>MU226409.1:666899-685973 GCA_018584345.1 Thuja plicata | reverse complement strand
AATATTTAATTCATTTATTTATTATTTGTTTTCAACATGTGAGATAATTGAATTCTTTTTAATTAAGAATTGCTTTATTTGATGAAATTAAATTAATTTAATTGAAATTAATTTAATTGGAAGAATAAATTAGTAAGTTTAAATATTTGATTTAAACTTTAGGAAATTGAGTTTAATTAATTAAATAATGGTAATTTAATCAATTGAAGCTTAATTAATTAAATAAAATTAATTATTTAATTAATATTGAGAATTGGATTAGATGATTTGAGAAATGAATTTAGAAGAAATAGATGATTAATTAATGATTTAAGAAACCATTACTTATAGATGAAAATTAGGGTTTTAATGTAAAGTTGCAAGCCTGTCCATTTTAGGGTGTCTACAGTATCATTTCAAACGCAACTAGGTTTTGTCTCATTATAGTCGTCTACTCTCACACAAGGTTTGTCAACCTTGATTATATTGAAGATAAATAGTGCTATTCACTAGTTCAACTAATATGTATCATTTCTAATGCAACTAGGTTTTGTCTTAGGATAGTCGTCTACTCTCACACAAGGTTTGTCAACCTTGATTACATTGAAGATAAATAGTGCTAGTGTAACTAGTTAGATGAATCATTTCTAATACAACTATGTTTTGTTTGTCCTCATTAAAACCATTTACTCTCACGCAAAGTTTGTCAATTTTGGTTATAATGATGATAAATGGTGCTTTTAATAATGCCATCAATCCCCAATCATATTTAACAAATGAACCCTAGGCCACTATATCTAATGAATAGCTCATGGAAATCCTTCCACACAACCTATAATCACATAATATTCTTTTTTTTTCCTTTTCAATCTGATTACTCAAATCGAGACACAAGTTGATTACTCAAGAGATGTTTATTCATTTTGTTTTCTCAACTTGCACAAAAATAGGTTTGAAGTCCCTAGGGAGCTATTTATATATCAAATGAAAATTAACATGAACATTTGATAATATGAGAATAATAAATAAGAGGTGTTCATTCATTTTGTTTTCTCAATTTGCATGAAAATAAGATTGAAGTCTCTAAAGAACTATTTATATATCAAATAAAAATTAATATCAAAATTTAATTGTATGAGCACAAATTTATTATTTTATGACAAAAATATTCAAAAAAAAAATCAAAAATTACCCTTTCTAATTTCCTTGTTATGCACAAAATTGCCCCATGGCTTTGAACCCATTAGACAAATCAAACCCTAAACACAAATTTGATCTATACATCCAAAAATGACTATCACAATTGTGAAAAAAAACAAGAAAATGAACAAAAGCATTTGCCAAAAATTTTGAGCAACCTTCATAAGCTTAATGGACTCAAACAACTCCTAGAGACTTCGAAATTCAAGTTTGTTGGTGTTGTTTTTGATAGTTACAAAGAATATTGTACACACTACTTATTTTATGACACTCGTAGACCTCCATGCTCCAAACATATTTAGAATTCTCTAGAATAGGAGCTTCTTTTATGGGTTCCATTCGAGACTTAATATTGGGTCTCTTTGTTGACTTTCCAAACAAATAAGTATAACTTTACTATAGGTCCATTTCGGCACTTACAATGGCATGGTAGATGGGCTTTACAAACTTCCGAATTTGATCTAGGCTTAAAACCTCTTGCTCTCTATGTTGAACCAAAAGCTTAGAGAGCGGATGAAGAGGTAAAATTAAACAAACAATGCCAAAGGGAGGCCAGTGAAACCTTTACCAAAATCTCCTATCCAACCATGATCTCCACGCTACCAACCTTCATTCAAAGTTTGTGTCACACATCATACTTGCCATACCCTTTTCATCGTGAAAGGATATTTAATATTTATTCATTCTCACCAGACCCTCTGACCACCAACACACTCTCCAACCCCGTATCTTTTTTTAAATGGATTTTCATTACATTATAATCCTCTTCCCCTGCAGATCAACCCTTCTACAAAAATACGTTGCTTATTAGTAATTAGGCACCCTGACCACACCTCTCCAACGCTACACATTTGGGATGGGTTTTACTTTTACATAGTCATTAGAGTCTTCTTCTGCTGCATATAAACCCTTGCTGAAAAGGTCCTTTTATAATGTTTCTACATTGTATTGCAGCAGTGGCAACTAAAACAATCACTGTGCTACAATTGTGGGTCGTGGCAACCCAAAGAAAAGGGTTATACATATAGACAAGTTGGAGGAGTAATTAGAGAAAGCGGGTAGGGAGGTGAGGCTGTAAATCTTGGCCACTTATGTGATCAAGTTGCCTAAAAGCTCTACAACTATTTTGTGGGTATGCATGGGAACATAAGCAAAACCAAGGTCCGGATCTTTACTTTGAAACAAGTTAAGACAAATATTTTTTTGTTTGAAGGAAACTTTGCAAGTGTTAAACGGATATGAGAATTGTGAGAATGCAAGGGAACATCAGCAAAACCAAGGTCAAGATATTTACTTTGAAACAAGCTAAGGAGCAAACACTTTTTGTTTGAAAGAAACTCTTTGCAAGTGGTAAAGGATATGAGTATTTGTGCCTTGATTTTTGTTAAAAAAAAATTAACTGGGAGACAAGGGAGTATGAAAAGCTCTATCCCTGCTTCAAAACAAATGTAGAACAGCTGAGCAATGGAACTAGAAAACAAAGTAGAATCTGTTTGAGCTGTTTTTTATGCCTATAGTTCTGTATTCTTGTGAAGTTCAGGGCAAACAGCACATTGGCTTCAAAATGGAGGCAAACAGAAAGATTGCAAAAGCACCTAATCATGACCAATTTCAAATTAAAAAGAACAGTCCTCTATCAGATTGTTTTTGTTGAAGCTACAGCCTTTCCACTTGAAGTGGCGGAGATAATTCAATTATTAAGCTATATGAAGAGCATTAAGAATATGGAGGGACACTGCTAGCCCAAAATTGTAGTGGAGTAAAATTCAACTAGAAGGTAGAAGGAAGAGCATGTGGATGAACAAATGAGCATCAACGTGCAAGAGTGCAATGTATGCAAAACAACTTGGACAAAATACAACTTGAACAAAATAGAGGACATAAGTTTGAAACATTTTAAGCTCACATACAACCACAAGCAAGAAAAAGAACCATCTGGGAGCAAATATAAAGTGGAAACCTAAATTGATCAATAAGAACTGGATGCAAAATGAGAATACGAAAATTACCCAAAACATAGCGAGCAGATATGATTTATTCTTTTGATCATTGGAATTAGTACATCATGGAGTGTAAGGCATACAAGCACATCCGGTACAATCATAGATTAAAAATATTGCAGACTTTTCTGTGATAAGTAAACTTGTCATGAGAAGTTATGGGCAGTGATAAAACCTGTAGCTTTTGTACCGAAAAGTTGAAAAAATATCGTCCAAAATATCGGTGATAATTTGTTAAAATATTGCGATAAACGCCGAAAATATCGGCCGCAATCTGCTTATAGGGACTGACGGCCCAAAAAAGGTCAAAACACATTTTGATTGCAAATACTAGTTTGGAGAGGGAAAAAAGGGTTTGGAGGAGAAAGAACATGATTTGCAGCGTTGTAGAGCGATTTGTTGTGGATTTGAAGCGGATTCGAAGAGATTTTTCAAGCAAATTTGGATTCACAGATAAGTTTTAAAAATTCTTTTTCTTTTTTTTATAAAATCATTTTGTCTTGTCTTAGTTGCATCTAAGTTTATACAAACTCTATAATACCATTTCCAATATACTCTAACTCGTTTTAGAACGTAATGAATAAGATCTAACACCATTTTTTAGTAGTTTTTGCAAAAAAAATCATAGTTTTCTCAATAATTTCATATTTTCTTAAAGATTTCATAACCTAACATTTTTTTAATTTTTTTCTTTCAAATTTCAGCTATGTTTAAACTTATTTAAAGCTTTAAATTAATTTAGTTTGTTTCTAAATTTCTTTATTAAATTTCTAAATTTGTGTCTTCAATTTGTATGTGTAGGTTGATATTTCATTAAAATGGCAAATAGGGATAGGTCCACAACTGGGTCTGCAGGGTCTGTCAATACCCTAGTAGACACATGTCCATCTGGATATGTAGACACGCGTCCTAAAGGAGCTAGAGACAAGACATGGAAATATTGCTTTGAAGGACTTGACATTAATATTGTGATATGCATAAAATGTGAAAAACTAATTAGTGGAGGCATATCTCGTTTGAAATACCAACTTGGAAGGATCACAAAGCATGATACAAAGGTTCTTGGATGCTACCACGGAAGAAATAAAGAGAGAGATGAATGCCTTGCTCGGCTGGAGGAGAGAAAAATATGCAAAGGGAAAAAGCAAAATTGGCCATGAGGGCAGCCATTTCTGAATCTCAAGGTATCCCACCACTATGCCTCATTTTTAAGAATAATTTATTATTTTCTAATCACCATTAATAGTTTAATTTTGCTAAAACAATTATCATAATGAAATAATGTGGGTTGTGACATGGAATCCAAATCAACTTAGAAGAAGAAGAAGAAGCACTTAAGGGCATAGTGGGCTCTCTTCGTGGCCCATGTATCCACAAATCTACCATCCCCTCAGCCACCCCTTCTGTTGGTTCCAGTAGACCACCACCATCTATGCCACAGACATCTTCTATAGATAGTTATTTTGTGCACAGAAACACACCTAGAGCACATCCATCATCGAAGGCTACTGGGTGGAACAGCGATGTGCATCGGCAAGTTGACATTCAATGTTCTGATTTCTGGTATTTCAACATCCCCTTCAATGTTGCCGCAAGTTCCTATTGGCTGAATTTTGTAACGGGATGTACTGTGGCGGGAAAGGGATACAAGGCGCCTTCTCCTTCAGAATTGAGTGGGAGGTTAGTTCACTTGTTTTGATTTTTAAATATATTACAGTTTTACTTATTTTGGTTGAATGTAAGTTATTTTTTTAATCAAAATTGTGTACTTAACATTAATTCTACTATGTGCTTGTAGATTGCTCAAAGATGCAGTTACTAATGCCAAAGATGTGGTAGATGACCAAAACTTACAATGGAAACAATTTGGCTGCACCATTCTTTCAGATGGATGGATGGATGGAAAAAAACCGTACCATCATCAATTTTTTTTATTTCTTGCAAGGATGAAGTGGTCTTTTTGAAATCCTTGGATGCCTCCAACAAGGTAAAGATAGCTAAAACTTTGGCTCTAATGTTAGAGCAAGTTGTCATGGAGGTGGGGATTGAGAATGTCGTGCAAATCATAACCGACAATGCAGCATATTATGTGGCAGTGGGTAAGATCCTCCAAGAAAAATGTAGTACACTTTTTTGTCTCCTTATGCAGCGCATGTCCTTGACCTTCTTTAGGAGGAATAGGAAAATTGGAATGGGTGAGAACGGTTGTAAAGGATGCAAGAAAGATAACAAAATACATCTACAATCACCCTTGGGTTCTCCGCTTAATGAGAAAACACACCCAAGGGAAGGCGTTGGTTAGAGCGGGAGTCACAAGGTTTGCAACAATTTTCTTAACGTTGCATAATATTATTTCTTTGAGCGCTTTGAAGCAAATGTTTGTGAGTCAAGCATAGCTAAACTCATGTTATTCAAAGAAGCCTGATGGAGAAAGTGTTGCATGCATTGTTTTCAATAACCAATTTGCACAAAGTGCTACAAAAATTGTGAAGGTAACTTGCAAACTTCAAAAATTGAATATTTAATTTTCTATATTCAAGAATCAAGTCTTTCATTATTAATTTGTAACTCTAGTCTCTAATGATTAATAATAATATAATTCTACTTTTCAATCGTAGGTGTCGTAGCCCTTAGTTAGAGTTCTCTACTTGGTAGATGAGGATCAAACCCCAATGGGGTACCTTTATGAGGCTGTGGATAGGGCCAAAGAGGCTATCAGAAATTTCTACATGGGGGACAACCTCAAATTTGACCCCATATGAGAAATTATTAAGAAGAGGTGGAACAATCAACTCCATCAATCCACGTTTTCGCTTCTCTCCATCCTACTAGGATCCTAATGGATAGGTCATGGAGGGCCTCATTGAATGCATGCAGAGGATGGTACCTGATGTTCAAGTGAGAGACCTCATTGTGGCTGAATTGGAAGGGTAGCATAATGCAACGGGCAAGTTATTCTCTTCGAATGTGGCAAAGAGAGGAAGAATCTCTGAAACCCCAAGTACAATATTTAGATTTTTGGAGTCTTTCACATGCGTGATAAGTAGATAAAAACTAAGTTACTAAAATATGTTTTCAACTTGCTTTCTAACTCTTTAATATTTTATTTTGCAGATGCTTGGTGGTGAAATTGGGGTGGAAATGCCCCAAATCTGCAAAGACTTGCCCTTTAAATCTTTTGTCAACCATGTAGTTCATCCAGTTGTGAGCACAATTAGAGCTTGTTTAAGGCCTCACACAAATTAGAGGAACAAGTTATCACAGAAACACATCAATGACCTTGTCTTTGTACAATATAACCTTCCATTGCACATAAGAAATGCAGAGGGAACATCAACTGGTCCACTTGATTTGGATGACATAGATCCTTACTATGATTGGACATCACAGAAGCAGCCTCCCTTGTTCACAGAGGATGAGATCCACAATTTGGAGAGGCAAGCTATGGATGAGGGTGGATTCGCAACGGAATTGGATGACTTTGAGGAGGATTCAGATGATGAGGAGTCGTTGCCACCATTAGCACCATCTACATCTAGAATGTAGGTCCAATCACAACCAGTTGTACAGAGGGAGGAGGCACAGCCACAACAAACTTATAGGGCTAGACACAACAGACTTATAGAGCAGACTTATACCCCCTCCCACTCCAATAGTTTTTTACTAGAGCTACTGGGAAGGGGAAGGGGAAGGGGAAGAGGAAGAGGAAGAGGAAGATGTAGAGTTAGACTATTTTGATATTGTACTTGTATTTGCTTATAGTTTTACAAAGACAATTTGCTATTTTTAGTTTGCTTTAGAGTTTAGACTATCATATTGTGGCTACCAACCATCAGCAATCCACATGAGGATGCTATTTTGTACTCTATTTGCATATATATATATATCAACTTGTTTGGTTTGTTTACTCATTAGATACATCTCCTTGTTGAAATTTACAAAAAAATGCATTTCTAATTAAATTTAAGCAAATTTTTAAGTTCCCAATAAGTTTCCGACTTATCTCAGATATTTCCCAATATATTTTTTTTTGCCCTCGACGATATTTTAAACTATGGGTACAATTACACAAATATGCAAGAAGTCAAATCTTTAGCGACCTTATTTGAAGAGGAGATGGCAAAATCTGCAAATTACCTGATCAAAATCCATAATCCATAGCAGAAGCAGCAAAATCAGCAGAGTTAAAAGCAATAAGAAATAACTGGTGGGATTGTCGGCTATATATCAGGCGATTTCAGATCAATTCCTAGGTCCCATAGACTAGCTGGTCTAGTGTAAGTAGCAAAAACTTTGATTTCATTTCATTTCACAAGACGGATTATTCTAAGTGCCGAATCTAGATAAACATTTTCTCAAATGTTGAAGTCTTATAGCCTACAACTCATTGTAGGTAGCATTTCCACGATGAATTTCATCAATTTTCCCCTTCCCCTAATAGAATAACTCAAAGACAACATCTTTCAGAAAGAATCACCGCTGACATAACAGACACAATTAACCAAGACTCCTTCCTCGTACAAATAAAAATTACCTGACATTTGAAATATTTCATTTATGTTTTTCTTTTAAAAGCAGCGCCTGGCTAATTTCTAATGCTACAACTTTGAACTAACCTTTGAATGAACACTCAAATCATGAAGCTTTAAAGCTTAAAACCCATTAAAAAACAGTAACATTCTCAAGAGAAAAGGTATTCGTAAAGTCAAATATATCTGCGCAGCAAAGCTCCAAGTCAAGTTCCTTCAACCTTAACCTTAATAGAAATTTTTCTTTGGCCAGAATAAACAAGGAGGAAATATGCCTAAAGCGCACACAAACACAAGCTAACTTAATACCAATCACTATTGATCACCTAAGGAACATGGGTATGTGTTGAACGGATGAATGGTATCACCATTGAATGATCACATGAAAAGTGACATATCTAAGAGGTTTATCAATGTAGCATAGGCAACTAAATTTATAGTTACTCCTACCAACTAGGACTTTAAACGCGCTTTTTAACAAGAGAGTCTATATATTATTCCAATGCACATGCTACTATTGAATCCCAAAGAATAAACACCATTAGACTCTTGACGTATCTACTGCACTTACAAAGATATAGTAGTCCCAAAACCACCAAGTAACTACTCTGTACAAATATTTTTCAAACAAACTTACCGCCTCTATTTTGTTAAGAAATCATGACCCCTTGCTTCTGAATAGTACAATGAGGCCTCTTCACAACCAAGTCATGATTTCCTCTAGTGTAGTGATAAATGCACAATACCTCTACCATACACAGATTTACCTTTTGGTTTAAGCTTCGTGGGACTAAATAACTTTAGATGGTATCAAATAACTTAGTTGAAAGAAAACAACTCTACTAAAGTGCAATGTTAAAGGATGTCATTTGAAAGAAGAGCACAGGCCATAGAGAAATTCCGACAATATCAATGCTAGTTCCACTTATGACATAACTGGACAACTGTCCAATCAAAGATGACACCAATCTTATTCCAGGAGCTTGTCACATACCAAAGAGTGTTCACATTGTGAGATTGTCAGGTTCTCACGTTAAAAGAGTTCAGACATTCCAAACCGGCTTGTAGCCTTACGTTACAATTCTGATTTCTCAGGATATCGCATTCACAGCTTCCATACACCTAAAAAATAAGGCAGGAAATGAGCACAAATAACTGTAAAGCTCCACTGACCGAAGGAGTAATGGATACAAAATAAGTTCAGCCAAGTCCTTGACTCATACTGCCTTTAGCACGGGACAAAGGCAGGGCAAAATCTGCCCTTATTGGAAAGAAATCAATGCAAGACCAATTTGAATAAATATGCACAATGTTGACATCTATCACTGCAAAAAAGTAGAACCATGTGCTCTGCTGCAATTGTCTAAAAAATAAATCTGTGATCACTGGAATAGAAATTTCACCCAATGAAAGTATAACTGTCGACTTCACTAACACATCAAAGAATAATAATAAACTACACAGGACAAGCTTTAGCCCTCCCCTCGTCAAGTTTCAACTACTGATGCCACAATTAGTTTTGTGCTAATACTCTTTTATCAGCCAAGAATTGCAGAATGTGCTCTCTTTCCCACTATCTACAAAGCTTGATAGGTAGAGAGGATATGCTGCACTAATTGAGTACTAACTTCTCACATCCCATAAGAACCTGGCATTCCTGCATGTTCACCACAGCAAAACAATGAATGTTACACAGCTGAGAGTTTTCTGCAGAGCTCTTAGACAACCATCTGGTCCAGTATCAGCCCAAACCTTTAATCACAGTCCAAGCCACACTCCTCCAGAACAGGTCCATCTGACCTGGCAATGAATGGATTAATTCGAACCCACACAAGAGAGAAGACAGAAGCAAGAAGAATGGACCACACAATAACAATTGTAGGTGTGTGGCTCTGTTTCCCCATCATACCCTTGAGGAAAGGATAAAGATGTATGATAACCCATAATGCAAATATCAATTTCCCAAACAAAGGCCCCCAAGAATCATAACCATTGTTGATGGCATCAGACACCCCAGCAACAACAGCAATCATATTAATGATAAGTATTGTCATCGGGGGAATCAAAAGTGTTGTCCACTTGAATAAGTACAGTTCTGAAAAATCTCCATCATCGCCAGCTTTTGTTGTTACAGTAAAATTTGTGTCTACACCAGCAAGAACTTTCAGCAACCCTTGAAACACAGCAAACAGATGAGATGACACACCCCCAATCACCCAAAATTGTTCATTTCTCCACCAATCATCAATTCCAACACCACTCCATCGCATCTCCAAAATACCAGTTGCAAAGATGCACACAAAAAGAGCAATAAACCATAAACTGGCCAAATTGCTCAGCTGCAAACACAAGTTGTGGAAATGATAATAAATAAATGATAAAGAAAATGAAACGCATTGAATTAAATACACTAGAGAAAATGCCGAACAAATACCTCAGGAATAATAAATTTGTTAGTGAGCAAACATATAGCTGGCAAGATACAATATGCTACCAATGGTATGGATGTCCAAGGATAGACAGTGGCATTTATATATGATAGCCTCTCCAACCATTTCAGTCCACCTCCATATCCATACCAGATGGGACAATGTCTGCTCAGAAAAATTTCTACTGATCCAAGAGCCCAACGTAGAACTTGATTAAGCCGATCTGAAAGGTTAATTGGAGCAGACCCCTTGAAAGCTGGCCTAGGGGGCACACAATATATAGAACGCCATCCATGACAATGCATTTTGAAACCAGTCAAAATGTCCTCTGTGACTGAACCATATATCCACCCAACCTGCAGCCAGCCATCAGAAAAATACATATATAAATAATTTGTCTGATACATGTATTATAACTTATAATAATTAATAAACAATTTACAGTTTACAAGACTGACATGTCCCATTGCTGGCTCAAAATGAAGTAAAGGCCAGTGTTGAGACAAGAATTGAAATGACGTCACAACAAGTAATAGGACAAGAAAATTAATGCCCCTACTTGATATTTATTTTAACTTGCTTACCTCTTTGCCCCAATCTGTTTTATCTTCGTAGCCACAGCTAATAACATGAATGGCCTCTTTCAAGAGAGATGCAGCACTGGCATTTCGTGGTACACCACCATCCTCTAAAAGAGCAGAGGCTACAAACACAGGTGACTGCCCAAATTTCTTTTCAAAGTTCTTTTGAGACATTAATGATGACTTTTCATTTTCAATTCCTGCAACAAAACATTTAAAGTCATAATTATAACCACATTCAAAAAGTTGAATGCAATTATCAAGCATATATTCAATCAAACCATTACTGGGGACATTTAATCTTTAACCTTACCTTCTACCCCCTCTTCTATGTCCTCCAAATGATACATAGGAATGGATGCATCACCGCGTCTGGATTTCTTCTTCTTCTTCTTCTTTTCTTGCTTGGTTTTAGTCTTCTTATTCTTCTTCCGAGATGCACATCCACAGCAACACCATTTCGGTAAGCAATTGCATGTCCTTCCAGGTGTTTTCTCCTTTACAGGAGCATCATATCCATATAAAGCCTGTCTTCTAAAAACGCAACCAGTGCCTACATAAATAGGCCCTTGGATCCCATCCAAACCTTTCATGTTGATCTAGGCACAATGAACAATTTTCCATGGCAATCAACATCAAATATAAAACATCCTTTTAAATAATTATATGGGAACCATGAACTTAATATTGAAAGAAAATTTAGAAATAGCCCATACTTACATCAAAGAACACAATGTTACGATTGGCATATCGATCATGACGGTCAATGCCATCAAACCTCTGAGGAAATTGCACATAACAGACCTTCTTCCCCATCATGGGATCCATCATAAAACACATAGCTTCACGAATTGCTTTGCTGTTGTTTATATAATGATCACAATCCACATTTAATAGATAAGGAGCATTTGTCAAGACTGCTGAAACTCGAACCTACACACACAACAAATGTAGAATGAAGTCAATTTCAATTACTATCTATCATCCAACCCCTATAATTCGAATTTTTTAAAAGGAAATTTCAAATTTCTCAATTGAATACAGATGGAAATTATACCAATGCATTCATAGCACCAGCCTTTTTGTGGTGATTAAACCCGGGCCTCTTTTCACGAGAAACATACACCAAGCGAGGCAATTCATTTCCATCAACATCATGTCCTCCATTATGACCCAGAAACACCTACCAGAATACATTGTAAAGATTATGATAAGTATCTGTAAACAGTTCATAGTCACTGAGCTGCACAATGAGAAATCAAAAAACAAACATTCACAAATTGAGATAACAAACTTAATCAAGAGCAGAGTTATTAAATCATCTTAGAATTTCAAATCAATGTGAGAACATTCTCAACCAAGATTGTTATTCAAAACTTCCAAAGAACCAACCTGAATCATTCCTGGATGATCCCGCACATTGTTACCAGGCCAAGGTGTTCCATCCTGCATTGTCCAACCTTCCTCTGGCACCTTTTGTGCCTTGGCCACTAAAGCATTAATACGAACCTTGAACTCTTCATATTCTCTCTGTAAACCAAGATAGAGATCAATTTAAGCTATTTCACAGACTATTACCTTCAGTTAAATCTTAACATTCACAGATTTACAGACCTTCATTGCCCTCCGCTCTTTCACAAAGGAAGTTTGTACTTTGTCCTTGAGATAATCTATCTTCTGAGCAAAGTACCATTCTGGTGCACGGGGTTCAATGTTAAACTTCTTGGAGAAAGGAACCCACTTCCTTGCAAACTCTGATGTTTCGGATAGAGCTTCAAATGTGAGCATGGCAGCACCATCATCAGAAACATAGCAAGAAACTTTGTCTATGGGATAATCCACTGAAAGTATAGATAAGACTGTGTTTGCGGTAATTAAAGGTGGTTCCTTCATCGGATCAACAGTACTGACAAATAGATCAACAGCAGCAAGTTCTGAAGGCTGACCCTCCTTGTCGTACCTGGGGATCATGGTGAATTCATTTTTAGCAGAATTAGAGATTGCAATCAATATCCACAAATTTCAGTATACACATCAAAATAATTTTGTTACAGCAGTGAGTACAATTCATTGTTGATGACAATGTATTGTTAAATTCAATCATGAAATGATAAACAAGTCTCAAGCTTTTAGATGATAAACAAACAAATACAATAATGTACCTCAATGATAATCTGTATACAGCAGTGAGTACAATTCATTGTTGATGACAATGTGGTGTTAAATTCAATCATGAAATGATAAACAAGTCTCAAGCTTTTAGATGATAAACAAACAAATACAATAATGTACCTCAATGATAATCTGTCCAGGTATGTTTCCCTTTCAATCGGGAGCCATTTTGGAAATTGATCAAGGATCCAAGAGAAAGCAAACCACATTTCACAGATAACTGAAGTAATCCATAAGCCAAATGCATCTGTGACAGGATGAAGGATTCGGTAGTGGAAGAAGAAACCCAGAACTACAAGCCGAATAATGATGACCATTCTGTATGGATTGATTCTGCTGGAAGGAATTGGCAACTTTCTTGATAGAGGCTGCCTTGCCTCATCCATCCTATAATTGGAAAGGATTTATTTCAGTGACTAAAAATAATGATGATCATACAAATAAATTTAAATATTTTGCAGTGCACACAATAAAATCCTAAAGCCGTGGATAGACGGAAAAATTGTGGAAAAGTTCAGCTATCGTACATTGGTAGATCGGGCTCATCTGGTCCATTGCCATCAGGCCCCCCTTCCTTTAATCCTTCCCCTTCAGTCCTCATAACCTGCAGTTTATCCTGTCTCCTCTTCCAACTCTCAACTCGCTCTTTCCAGGCTACACTCCCATATCCATAAACTGCCAAGTCCTTCGTAGGATCCATCGTCCTAGTTTGCACTGACAACAAGAAAACGAGTGCAAGAAGAAGCTATGATGATGAGAACACATTGACTAAAAATAGCATTAGAAAATGCATATTTTCAAATAAGCCTAAAACTTCTGATTTATGGATCACCTGGAAAATTTGGATCGGGATCAGGAAGAGGATGAACTCGTTTGCCTCCTCCCATAAATTGAGGTATTATAAGTGCATGATGTTCAGGAGAAATTCCATACTCCTGCAATGAACCAAAAGAACTTAAGCACGAAACTAAAAAGAACATGCAACAAACATAAGCATTTAAAATAGCTGCAAATTAATTTACTAGATTTACCATCTGACCATTCGTCAGCAATGGCACTTGAGGCATCATGGTTTGTGGCACTTGATCAGCATCCATATCAGTTCCTCGGCCATAAGTCATTTGCCCATGAAGCATGGACTCGGCAGTGTAATGTCTGTCTTGCTTATCTCGATCCCCAAAACCAAATTCATATTCTATATCATCAACATCATCCTCTTCTTCATCTCCCTCTACCCTAGGACTCCCTGCAAAATGGACAGTTAAAATTAACAGAGTATTGGAGACACAACTCTTGAAACTCCGGTTAAATTTAGCTAAACCATTTGCATTTGGTAATTTCTCCTACAAATAGGTTAATCCATCGCCACCTACACATGCATATCCCTGTATATTTCCTACCAGAATATTTATCAACAGCAGAGCTTAACCTTGTGCATTTACTTTTAGTGTGAATAACCTAAGGCATTTTAATGTAATGTGAGCTCTCAAATTATTCATTTAAAATTTTAAACCCACTGCTAGCATGGATCAACACCAGTTCTAGAAACCAAACTAAAGGTCTATGCTCACCTAGGAAATCAACAATTCTTCATGGAACAATGTAGATTATAAGATTCATGTGATGACATGTTGCAATTAAAAAGAAGCATTTAACATCTTTAAACAAGCATTCCTGGAAAAATAAATGTATTGAATGTAAAATAGACAAATCCTAACCTTTAAGCCTCTTGTATCTGGTTTTACATTGAGGGCAGACCTGGTTGCCCTCTCTCCGCTCGTACTCGTAGCATGGCCGGCAGACTGGAAAAGCACACTCATTACAGGCAACAAAAAGCTCTCCTCCTGCTATCGTACCAATCTCGTCGCTACAAATTTGACATATTTGACTGTCTAAATGATGCAAAGGCTTCGGCTGCAAAACAAGAAGAAAATTACTGGGTCAATTCAAGAGGCTAAGGGGGATAAAAAAAGAAAGAACACGCCCAAAACAACTTCGCCTCCTCCTGCAACACCCAAGAGCATAAGTACGGCCGGTAATGTAAAGAGAGCCAACTGGACATCTTAAAAATAGGTCACAAATAACAGTTCGGCGGCTGGCCTATGCCAAAGGGCAATCACGAGCACATAATGCTAAGAAAAACCGTTCACTAATCAGAATTCACAGCTTGGTACATTTCTCCCTGCCTGCCCAAGAGGCATTTCATGTAAGGAGAGCCAAATCGAAATTTAACCCCAACCCATAAAAAAGGAGAGCACGCCGTGAAAAACCATGGGTCACGACCCGTTGTTTTGACGGCCTGGCTATCATGAGCAGATCATGCTAGGCAAAGTCATCCACTATTTTAAAAAAGTAGCTTAGCTCATATCTGTCCTGCCCAAGGGTTATTTCATGCTACGGAAACCCAATGGAATCCATGATGTATGTTTTGGTCATCTAACATTGTAATCAGGATGGACATTAGGTGCTCAAAATGAGATTCCATGTCCGCATCGTGCTTGGATTGATATTGTAGGCTTAAAAGTTGGTTTTCTTCGCTGATTTTTCAAGCTTAGAGGAGAAATCTCTGTAGCAACTTTTATATCAACATTTCAGTCACACTCCCTGGCTGATCATCAGGTTAGTAAAGGCGAGATAATGTGTAAGGATTGAAGAAATAGTCTGATCACACTGTGCTTAGCTGACTTTACCATATTGGTTTTTCTTGCATGCGTTGTAGGCTGCTGAGATGGGTAGTTTTGCGAGACAGTGTTTACAGTGGGTTTTAAAAAATGCAATGCAGATTAAGAGATATAAACCTACCCCAACCTCGCCCTCGGGCCTGATGACCACAAGCTCGTTTCGGTTGTGAGAGCCAGCGACCAGCCCTGCGCTGGCCTCCATTTCCACTCCTCACCTCCTTCAGATCCCCTGCAGCACGAGCCCTAGGGGTGGGAAACTTGGAGAAGCCTTCAACTAAAAATATGATATGTGTAAATCCCTGTGACGATGGAGAGCAAAAGCTATTCTTCTCTGTAACATCCCCAAATCCTTTATATTTTAATATGTGTTGAATTAGGAGGTCCCACAAATAGGCAGTCCTCCTTCGTTGGTAGCTTCTCCAGGAAAATGGACGCCAGCCCTGCAGACAAATCACACAACGGTCTGCCCGGGGAGGAACCCCACCACCCAATCTATCCACTCCTTGTACTCTCCGGATCCAGCTCAGCTACAACTCCACCACCACTACAGCTAAAGCTTTGGCTAACCCGCGCGTTGGTTTGGTTTTTTTTGTTGCGTTAAGCTGCCGAATTCCTCCATCTGTTTCCAACAATTTCAACGAAAAGACAAACATGGGGTATCGAACCTTGGGCGCAAGATGTGCAATGTATATATATCCAGGATCCTGAATTCCTATTATATAACACACGTTTTCACATGCAATCCAGCTTTCCCTCTTCCCCCGGGCGGGCAATCCCGCTGCCCGCTCGAGCTCGACCTAACTCCACAGCTGGTCAAACTCCAGTGCTAGCCTAGTTCGAACTACAACGCGTTTCCTCTCCCATTCCCCATTTCCCTTTCCCCTTTCCCATTAGCTGCCAACTGGCATCCCTTTCTCCAAATTGGCAATGATAATGATGTTTGTTGTTCATCGGATGTAAACCCAAAACTCTATTACCTGTCCCTCTCCGCCGCCTCGTTAACGCCATTTTCTAATTCCCAACCCATTCCCAGCTGTATCTCCAAATTTTGCAATTTTAAATTTCTATAAACTTCTATTCTATACATTTTCTCTTTGTTTTTTGTTTTTTTTTAAGTATAAGTGGTATGTAATTGGTAGAAAATAACCTATTTTAAAATTTGAATATTTGAATATGAAAGTTTGTATTTTTAATCTATAACTAAGATATTTAAATCTAATATAAATTAATGTATCAATCAAAATTATAATCAATTACAAGTATTTATACGGTATTGGCTAAATAGCAGACTAAAACGTAAAACATGATAAGGAAGTTGAAAAAAAGTTGAAAAAAAAACTAAGTGTCCCCCTTGGTAAGAAATACGTTTTAGTCTGCTGCATAGACGTTTCCGTATTTATACATACCACTTATATATTTTAAAATCAAAACAAAGAGAAAATGTATGGAATGTTCACATTAGAAATGTTTATTAATTTATATTAGGTTTAAATTTCTAATTGTAGATCTAAGATACAAACTTTCGTATTCAAATTTTAAAATAGTTTTAACTTAATTTCATTTCTACCAATTAATACTTGTTAACTTGAACAATAATGTGTGATTAGCATGTGTTAACTTGAACATTAATGTGTGATTTGCATGTCAAGGTGTTGTATAAAAGAACAAATTATAATAAATTTAAGCTAATTTGTCAATTGTGAATTGGTCGACTGGTGAAGTTCAATGGTTCTCATTGAGCCCACTAGGGTTTAAATCTTGTGAAGACATTTGATAAGGGATGAGGCTGGGATCGTGCTCCTTGGCTCTCAGCCAAAGAGAACGAACTATTCTCAAAAAAAAAAAAAAACTAATTTCATTTCTATTAGCATATAAAGTAAGCATTCTAGAACTAATGCACAATTTATATACACTTAGTGTATCTTAAGTATGGACATGAAAAAGACAAAAGAAAAGGGAACTACACATCAAATGATTTTTCTATTTATAACAAACGAGATGGGGAAAAATGAGTGACCAATATCTATATTAGGAAACAAGAGCCATCAAACATTTCTCCCAAAATGCCTTGTCGTAACTTTTTGAATGGTTCAAAACACATATCATTCCACTATAATGATTGTCATTAGCTCATAATAAGACGAACCTATACATGTAATATCAATACAAAGTTCTACTTAATAATTATTTTCTTACTACTTTAAATTCCACTTGCTTCCTAAAAAGATTTCTCACCCTCCATGAAGATGTGCTAACTAGATAACAAACCCTATAGCAAAAGTACAAACAAATATTTTATATTCTTGAATGTGTGCTTCTCCTAAAGAATAAAAGTATAATATAGGAGACATCAATGCAAAATAAACTATAATTCGCATAAATCATATGGAAGTCTTTATCAAAATAAATCTAACAAATTATATAAAATCAATTATATTTTCTACAAAAAAAAAGATATATAGCATAGAGGCTCTTTTCCCTCACTTTTCAACATTTTACAAATGAGAAATCCATCCCATATATAGAAAATATGTAGAAAGTTAGTCCCTTGGAATGGGCAACACATGTTAATCCAAGTTCATAATATGAAGTGCTGGAAAAAATTACTTAGAAATGGGTAGTGTAAAACCCTGTTACGAAAATCATGATTCTATTTTAGCTATTTCAACTTCTCATTGAAACAAAATCCATTTTATCTTCTTTGCACTTGTATAGTAGAAAACGATGAGCAGTGCTAATATGTAGATCACTCACTGAGATCTAATGTATATTAGGAATACAGACTCAACCCTTAAGTGAAAATCTGACTATCACAACCAAAGGAATAAGAGTGCTAATGCAAGATCTAAACCAAAGGGGGATTTGGTATTCCTTTTTGTGGGGTGGATATGATGATGATATGATAAAGCAAGATATAGTAGATCTAATCTATGAAAGTAAATGCAAGAAAAGAGGAAGGATGTATGCACCTTGACTCAAGAAGATGAAATATGAACTTTAGATCTGAATTTGATTGGCGTTGGAATGTTGGATCTTGCTACAACTCCAGAACTGGGATTCTGAGACCTGCACCTGTCTGCTCTGCGATTTTCAGCCAAAAAGTGCAAGGACAAGTTGAGAAGTCAACTTGTTCCTAGTAGCTCCAATTCTAGGTTCTTGTGTCTGCACATGTACTGCCCAGATCCGGATCTGCAAGTCCTAAAACATGTTCCTGTGCAGAAAATGGAAAATGGTTGTGGAAAGGGATTTGCCTTGGTTAAACCCCTATTTAGAAAATAACCTTGAAATTGAATTGAAATTGCATAAAGAAAAGTTGTACAATAAGAAATAGGGTGTTTAGGAATTTTAGGAGTATGCAAGAGGATAAGATGATTTGATTGTACAATATAAAAATGATTGATTTATTATGAATTGATTATTGATTGAGATGTGATTGATATGTAAATTGTTCTTTGAGTTTCCTAGAATGTATTGAATTCCTTAACCCTAATTGAATTGTATTG
>MU226409.1:645197-655665 GCA_018584345.1 Thuja plicata | reverse complement strand
TTTCTCAATTGCTCAAGGATGCATAGGCTTCAATAGAGAACTTAGTATCACTTCTTGATGCTTAGAAGACTTAGAGAAAATGAGAGAGAAAGCTTCCCTTTTATATGGAATTAGGGCACAATCTTCTTAGGAGGCCTACATAGGAGGATTAAATTCCCATTAAAGCCTTTACCCCTAGAAGAGGATCTATATTAAATATAATTTAGGAATCAACACTTCGGAACCCGAAACAGCCGACCCAGAAGCGGGAAATACTTTTTGCAAAGGCCAACCTCCAACATTTGTGAGACCCTAGGATCTTAACCCTAGGTCAAGGTCAAGGTCAACCCTGACCTAGGTTAGAGTAAAGGTCAACCCTGACCTAGGTCAAGGTCAAGGTCAACATAGACCTAAAAGGTCGACCCTGACCCTGAAGCCCAGAATCACCAATCTGCAGTCCAGAATGTAGAAATCAGGCTAAACATGAGTGGAAAGAGGGACAGAATAGGGGGGAAGCCATGTCAAGATCAGGAACCCATTCAAGGAGCTTTCCATGACCCCAAACCACTTACTTGGAAGGCTAAACACGTCTACAATGGAAGTGCTTCCATTTTTCGACTATACAAAAGCAGTAAAAAGGAAGGTAAATGGTTGATTTGCCTTGTATAAAACCTTCATGAACGAATGTAGTAATCGCTCAAATCCATGAAGACGCTTGTATTATGCTTGGAATGAGATGTAGAATCAAGGATGCCCACACAAATGCATATATCTATGATTGTCACTCCTAGACCATGAATGTATGTATGCTTGATAACCACTTGGAGAAGGAGAGAGAAGGAAGGATGAAATGATCTTCTTGCTTGACTTGTGAATCCCTCTTCAAATCTTGAATCCAAATCCTCAATTGCACAACTTGAATGCTTGCACTTATCATTGATTGCTTGCAATAATGATGGATTGATAAAATGGATGCCAAAATGAGAGGAGAGAGACCCCTTTTATACTCATTTTGGGATTCAAATTTGATCCAGGCCAACCACAAAATAAGACCTTGGAAAGAGATCCCGACATCGGCCCCAGAGCCAAATCTAGGCTCAAAAACCCAGGGACAAGTAGAGAGTCGATTTGTACCCCAGGGAAAAATTTGAGATCTCAACTTGTACCCCCTAGGAATAAGTCAAGAAGTCAACTTGTCCTAGGTAGAATAAGCCTAGGATGTAGGGAAAAGTGAGAAGATGTGGGAAAAATATAAATGCATGCATCCGAGATCAAGCATAATAGACATGCAGACCTTGGAATCACCAAAATGGGGTCTAATAGGTCCTAAAAGACATCCAATTATGGGTGCTAACTTTTTAGGATGATACATTTAGCACCCACTTTAGTGGTAGTATGAAACAAACTCATACTCACAGTAAAGTAGATTGAATGCATTAGAATGATCTTATCAAGGTCAAGGTGACAAAGAAACATCAAGCCCTCAAGTGACTCAAGTCTTCGTCAAATCCAAAACCAAGATAAGAGAGGCGTCTCTCGAAAGAAAGGGAAAGAAGAGAGAGGGTGTGATCACTAGCCTAGTAAGAGGTTGTATTACTATGGACCACACAAAAGGAAAGTGTTGCAAAAGATGGCATTGAAAGGTATAGAAAATTGTGTTATGCTAGTCAATCCATCAAAGAGGATCATGCCTTAAGGAAATGTTGTTTCCATTAAGGGACCCAAGGAAGGAACAACCAGGCCTAAGGAAAGCATTGTCTCCTTAGGGATCAAAAGGAAAAGCGATCAGGCCTAAGGAAAGCATTGTTTCCTTATGGATCAAAGGAGAAGAATCGGTCCTTAAGGAAGAGAGAGAGAGAGAGAGAGAGAGAGAGAGAGAGAGAGAGAGAGTGTGTGTGTGTGTGTGCAAACTATGAAATAATGAGCGGAGTGTATTCCCCCACGATAAAGCAATTGCAAATGCCTTAATAGGAGCAATAGCTTTAATGGAGTGTACATGCATCCACAAGGGATGTTTCCACTGTGAGATGCATGTAAATAGGAACAAATCAAGGGAAATAAGAACATGAAAAAAGAGATAAGATAGAAGGGGTCTACTAAATTTGGGGTCAGTAGGTCATATGATAACTCATGTATATCATAATTATGTCAAAATGAATTATCATCATCCCCCAAAGGTAGCAGAACTACGAGCACAATGGAAGAATGATACATAAGAGTTATGAAGAAGAGTATTTTTGGGATGGCATCGTGGAGACCCAAAAAGAATAGGTAACTCATGTCGCTTTGCATCATCCCCAATAAGATAACACAAAGGCACATTTACGAATAGTGGTACATGCATGACATAACATAGAACATCATATAGAAGAAGTGAGATACAAATAGAAGAATGTTATGACGGGTTGATTCTTGTATCACCTTGCGCCAACAAAGCAACAAGGGTCATTTAAAGAAATCTAAACAAAAGCATATAACAAGCAACACATCATGAGGAAGTACATCATGAAAAACATACAAACACACAAAATCTACCACACAAGAGGAGTTACTCAAGCATATCTCATGCCCCCCTATCTCAGTCTATAGTATTTAGGGAAGGTGGGAAACTTGCAAGAGGAGAAACATCAAGCATGATAGATGGAGCAATAGCCAATTCCAAACAAGGACCATGTTGTGAAGGTAGGTTATTTTGTTTGTCACTGGGAGTGATAGATAAATTTTGTGAAAACATTGCTGGAAAATCATGATCAAGATCAATAGTCTCATACATGTCATCAGAATCACTAGCATGAATATCATTGTTAGCATCAAAGATATCATCATCAAGATTATCTTCTTCATCCAAATTAATTATAATATAATCCAAGATACAAATAGAATTATCATGTTTGTTTAATTTCATCTTTTTAAATTAACTTCCTCCTTTGGCTCAAGCATGGGTTGGTCAAAGGAAAGCAAGGCATCAGTAGGTGTATGAGGTGAAGTAATATTTTGAAAAGCATGCTAGTGGGTTCCATAATTGTGCTTATAGAGGTAATCACGAGCATGATGATTGCATTTGGTTTTGTTTGAAATTGGGTTTGGTTTAGGATCAACCAACATCAGGACCTTTTCTTCTTTGGGAGGAAGAATGGAAGGAACCACACTAGGTTGAGAGAGGACTTTATCAAAATGTTTATAAGATATAGGAGGTGGAACAAAATCATATGTAGGAGGTGTGAAAGGTGTAGGGAGAATTCTAGGTCTAGGGAAAGGAGATGAAAGACTCTTTTTGATAAGTTCACAAATATTTTGGAATTTGTAAGCTTGATAAGAGTGGAATATATTATCAGGTGAGGTTGAGCTGGTTGAGACATAGAAGGCCAAAATAAATCAATGTTGACTGAGTCATGGGGAACTGAAGGCTGGTAAAGACTATAGTTAACAGTCATGATCTCTCCATTATGTGAAAAATTAAGACATTTATGAATAGGAGAAGTTGTTAAGAATGGGAACACTGAGAGGGGGGTGAATCAGTGTTCAACAATTAATAATTTTCTATTTCTTGAAACTTAGCCCAATTACTTAAATACTGAAAATGAATAGCAAAGCATATAAAACCATAACACATAATACAAGATATGGTTATGGGGAAACCTTGGCCAGAGGAAAACCCCAGTGGGAATTAGTACCCACAAATAATTGCACTAGTCTTATGAACTTGTTAGAGTTCCTTTGCCCTGTTAGGAGCATTCATTACAATGCTGAGTACAATGACCATGTTAGGAGTCTACAAACCCTATTAATGGTGGATGGTACATTTCCAGAGCTCACTACTCAAAGAAGAAGGTTACAACCTCCTGAATATCAGATACACACTATATCTGGAAAGGTGAACTACTGTTATGACACTGTTGTCTGATCAATTTCTTTTGTGTGCTTTAACTCTAACCTCTGGTAGAGATTTATCTCATACTAAATATACTTCATCTCTTTTGTATCTGTCTATTATTTTTGTCTTCCTTACGCTCACACTTCATACAAAAATGCATGTCAAGTATATATACATGTCGTATTGGACGCAACCAAAACTAAGACTGAGTCAGCCTAAAACCAACACACACAACGCTTCCAAATTAATTGGCTTAAGCATGTTTACAAAATTGATAATGACATGATTACAACACTATTAAAATAAGCACATAGCCTTGACAAAATAAAATGATATATGCTAATCAAAAACTTGTTGTCGGCTATATGCTCTATTCTACTAAACTACTAGTGACATTTAGACTTGTTGTAACTTCGTGATACTGTCACATCTGATCTTGCGTGTTTAGACTAAGCACGCAAACATATCAAAAAGATTATATCTAAGGGATCATACCATAACTTGATCATACTCACGTGCACAGATGCTCTGATCATCAAGTGTATCGTTGTCTGCACTATCTTCTATACTTACTCAAAATATGAACTTCAAAGTTTGTGAACTGACTGTCAAAATTCCATATGACTTTGTTACCATAATGACAACACAAAACTAGTCATATAAACATAGTAAAGTCAACTTGCCAACAATCTCCCCCTTTTTTATTAATGGCAACAAAGGAATATGGCCAAGTTACTAAATTTTGACTTAACACAAAAAATTGCTATCATACTGGTATATACTGAACATCATATGTGAACCTATCTTCTGCTATATACACTACCCCCCCTTTGACATTAATGACAAAGGTGCCAAAAAAGAATTAAATTCTCTAAGTACTTACTCAGAGTACACATCTGGATATGCAATCTGAAGGTTTTTTATTTCTTGCTGCCAAAATACCTTAAGTGCATCAACAGTTTGAAGATGGGGGCATAATGCATATGTAAGCTTCTCCATCTTTTCCAGATTCATGCAGGGGTCATGATCATAAGTAGCAATTGTAGCATCAATATGCTTGATATTTTGATTTAGTACATCTAATGAGGGCACAAGTGCATTTCTCAGCTGTGTTTTCCTAGCCTTGATCTTTGCAATCTCCATCTTTTCTTTCTCTATCATGTTTATCTGCCCTTGATAAATGTTATTGCAAACATTGATGTCTTGAGAAGTGTCTTCAACTGATTTTCTTACTGTTGCAATCAGAGAGTCTGCTTCCTAAATCCTTTTAGAACATTCTGATGTAAGTTTTTCTTTGTCCATGTAATTAGCTATCAGTTTTCTTCCTTTTGCTGCTAAGTCTTTTAGAATTGTTTGTCCAATCTTTAGTGAGTTAAGGTCTAATGAAAAGTTGTTCATTAGGTCATTTAGCCTTTTCTTGTACTTTTATTCTGCAATTTTTGTTGTTGACTCTTCTAAGCTCGAAAATTTTTCTTTTAAACTCATCAAGATGTTCTTAACATCATCTACTGACTGAACATTGACCAATTTCTTATCTGCAGGCACTAAATTGTTCAATATGCTAACTGATTCAAGAAAGAGAGGGTTTCTCATTACTTGTTTTTATTTTTCTTTTTCTAGTGCCAACACACTTATCTTAATCAGATCTTCTTCTCCCCATGAATCTAAGCTTGTTGAATTAGGAGTCAAACTTGACAACAATGATATGGATGGCTTGGTAGAGGGAATAAAGATTGCATTTTGACTTACACCCATATATTCGTTCTTCACTAGGATCTCGACAGAGGGTGGTTCATTGGGTTCATCCTTTTTATCATTGCTCTGACCTGTTGTATCTTCAGTTGGGACTTCTTTTTGTTGCAAAGATGCTTTATCACTGCATAGGATCTCAGCTTCTTCAATACTCACAAAGGCTTCTTTAAAATTATCCAAATCATTATCTGAGGCTGACATGGTTGTCTCAACATTAGTTATCATAATAGTTTCATCTGTGTCTTTTGTAACACCCCAAAATTGGCATCTTGCAACCCTAACCAATTTTGTTACATTTGTCACTCTTCTGGATCATCAAAGTCCTATTGTACTAGGCAATTCTGAGTTTTGATTGACTCTACTCAACGTGAGTGTCAAATGCAGAAAATCCTAAATCTGCATTAATCATACATTATATTTAATTCCTAAACGTCAATTGGCTAAACAAAGCTTGTGATTGAATTAATTTAATTATAAATTCCTAGTACTTTAATTAAATTAAATTCACCCCTTTTAGCTAAAACACGTAAAAAGGAATTAAATAATATTTAATTATTAAATAAATATCCTCATTTCAATAATTGAATTTAAATATTCAGATAATTGAGAAAAACATATTTATGAGGTCATACTTTATTTAATTAATTAAATATTCTCTCAAAAATCTTCTCTCCTATTCAGAAATAGAAGTTTTGAATTATTTGTGCTTTAAAGAGAAAGAAAACAGTTAAAATCAAAGAAAGAAAATAATTTATTGTTTTCTTTTAAAGAAAGCTTTCTATTTTAAACTGGTTTTTCTATCTGTTTTATTTCAAGAATGAAACTTTCTATTCTGATCACCTCTGAGTCTATAAAAGAACTCTCACTCCTCATTCAAAACCTCTAGAGAAAAATATGCATTGTTAGAATACTGAATTGTTGCTACATTTTATCATCTCATTTCTAGTTAAAATCCTTCCTTCGCAATAGAATAATTTCAATTTCTTAGAATAATTGCATTGAAATCATGTCTTAGATTAATCTTACATCTTTCAATTCTTAGAATAATCTTGCATTTGCATTACATTCATGGAGAAAAATCCTTCATTCTTAGATCGGTATATGGTTGTGAGACTCTTGTTCTGAGAGCTATTTCGAAACCCCATCTAGATAGAAGGCAACAGGTCAAATCATACAGGCATTCATGATTAATAACTCATATTCACTTTTGTATGTCCCTGATGAACAAAGACTATGTTGAAGTGTATGGTTGAATAACAAGGCCAATTTTACCACATACATTTCTGGCGCCCACCGTGGGGCAGAACATCTATTACTGTCATCGCATTTGAATTAGTTTTGAAAATCTTAGGATCATGTTTGTACTCTGATTTTGCAGGTAAAACAACGCATTTCACCTTTGTTTTAGCATGGAGCAAGTTTGAAAATTCCTTCTATCTTTTGTCTATTATTCTCAGTGCCTTTTAAGCTCTCCTTTTGAGCCAAATCTGACTGCACCATTACGTCCGGAACATCATTTCGGTTGAAAATGATTGTAAACATGCATGTACCTGTCAAAAGTTGAATCTATACCAAAAAGATTTTGCCCAAGGAGGTCGTACAACTCGTTGCATGGAAATCGAGGTACATTTCAGATTTTTCTATGCGTAGCCGGAGGTAGATTTTCAGAAAAAAACTATCTGAAAAAAAAATCAGATTTTTTTTCACTATGTTAAATTTGATAGCCGTCAAACCGTCATTCCCCATGACCTTCTATGACAGCCACGAAACCGTCAAATTTAAACTCGCAGGTTGATGATGTCAGCAGGGTTTGAAAAATCTTTAGCCTTCACCATTGAGCTTTTTGAATTTGCAATCTAACTTTAAATGATCATATCTTGCTCATTTTAAGTCCAAATTAAGTGCAATTTTTTTTTTATTTTGGGTAGAATTGTCTGAAGATTTCTGGGTTTTTCTTCATTTTTGGATTTTGGTCACATATTTATCAGAAATTGCAGGTTTGTGTCACTGTACTTATCTAATCCTTTGTTTTGCAGCTTCCAAAGCCTCGTACGGGCTCATACGGTAACATTTTTTAGTGCAATTTTTTTTAAAGTGCGTGATTTTCTGTCTAATTTCTAAATATGTGATCTATTTTTTGATTTTCTAATTTTGATAATGTGGACTAATCTTTGGCTTTGATTTTCATGTGATTATCTTTTGCATACATCCTAACAGTGGTTTGCAGAATGTTATCCAAGAAGACTAAAACATAAACTACTCACAAATTGGTTTTTCAGGTTGCCTTTGATCAATAGAATGCAAAATATTATGCTTGCATCTTGTTTTTGATTTCTTAAAATAGGAACCCACATGCAAGACTTCTTAAAATGAACATTTTTTTGATATTTTGGGGATGAAAATAATGTCAGGAAACTATGCTCCCGCCCTTTTGGGACGATCAGAAATCCAGAAACATTATTGTCATTTTCTTATTCTGCTTGAAGTGTCTTCTAGTTTTGTAAACCCAAGGAATTGCATGGACGTATGCTCTCCCCTCACCTTCGTGGATATTGGGTGTAAGAGAAATCCATAAAAATCCTTTAGTGTGGCTACCTCCCGAGTGCTTTAACAGAGTCAATGAGAGTGGATTGCCCAACCGGTAACAGGCTAAAGCCAAGCCCTTCCGAACCAGTATATAAAAAATGTCATTGTGATTAATCTCACAATGGACAGGTGTGAATTTGTTGTGGCAACCAAAATCTCCTCCAGTACCCTAGTGGTGCGTTAAAGTCCCAACATCATTAAGGTGAAAGCCTTGCTTTGAAAGGATTGGGAGAGCCCCCTTAATTGGGAAAATAACTTGATCACAATCACCTGAATGGATGTCCTTACTACAAACTGTTGTTATAGTATCCAAAAACCCTCTATCTATTGGCGTGGAAGGTCAGAGACCGACTAAGATGCCCCACACTTTTACGGCTCTTAGTAGAGACAACAACCCTTTGGGAAGCAATTCCTTTGGGGTTTGAAGCTTGGTGTGCCTGAGAAGTGAGTGCACATGTAAGGAGGAGCATGTGCCTCCAAGCTTCTAAGTTGTCCACTATGAGTAAGTGTAGCTGAACTTCGGTTCAAGTGGGGATTCAACAGATACTGCCCTGGCTATCCTAGGATTGTGATGTGTCTATTTTGGTACTACAAACATTCTACTTAATGTGTTTTGCGTGAGTGTTTACTTAAATAACAACAACAACAATCAAATGATCTGGAAAACTGTAAACTTTGGATATTTGCGTATCTTGTCTTGTTTGAAACTTCAACTCTCTCAAAACTTTGTCAAATTTGTTTCAAAAACTTGTCAAAACTTGGTCTTTCATCGGTCTATCCTACTACATTTAGTCTATTCTAAAATTTGTGTTGTCATAACGCTTCTGCTAGTTCACATGCAACTGTAATCTATTGTTAGTCCAACCTATCGCTATCTTGAAATCTGATGTTGTTACACTGGTCCAATTGACTGATTCCTTTGTTCAATCTTATCATCTTTGTCTGCACTGTCCTTGTTCTGAGTTGTGAGAGAAGGTTCATTAACCTTGACTCAAGATCAGAGTCTTTTGTTATCTCCTTCTCAGTTAGACATTTATCTCTTGGTCTCTTTGGTCTTGGATTTGGATAACACTTTAGGTTTCATCACAATGTCAGTCAAGCAAACCAACTTATTTATGCCTATATGAACTAAAATTCATTTTAAGGAACTCTGGAAATCTATCACCTTGTTGTCCAATTATGTATTCTATTGTGAAGGTTCTGTCTGAATCTTCGCAAATCCATGCTTTCATCAACATCATCACTAGTCTATCTTTTACTGCAATCTGTTGATAGTTTGACTTGCTTGTTGTCTCAAAATCTGAATTTTTTGTGCTAGTTCAGGTGACCCATTATCTATTTCAATTTTATCATCTATGTCTGTGTTGTCCTTATCCTGAGTTGCGAAAGCAGGTTTGTCAACCTTGACTCAAGATCAGAGTCATTACTACCTCCGTCTCAGTTGGACATTATCTCCTTTGTCCTCTGGTCTTGAACTTAATCAACACTTTAGATATCACTTCAACACCTGTCCATCAATCAATTGATTCATTGTACCTCCTCTTCTATCTTCTTAGAAAGCACATCAAGACAATCTTACAATGTCTAAAAGCAAAGAAGAGATTCTTAAGGCAACTTTATTAAACAACTTCAAACTTTGGAATCTAAACTCCAAAGACTAAAGAAGGAAAAGGATACTTCATCTGACAAATCCTCATTAAGATCAACCTGTCCTTTTCTATTTGATCATGATTCTTATATCTCCCCACTTCCTTCCAACATGGATAAATCTTGGTATGACAATCCCATCTTTGATCAAGAACAATTTTATGACAATCCCAACTTTGATCAAGAGAATGTATAGGAAACTATGACAGAATCAGATGAAATCCTTTTCTATCCTCAAAAGAAATATATTGCAAGTCAAGAAGTGTCTAATTATCCTTTAGAGAGAATCTTTACTCCTTTGGGACAATCTTATCAATCAACATTGGAGGAAATTCTTGAGCATAATCTCATCACATTGCCTCCAGCCACATCATGTGGATTTAGATTCTTGAGTAACTATTGTGCATATCATCGACATAACAAACATAAAACTTCATATTGCATGGAGTTGAAACATAAAATCCAAGATCTCATAGATGATGGCATAATTGAAGTGGAAAATGCTAATGAATCATCTAGTGAAGATACTAATCTCAAGCATGATCAATATCAGGAATCCATGTCTAGCAACGGTTCCCATATCACATCTACTTCCTCCACCATTCCTCCATCTCCTAAAGCTTCATCATC
>MU226409.1:556832-635195 GCA_018584345.1 Thuja plicata | reverse complement strand
TTGGAAGAATTTAATTAGTAAGTTTAAATATTTGATTTAAACTATAGGAAATTGAGTTTAATTGATTAAATAATGGTAAATAATCATTTAAAGGTTAATTAATTAAATAAGATTAATTATTTAATTATTTTTGAGAATTGGATTAGATGATTTGAGAAAGATGAATTTAGAAGAAAATAGATGATTAATTAATGATTAAAAAACCATTAATTAATAGATGAAAATTAGTGTTTTTAATGTAAAGTCGCAAGCCTGTCCATTTTAGGGTGTCTACAGTAGTATTCTGAGAACTTTGTTGTGGTTGACTTCTTTGATTATGTTGTTTTTGACTTCTTTGATTTGATCTACAATGTATAGCTCTATGACCAAATTTATTTCTTGAATAACAATAGCCTTTGAAGGGTATTAACTCTTTACAATCTCTTGCTATATGTCCTTGTTTGTTATAGGCATAACAAGTTTGGTTAACTGACTTGCATTCATCTTTAGGTGGTTCTTCTTTAGCTTCTGCATGATTCTCAGTTTTCTTTTCTTCTGGTGCTTTCATTCTCTCTTGCATTGCATTGATTTGAATTTGTGCTTCATTGTATCCAATACTAGTGGTATCACCTCTTATCTTCTGTGCATAAATCTGTGATTGTATTAGATCACAACTTGTGTGTAATTTTTCAATATGATCCTTGACTTCTGTCAACTCAGATTCTATCTTTTTCTTGATGTTCTCCAACTCCAAGATTTTTAGGTTTGCTTGCATAAGTTCTTCATCTAATTGTTTGTTTTCTTTAGTCTTTTCTTCAAGAGCTATCTGGCTATCAATTATCTGTTCATTCAAATATTCAATTTGATCCTTCAGAGATATGTTTTCTTCATTTAGATTTTTGAGCTTTTTTCCCAAATCATTCGCAGAACAATCTTTCAAATATTTTCTCAGTTTCTTGGTGAATACTTGTGAGCCATTGACTTTCAATTTTAGCTCTTCATTTTCTTTTTCAGATCTGTCAAGAGCTTCAAGAGCTTCTTCAAGATTTTTCTTCAAATGTTTCACTTCTGCTGAATCCATGATCTCCTCAAGTGGTTAAACTTCTCTTAGAGGACCAAAGATCTGATACCAATTGTTAAGAATGGGAACACTAAGAGGGGGGGGGGGTGAATCAGTGTTCAACAATTAATAATTTTCTATTTCTTAAAACTTAGCCCAATTACTTAAATACTAAAAATGAATAGCAAAGCATATAAAACCATAACACATAACACAAGATATGTTTATGGGGAAACCTTGGCCTGAGGAAAACCTTGGTGGGAATTAGTACCCACAAATAATTACACTAGTCTTATGAACTTGTTAGAGTTCCTTTGCCCTGTTAGGAGTAGTCATTACAATGTTGAGTACAATGACCCTGTTAGGAGTCTACAAACCCTATTAAAGTTGGATGACACACTGCCAAAGCTCACTTCTCAAAGAAGAAGGATAAAACCTCTTGAATATCAGATACACACTATATCTGGAAAGGTGAACTATTGTTATGACACTGTTGTCTGATTAGTTCCTTTAGTGAGCTTTAACTCTAACCTCTGGTAGAGCTTTATCTCATACTAAATATACTTCTTCTCTTCTATATATGTCTATTCTTTTTGTCTTCCTTACATTCACACTTCATACAAAAATGCATGTCAAGTATCTATACATCTCGTAATGGACTCAACCAAAACTAAGATTGAGTCGGCCTAAAACCAACACACACAATGCTTCTAAATTAATTGGCTTAAGCGTGTTTACAAATTTGATAATGACATGATTACAACACTATTACAATAGGCACATAGCCTTAACAAAATAACATTATACGCTAATCAAAAACTTGTTGTCGGCTCTATGCTCTGTTTTGCTGAACTGCTAGTGATATTTAGACTTTTTGTAACTTCGTGATACTGTCACATCTGATCTTGTGTGTTTAGAGTAAGCACACCAACATATCAAAAAGCTTATATCCAAGGGTGCATACCATAAATCGATCATACTCATGTGTGCAGATGCTCTAATCATTAGGTGTATTGTTGTCTGCACTGTCTTCTATACTTAGTCAAAATATGAACTTCAAAGTTTGTGACTGACTATCAAAACTCCATATGACTTTGTTGCTATAATGACAACACAAAACTAGTCATATAAACATAGTCAATAGAAGTTGTGGCTTTCATGGATGGTGTCGGGCACCTAGGGCTTATCCAGTTGATTTATTTTGCACTGTAATATTGATTGATCCTTGTGATCATCCCACTTGTGTCTTGATCCATTTGTGTGGTCAAGGGTCCCTAAGGTGTATCTATAAACCTTAGGACACCTTAGTCCACTTGGATCTTTTTATTGAATTTGATAGGTGTCAATAGTTGTTTTAGGGATGTGAAGTGTTTAGGTGTTATATCCAAGGAATTTGGATGATTTTGGTCATATTGGATCATTTTTTGTTCATAGGAATCCAATGGATGTCATTGTGGGTTCAAAAAGTGTAAAATGCAACAATGTTGCAATGTTGATAAAAGTTGTCAAAGTTGCTCGATAAGTTCAAAATATGGTTACCGACAGTCATAACCATTGATGATTGATTGGAACTATGTTTTGAAGATATTTACGCATATCCAAGCCTCTTTAATGGAGGTTGGAAGTGTTGTAAGTTGTAGAATAAGATTTGATGCAAGTTTGATTAAAAGGAACCAAGTTTCTTGAGCAATTTTAGTGTGTACGGACGTGTACAGATTGAGAGAGTAAATTTAATGCCATGATTTGATAGCCCTATAAATATAATCTTCAAATCATTTGATTTTAGTTCAATTAGAGTTATAGATTAAAAGGTATATACAATTTGGTGAAAGTGGTTTTGTAGGGCATCAATTCTTGGCCGGTCATACAAATGGAACCCTAACTTGTCATTTCTCCAGTGGAAATCCATGACCTCTTGGGAAATGTAGGTTAGAGATGTATTATTAATGATTCCTAAGGCTCTGCTTGAGATCTAGTGTTTTGGTCCTTTTAGAATCAAACCCTAGGCTAAATATCTCAATGTATTTAGCCAATCTGATAGGAACAATCATGAGCAGATGAAGTATTCAATGGGTTGATTTAGGTCATTTGGAGTTAGTAGAAGGTTTCCAAACCCCTGAATTCATTTAATGTACCCATCATAGACCACTTTCTTTGTAAACCAAGCCTAATTTGGCCAATTAGATCTATGTGCTTTGTGAGGGTTTAGTGGTGTTGGAGTAGAGTGGGTCTCTGGGTCTTTGGAGATTGTAAAAACTTTATAATGGGTGTCTAAAAATAACCACCTTTTGTTATGTTCCCTTCATAGTAAAAATTTGTGCAAGAAAAACCCCTTGGAAAGCGATACAAGGAATTAGAGGACAATGTGAGTTTGGGTGTTTATGAGTGTATGAATCAATCTATGTCCATAGGACCCTAGTAGGGTGTACCAATCATTGGATTGATTGGGTGAAGCCACTAGTGAAGAGTTTCACACTTTGGTTGGAGTTTAGGGAAAGTTTCCCTGAGAAATAATTTGAAGAGATTTGTTTCATAACCTTGGGTGTTGGATTTGGGGTAAGAAGAATGTCTAGACCTCATAGGCAAGTAGATATCCATCCTATTGAAAGGAGTGTGGAGTTGGATTGTTCCTAGACCAAGGTTGAAGGATTGTGAAAGAGATTGAATATCTCTTAGCCAGTAAGTGTTGACTTGTAGTTATTGTTGAGTGCTATTAAGTGTTGAGCGGTCTAGTGTTGGCCGAGTGTTCTTGTATGTGTCGAGTGAACCAGAGGTTTACTGATACACCATAGCTTCCTACTGTGCTCTCTACATTAGGTGGTATCAAATCCCTAGGATTGGTTTTGGGAAGACATTTGACCATGGAAGAACAGGGCGAAGAGGAACTCCCTGCAAGGATGACTAATGTAGAATTGGAAAAGTTGGTGAGAGAACAAGTGGCTAGAAGCAAAAGGCTTAAAGCAAAATTGGAGAGGATGAAAAGTAAACAAGGAAGGAATGTTGTTGAGGAGTCAGAAGAAAAGGAAGAAGAGACTCATATTCATAACTAAAGAGAGATACCTACAGATCAAAGACCCCTCCTAGAAGCCCTTGAGAGAGTTGGGAGGAAAGACAAAGCGGATCTATCGATATTTTGTGGTAAGATGATTCCAGAAGAATGCATGGACTGGATAGAGGCATTAGAGAATTATTTTGAATGGGAGGAGGTATCTGAACACCAAAAGGTGAAGTTGGCTAAGTCAAAGATGAAGTGTCCAACCCTTAGTTGGTGGAACTTCATACAATGTGAGAGGGTAGAAGAAGAAAGAAATCCTATTTCCACTTGGAAGAAGATGGTGAGTGAGATCAAACAGTTTGTCCATGAGGACTATGAAGTATTCCTACACAAGAAACTTTAGAATCTAAGTCAAAAATACCTTGATGTAAATGCTTATATAGAAGAGTTTCATAGAATGACTCTTAAATCCAAGATACTAGAGGGTGAGAAACAAAAGATAGCAAGGTACTTAAATGGTCTTAAGTATAGTATCCAAGATGAGCTTAATTTTTTCAACCCTGAGACTGTCCACAAGTGCTATCAAATGACACTAAGGGTTGAGGAGAAACAAATAAGAAAAGGTGAACAAAATAGAAGAGGTAGAGGGAACAATTTTAGAGGAAGAGGAAGATTTAGTGGTGGGGGATCATCTTCAAGAAGGCAAGGTGAATCTAGCAATCAGGGATCAGAAGGAGAGACAAGTAACAGAGGTGCTTTCAGAGGAAGGAGATCAAATAGTAGGGAATATTTGGTGGAAGAGTACCTAGTTTCTTCATTGGTAAGTGTTTCACTTGTTACCAGGTTGGGCATCAATCTTTTAGATGTCCTAAGAAGATTGGCACAAATAGGCAAGGAGGAGATAGAAGAGTGCAGTTGACCCAAGAGGATGACAATAAAAGTGTGTATTCTTATCACACCACCACTTCAAGGCCTGCAAATCTAGAACAAGGAGAATGTCTCATGATGCAAAGGACTCTCCTAAGGGCACCTACCACTTCGGAGCCACCCTAGAGGAAGTCATTATTCAGAACAAGCTGCAAAGTGAACAATAAGGTATGCAAAGTTATTGTAGACTTTGGATCCACTGAAAGTATTGCATCTAGAGAGTTGGTTGATAAATTAAAGTTACAAATAATCCCTCATCAATTCCCTTATAGAGCCTCATGGTTGATAAAAAAGAAACAAACCCTCATTTGTGAACAAGTTTGGGTAGAATTCAATATAGGAGAATATGTAGACAAATTTTTGTGTGATATCACTGAGATGGATGCATGCCACTTATTGTTAGGAAGGCCTTGAAAATTTGATGTGAATTCCAAACATGATGGGAAAACCAAGGTGTATACTATAACCAAGGGAGGTGTTGAATATGTTATGAATCCACTTCCTGATGACGGGAAGGAAAAACATGTGGCTAGTAGTGTCTTGTGTGTTGGGGAGAAATAATTCATGAAGGTATTGAAGGAAAAGGATACACCTTGTTTTTCTTTAGTTGTGAGACCCCAAAAGACAACCCTAAAGGAACCAAAGGTCAAGGCCACTAGCAGAGATGTAGGTCCTAAATAGGTTAAAACACTGTTGGATCAGTATAAGGGTCTAGTTGTAGAAAGTACACCAGAGACTTTACCACCTCAGAGGGAAGTGAGTCATTGCATAAACCTCATACTATGGGCCACCCTTCCAAACAAGGCAGCATACAAAATGACCCCTGAACAAAATTAAGAAATAGCGAGACAGATTGAGGAATTGTTGTCTAAAGGGCTCATTAGGAAGAGTGTAAGTCCTTGTGCAGTCCCTACAGTACTAGCACCTAAGAAGGAAGGTACATGGAGACTATGTATGGATTATAGGTCAAACAATAGGATAACTATCAGATATAGGTTTCCTATGCCTAGAATAGAGGATCTAACAGACTGTTTAGGGGGTGCAAGCTATTACTCCAAAGTGGATCTAAAAATTAGTTACCATTAGATAAGGATCACAGAGGGTCTTTATGAGTGGCTTGTAATTCCTTTTGGTCTCTCAAATTCTCCAAGAACTTTTATGAGGCTTATGAATGAAGTATTAAAGCCTTTTCTCAATAAGCTTGCTGTATATCTTGATGATATTCTAATTTTTAGCAGGAGCAAGGATGAACATCTCAAGCATTTGGACATGGTATTGAAGAATCTCTATGAGGAATAATTGAAGATCAATTTAGAGAAGTGTGTGTTCCTTCAAGAAGAGCTTGTATTATTAGGATTTGTAATATCCAAGAATAGCCTCAAGATAGATCTTTCTAAGGTTGAATCCATCCTCAATTGGCCACCTCCTACTACTGCTTCAAAGGTAAAAAAATTCATGGTTTGTGTAGTTTCTATAGGAAATTTATCAAAAATTTCAGTGGCATATGTACTCCTATCATCAATACTATTAAAGGTGGAAGAAAATACATGTTTATATGGACTAATGAGGCTAATGAGTCTTTTGAGTTTCTAAAGAAAAATATTGCAGAGCAACCCATCTTGGTTCTGCCAGACTTTCACAAAGTCTTCACAGTGGAATGTGATGCAATCAACAAGGCTATTGGTGGGGTGTTGAGCCAAGAAGGGAGACCAGTTGCCTTCTTTAGTGAGAAATTGAATGAAGCTAAACAAAAATATTAAAATTGTGATCTTGAACTTTATGCAATGGCTCAGTCACTAAGGAAATGGAGGCATTATTTGTTGCCCAAAGAATTCATTATTTTTACTGACAATTATGCTCTTAGTTTTCAGAATAGACAAGAGAAACTTAACCATAGACATGTGAAATGGATGGAATTTTTGCAATCTTACACCTTTACTATCAAACATAAGAAAGGGATTATGAATAAGGTTACCGATGCTCTTAGTAGGAGACATTTAACCATTCAAGCTATTCAGTTAGAAAGTGTTAGGTTTCATGCTACGAAGGACATGTATGCCACATATGATGACTTCAAGGAGGCTTATCAGGTTTGTACTGAGATGACAGAGAGATATCACACTGATTTCTTAGAGTTCCTTGTGCAAGATGGATTACTTTTCAAAGGCAGTCTATTATGTGTGCCAAAAGGATCCATTAGGGAGAACATCATCAAAGAGAAGCATTTTGGAAGTTTACCAGGGAACTTTGGAGTGGATAAAACATTGGAACTTGTCAGGAGATTCTATAATTGGCCCAAGTTGCAGACAGATGCCAGAAGATTTGTGGAGAGTTGTTTGGTTTTTCAACAATATAAGGGCCACACATCAAATGCAAGACTGTATACTCCATTGCCTATCCCTTCAAAGCCATGGGATTTAGTAAGTATGGACTTTATCCTAGGACTACCTAAGACCAAATCAGGATTTGACAGTATCTATGTGGTAGTAGATAGATTTTCTAAAATGGTGCACTTTATACCATGTAGAAAAACTCATGATTCATCTCACATAGCAAGGTTATTAATTAAGGAAGTTGTTAGAATTCATGACTCACCCTTTTCAATCATATCTGATAGAGACCCTAAGTTTTTGGGATATTTTTGGAGAACACTATGGACAAAGTTGGGAATAAATGTGTCTCTATCATCTGCATATCATCCATAGTCTAATGGTCAAAAAAAAGTGATCAATAGGTCTTTTGGGAACCTTTTGAGATGTTTAACTCAAGAACATGGAGTCACTTGGGATTCCATACTTATCCAAGCAGAATTCTCTTATAATGATTTAGTCAATAGGAATACTAGTTTGAATCCTTTCTAGATTGTGTATGGTGTTCACCCTAGAGGTGTGTTAGAACTTAGAGATGTGAAGGATATGGGGAAGAGAAGTGCATTAGTAGAGGACTTTGCAGATGTAATGAAGGATATTCATGAAAAAGTGCAGACAAAGTTGCAACATACCACTGAAAAGTATAAAGAGCATGTAAACAAAAAGAGGAGGGATGTGCAATTCAAAGTGGGAGATATGGTGATGATTCACCTTAAGAAAGAAAGGCTACCCAACGAGAAATATACTAAACTCATAATGAATAAGATTGGTCCTTTCAAAATCTTAAAGAAGTGTGTCAACAATGCTTAAGAGATTTATTTTCCATCTCATATTGGTCCATCTCCTATTTTTAATATTGTTGACATATATGCTTATAAAGGTCCTGTTAGTGATGATGGTGTTGCAAGTAATTCAGATCCTCTCTGGGGCAAAGTATTGAACGATCTACCCACATCAGACCCTCTTGAGATTGAAAGCATTCTAGACAAAAGAGTGAGAAAGCAAACTAGGAGAACCACTTACTATGAGTACTTGGTAAAGTGGAAAAATCAACCAATGGAGGATGCTACCTGGATGACCCCTAAATATATTTAGAAAAAAAGCTTTCAACTTGAATACTTTACAACTTAAGAGACTTGAGTTCATTTTGTCTTAAGGAGTATGGTGCAGGGCACCCATGGCTTATCCAGATGATTTCTTTTGCATTGTAATAAGGATTGATCCTTGTGATCATCCCACTTGTATCTTGATCCATTTGTGTGGTCAAGGGTCCCTAAGGTGCATTTATAGACCTTAGGACACCTTAGTCCACTTGGATCCTTTGTTGAATTTGATAGGTGTCAATAGGTGTTTTAGGGATGTAGAGTGTTTAGGTGTTATATCCAAGGAATTTGGATGATTTTGGTCATATAGGATCATTTTGTGGTCATAGGAATCCAATGGATGCCATTGTGGGTTCAAAAAGTGTAAAATGGAACAATGTTGCAATGTTGCTAAAAGTTGTCAAAGTTGCTTGAGCAACTTTTCAAAAATTTGCTTGAGAAGTTCAAAATGTGGTTACCAATGGTCATAACCATTCTTAATCAGTTGGAACTATGTTTTGAAGATATTTAAGCATATCCAAGCCTCTTCAATGGAGGTTGGAAGTGTTGGAAGTTGTAGAAGTAGATTTGATGCAAGTTTGAGTAAAAGGAAACATATTTCTTGAGTAATTTTTGTGTGTATGAACATGTACGGATTGGGAGAGTGAATTTAATGCCATGATTTGATATCCCTATGAGTCTAGTCTTCAAATCATTTGATTTGAGTTTAATTAGAGTTATAGATTAAAATTTATATATAATTTGGCAAAAGTGATTTTGTAGGGCATCAATTCTCGACATGTCATACAAATGGGACCCTAACTTGTCATTTCTCCAGTGGAAATCCATGATCTCTTGGAAAATGCAGGTTAGGGATGTATTATTAATGATACATAAGACTTTGCTCGAGATATGGTGTTCTGGTACTTTTAGAATCAAGCCCTAGGCTAAATATCTCAATGTATTTAGCCAGTCTGATAGGAACAATCATGAGCAGATGAAGTATTTGATTGAAGAGATCAATTGAAGGGCTGATTTAGGTCATTTGGAGTTAGTAGAAGGTTTCCAAACCCATGCATTCATTATGTGTACCCATCATAGACCACTTTCTTTGTAAACCAAGCCTAATTTGGCCAATTAGGTATGTGTGCTTTGTGAGGATTTAGTGGTACTGGAGTAGAGTGGGTCTTTGGGGATTGTAATAACTTTATAATGTGTCTCTTAAAATAACCACATTTTGTTCTGTTCCCTTTAAAGTCAAAAGTTGGGCAAGAAAATCCCCTTGGAAAGGGCTACAAGGAATTGGAGGACAATGTGAGTTTGTGTGTTTAAGAGTGTGTATGAATCAATCTATTGGATGATTCTCTATACATAGGACCCTAGTAGGGTGTGCCAATCATTGGCTTGATTGGGAGAAGCCACTAGTGAAGAGTTTCACACTTTGGTTGGAGTTTAGGGAAAGTGTCCCTGAGACATAATTTGAAGAGATTTGTTTCATAACCTTGGGTGTTGGATTTGGGGTAAGAAGAGTGTCTACACCTCATAGGAAAGTAGATATCCATCATATTGAAAGGATTGTGGAGTTGGATTGTGCCTAGACCAAGGTTGAAGGATTGTGAAAGAGATTGAATATCTCTTAACTAGTAAGTGTCGAGTTGCATTTATTGTCGAGTGTCAGTAAGTGTCAAGCGATCCAGTGTTGGCTGAGTGTTCTTGTATGTGTCCAGTGAACCAAAGGTTTACTGATACACTGTATCTTCTAGTGTAGGGCACCCCCTAAAGTTTCTTTCTTTTCTCTAATGTTTGTAATAAGGTGAATCATTTGGATCACCCTAGTGTGTGCATGTGTGGGTCTATTGTGTAAGGTGAAGGAACCTAAGGTAAGTTATAAACTTATGGGTTCCTGAAACCATGTTAGACCATGTTAGTCCCTTTTGGTGATTTTTGTGTTTAGTTATAAGTTTAAATCAAAGTCGCAAAATCCAAAATGAAAGGCCCTGCCTTAAGTTGGTGAAATTTTCTGCAAAATGAAATGATAGAGGAAGAAAAGAACCCTATCTCAACATGGAAAAGGATGTGGGTAGAAGTCAATAAGTGGTTTGTGCCAGAGGACTACGAGATCACCCTCCATAAAAAATTGCAAAATCTAAGGTACCACAACCTTGATGTGAGTGGATACACCGAAGAGTTTCATAGAATGACCTTGAAGGCCAAAGTCCTGGAGAGTAAGAAACACAAGCTTGCAAGGTACCTAAATGGACTAAAATATAGAATTCAAGATGGAATGAGTTTATTCAACCCTGAATCAGTACATAAGTGTTTTCAAATGGCACTAAAAATTGAAGAAAAATAGAAGAGGAGAGGAGAGAAAAATAACAGCGGTAGGGGGAATAATTTCAGAGGTAGAGGTATGTTCAATGACAAAGGTCCATTCCAAAGAAATCAAGGGGAGTTTAGTAACCATGAGTCAGAAGGAGAACTTAATAATAGAGGCAACTTTAGAGCCAGGAGGTCAAATGGTAGAGGGAGATTTGGTGGAAGAGGACCTAGTGTCTTCACACGGAAATGTTTTACTTGTAATCAAATTGGACACCGATCCTTTAGATATCCTGAAAAGAATGGCACCAATAGACAAGGGGGGATAGAAGAGTACAACTCACCCAAGAAGATGGCAGTCAAAGCGTATCCTCTTATCATTTTGCAACTTCAAGACCTGCAAATCCAGAACAAGGAGAATGCCTCATGGTGCAAAGGACACTCTTGAGAGTACCTACTACTGCAGAACCACCTCAAAGGAAGTCATTGTTTAGAACAAGCTACAAGGTGAAAAACAAGGTATGCAAAGGACACTCTTGAGAGTACCTACTACTGTAGAACCACATCAGAGGAAGTCATTGTTTAGAACAAGCTACAAGGTGAACAACAAGGTATGCAAAGTTATAGTTGATTCTGGTCCACTAATAATATTGCATCTAGGGAGTTAGTCACTAAGTTAAAACTTCATGTGATCCCTCATCCTTTCCCTTATAAAGCTTCTTGGTTGGCAAAAGAGAAACAAACTATCATCAATGAACAAGTTTTGGTAGATTTCAAGATAGGGGAGTATACAGACAAAGTTTTATGTGATATCATACAGATGGATACATATCATTTGTTATTAGGTAGACCTTTGCAATTTGATGTAGATGCTAAGCATGATGGAAAGTCTAATGTCTATACTATATTTAAGGATGGTGTTGAGTATGTGATGAATCCACTCCCTGACTGTGAAAAGGAAAAACATATTACTAGCAGTGTCTTGCATGTAGGAGAGAAAGAGTTCATGAAGGTACTAAAAGAAAGGGATACACCTTGTTATGCATTAGTAGTGAGGCCCAAAAAGATATTAGTGATAGAACCAAAGGTCAAGGCCCCTACTAGGGATGTAGGCTCCAAAGAGGTCAAAGCACTATTAGACCAGTATAAGGGTATCATAGCTAAGACTACACCAGAATATTTTCCACTTGAAAGAAAAGTGAGTCACTGTATATACTTCATACCAGGGGCCACTCTTCCAAACGAAGCAACATATAAGATGAACCCTCAACAAAATCAAGAGATAGCAAGGCAAATTGAAGAATTGTTGTCAAAAGGTCTCATTAGGAAAAGTGTGAGTCCTTGTGTTGTCCCTACAGTCCTAGCACCCAAGAAAGAAGGCACATAGAGACTATGTATGGATTCTAGGGAAATCAATAGGATAACCAATAGATATAGGTTTCCTATGCCTAGAATAGAGGATTTGATGGACTGTTTAGAGGGTGCAAGTTATTACTCCAAGATAGATCTCAAGAGTGGTTACCATCATATAAGAATCAGAGGTGGAGATGAAAGGAAGACAACATTCAAGACCACAAAAGGCTTCTATGAATGGCTTGTGATGCCTTTTGGTCTCTCAAATGCTCTAAGCACTTTTATGAGACTAATGAATGAAGTCTTGAAGCCTTTTCTTAATAAATTTGTTGTTGTATACCTTGATGATATTTTGATCTTTATCAGGAGCAGAGAAGAGCACCTCAAGCATTTGGACATGGTAATGAGAAAACTCCATGAGGAACAGTTGGAGATAAATATAGAGAAGTGTGTATTCCTTCAAGAAGAACTTGTGTTCTTAGGTTTTGTGATCTCCAAGAACAATCTCAAAATGGACCTTTCCAAGGTTGAAGGCATCCTCAATTGGCCACCTCCTACTACTCCTTCAAAGGTAAAGAGTTTCCATGGTTTATGTATCTTTTATAGGAAATTCATTAGAAATTTTAGTGGCATATGTGCTCCCATTATCAAAACCATTAAAGGTGGAAGAAAATGCATATTCTCATGGACTAATGAAGCTAATGAGTCATTTGAGTTGCTGAAGAAAAAGATTGTAGAGCAACCTATCTTAGTCCTACCAGATTTTCACAAGGTGTTTACAGTGGAATGTGATGCAAGAAATAAATCCATTGGGGGAGTCTTGAGCAAAGAAGGGAGGCCAATTGCCTTTTTCAGTGAGAAGCTCAATGAAGCTAAGAAAAAATACTCTACTTATGATCTTGAAATGTATGCAATGGTTCAATCACTTAGGAAATGGAGGCATTATTTGTTTCCCAAGGAATTTGTAGTCTTTAATGATAACCATGCACTTAGTTTTTTTAATAGATGAGAGAAACTTAATCACAGACATGTGAAATGGATGGAGTTCTTATAGTCATATACATTTTATATCAAGCATAAGAAAGGGATTGTAAACAAACTTGCTGATGCTCTTAGTAGGAGACACCTAACCACCCAAACCATTCAGTTGGAGAGTGTTGGAGTTCATGCCATGAAGGATATGTATGTTATGGATGAAGATTTCAAAAAGGCTTACCAAATTTGCACTGAGATAATATACATATACCACACTGATTTCTTAGAGTTTATTGTGCAGGATGGTCTTCTTTTCAAGGTAAGTTCATTGTGTGTCCCAAAAGGATCCATGAGGGAGAACATTATCAAAGAAAAGCATTAGGGAAGCCTAGCTGGTCACTTTGGGGTGGATAAAACATTGGAGCTGGTTAGAAGGTTCTACCACTGGCCCAAATAGCAGACATATGTTAGGAGTTTTGTGGAAAGTTGTTCAGTTTGCCAAAAAGCTAAAGGACACACCTCCAATGTAGGGTTGTACACTAATTTTCCCATCCCTTCAAAACCTTGGGATTCAGTAAGTATGGAATTTGTCCTAGGTCTTCCAAAGACCAAGTCTAGACTTGATAGCATTTATGTTGTAGTTGATAGATTTTCAAAGATGACACACTTCATCCCTTGTAGAAAAACTCATGATGCATCTCACATATCAGGATTATTCTTCAGAGAAGTTATAAGACTTCATGGACTACCATTGTCAATCATATCAGATAGGGATCCTAAGTTTTTAGGACATTTTTGGAGAACACTATGGAGAAAGCTTGGAACAAATGTTTCTTTGTCATCTACATATCACCCACAGTTTGATGGGCAGACAAAAGTCATAAATAGGTCCCTTGGCAACCTTTTAAGATGTCTCACACAAGAACATGGAGCTAGTTGGGATACTATCATAGCACAAGCAAAATTCTCATTCAATGATTCAATCAATAGGAGTACTGGTTTAAATCCATTTTAGATTGTATATGGTACTCACCCTAGAGGGGTATTGGAAATCATAAATATTAAAGACATGGACAAAAGAAGTGCACTAGAAGAAGATTTTACTGAAGTGATGAAGAACATCCATGACCAAGTGCAGACCAAACTGCAACATACCACTAAGAAGTATAAAGCACAGGCTAACAAAAAGAGGAGAGACTTACAGTTCAAAGTAGGATATTTGGTGATGATTCACCTCAAGAAGGAGAGACTACCCAAAGAAAAATACACAAATATTATGATGAAAAATCTTGGCCCTTTCAAGATTCTGAAGAAATTTGGCAACAATTCCTATAAGATTGATCTACCTTCTCACATTAGTTTATCCCTTATTATTTAATTTTGTAGATATCTATGCTTATAAAGGTGTTGTTAGTACTGATGATCTTGTAGATACTCCAGAGCCTCCTACACTCCAACCACTCAAGGATATGCCCCAAGCAACTCCTCCTGGGATTGAAAGCATCCTAGATAAGAGAGTGAAAAAGAAAACTAGGAGAGGCACTTACTATGAGTACTTAGTCAAATGGAAAAACCAACCCATTAAAGATGCTACCTAGATGACCCTTGAAGACATTCAGAAGACAAGCTATCCACTTGAAGACCTCCCAACTCAAGAGACTTAAGTTACTTTTTGCCATGGAGAGTATGGTGCATGGCACCCTCTAAAGTTCCTTTATTTTCTCTAATGTTTGTAATAAGATGAATCCTTTGAATCACCCTAGTGTGTGCATGCGTAGGTCTATTGTGTAAGGTGAAGGACCCTAAGGTAATTTATAAACCTACGGGTTCCTGAAACCATGTTAGACCATGTTAGTCCCTTTTGGTGATTTTTGTGTTTAGTTAGAAGTTTATGTTTTAAGACCTTAGGCTAGGATCTTGACATGTTTTGGACCTCTCCCAAATGCTTGGAGGTTGGTAAGGTTGGCATTTTCTCAAATTAGTAATTTTGTCAAGCTTTGCCAAAAAGTTATCTTTTTGCAAAATGTTGCATGAGCAAATTTTGCAAAATGTTGCATGAGCAAATTTTGCAAAATGTTGCTTGAAGAATGGAAACTCAATTATAACTGACCACACTAAGTTCTTGGAGCATCTATAATTCCAATATGATGGTATTAAATGTTCTCGTGCCTTGGAGAAAGGTTAGAGTTTACTATGTACAGAGCTTGATGTTCAGAGAAGGAAATATAAGAGTTTTCTGAGTCATTTGGACAATGTACGACCTGGTATAGATTCATCTTGTGGATCCACTTGCAAAATTTTTTGATGCTTTGAGTTACTTAAACATTCCAGTTGGTTTGATTTGTTTTTGTGAAGTTTCATAGGAGTTAGAGATTTTACTTGCTCACTGTCTGAGAAACTAAGGTTTATTGGGTCTGCTCCAAAGATGTGATCCTAACTTGGGATTTAACCAGTGGATCTGCTTGCCCACTTGGGAAATACAAGTTAGGATCATGATCTTTAAGATTCCTAAATCGTAGAAGCTCAGTTCTAGTTCTATGATTTTTGAGACAAAGCCCTAGGCTAATTATCTCTATGTAATTAGCCTGGTTCTTTAGTACAGTCACATGCATGTGAAATATATGATTGGGAGGATCAAACCAATGGTGGTTCTAGACCATTTTTGGGTAGGGGAAGCTATCTAAGCCCTTTTTTTCATTTTGTGAACCCACCTTAGACCATTTGCTTAGTAATCCAAGCCTAACCTAACTAATTAGGTCTATGAGCTTTGTAAGAGTTTAGTGGTGCAGAAGTCGAGTGAAGTGCTAAGGCTTTAGGAGGTTTCAAAAATCCATAAAGGGTATCTAGAAACCTAATCAGATTAGTTAGATCCTCCTATATTTGAAATTTATGCTTGAAAACCCCTCTGGATAGGGCTACAAGGAATTCTAGGCCATTTAGTGTTTGACCATCCTTGGGTATGCAAGAATGAATCCATTGGTTTATTCTCTACCCTTGGGGTCTAAAAAAACTCTCCCATCACATAGGTTTGTTGGCATAAGCCTCTGGTGAAGAATTATACTCTTTAGCTTGGTTTAGGGAAAGTGTCCCTAAAGGAGATATTGCAGAGATTGGTATCTTAGCTTGGAGGGATAAGTTGTGATTAAAGGAGTGAGTTGGCATCTTAGAAAAGTCAGTACACACCCTAGGAAGACATATGTGGAGTTGGGGTGTTTGAATTAGGAGTTTGAAGTGGTAACAAGGAGTTGGAGCCCATCTAGGTCTGCTTGTAGTGCACTCTACATCAGCTTCCCACTATTCTCTTTGCATCATTTGAGGTAAGCCAAGGAAGACCAATTTTGAATTTAAATTAATCAGAAGTCAGGATGACGGTGAAGGTAAGATCTACAGTTTTACTACCAACTCCGACAGGAAATGAAATGGAACTATGGGAAGGATAAAGGAAACCATTGAAAGTTTGGATCATAATATTGGATCTATCATAGAAATCACATTGCAATCATCTTCTATAAAGTTGGTATTCAGTTATCACATTCACCATGAAAGTGGAATCAATAAGGACATCACAAGAAGGAATGTTAACAACCCTTGCGACAATGTAGAGGGGAGCATCAGGTGCTTTAATTGTCTTAGTAGGATCAAAGGTAATGCAAGGCTCATATAGAGGTTTAGGTTTGAATTTTTCAACTTTTTTAACAACATGATTAGCATCATTACATTCCATATTATAGTCAGCCCATTGAGAAGAAGATGAAGGTCGAGTAGACTCTATGGTATTAGTTGAATGAGATGGCAATGAATTGGTGTAAATTTGCAAGTTTTGATTGGGCGGTGCTACTAATTTGTTTCCTTGATAATTGGCACCTTCAAAAAATATAGAATTAGAATTAGTAAGGTCCTAGATAACAGTTTTCAAGTATAGACACTTTTCAGTATCATGGCTAGGTTGATGTTGGTATTGACAAAAAGCTTTGTGGTTAAAGTTCTTGGGAAAAGGTTTGGAAGTGTCAATTGGTTTGATAGAAGGAAGTATTAAAACATTGGTATTAATTATCTTAAACATCACATTATTCAAAGATTCAAAAAGCTAAGTAAACCATGAGCAAGTTTAAAGATAGATGACAAAGGAATCATACTGGCTTTGGATATTGCTACCACTTGCACATCAATATTTTTGGATGAATTGGTTATCTTAATGAAGTTATTTGGTTTCTAAAATTTGTTGAATTTGTTGAATGCATAATCATTCTTATCAACATGAGCTATTGGAGTGGTTCTCTCAAACTGGCTCACTTGAATTTGATTATTATAAAGCACTGCACACAATTGAGTACAAGAAGAGAATTCAGAAAGTGGAATCTATCTCTAATGTCTTTTTGTAAATTAGCAATGAAAATATGTTGCACATAAATATCAAGCATAGGATAAGAAATATGAGCATGCAAATATTTAAATCTACCAATGAAATCAATCACTTTTTCTTTAACACCTTGTTTACAATGCATTAAATCAGGCAAAGAAATTTTAGGACCAATGTTGTTTTAAAATTGTTAAATGAAAGCATTAACAAAATCTTGAAAGGAATCAATAGAATAAGGAGGCAAAGAACAATACTATTGCAAGGATTTGTCTCAAAATGTTCTAGTAAACAATTTGACCATGAACCTGGTCATGAGAAAAATCACTACACTAGGCTTGAAATGTTTTAACATGAGTCAAAGGATCACCCTTACCATTATAAACCCAAAGGGTGGAATCTCCATATATTGTGGGATAATAGCACGGGTAATTTACAAAGAAAAATGACTAGAAAGCCAAAAGTAGGTAAGGCATACTTGAATTGATTCATTGAATAATATTTTTGTTGCAAAGAAGACGCAATTTGAGCTAGGCTATTAATGGTAGAATCAGTAGAAAGGATGGTAGGAGGAGAAATGTGAGAAATATTTGGAACATTCTTGGAAATTGTTGGAATGGTTGAATATGAAAAAGGGACACTAGGGTAAGTGGCCTTAGATGAAAGCAGTGAAACACATGGCACACTTGAAGGGATAGAAGGAGAAATAGGGTTAGGAATGCTCACATGGGTAGGATTGGAATTTTGATAGGAAGTTGTTATGATAGGTGGAGCATAGGTAGATACATAAGGAAGTGTGGTAGGAATAGGATTGGAAACCTCAACACTAACATAAGGTTGAGTATAAATAATTTATTGAGAAAAATATTGCATAGGTTTGACATTATTGTGAACAATTTGAGAAATAGAACGGAGGAAGTCAATGCCATGTTCATCATTATGAATGAGTTTTAAAAACTACCAAGAAAGGCCATAGTTTCAGAATTAGAGTTTTCTTGACCTAACCATTGTTCAAATTTTTCCATGTCATTACAATTTTTTTGAATTTGTGTGGGAGGAACTCTTAAAGCCTCATCTTCATCATGAGAATAATGGGAAGAGTTGTTCTCAAGAGGTGGAGGAAGATCATGTGCGTGTGAAATTGTGTCAGATACCGGCAGCTGCAAACACACACTTCAATGAACCATTATGGGGTTAGCTTATTAGAAAATGACAAAATCAAAATACTGAAATGCCCAAGGCTACCCGACATAAGCTCATTTCCTTCTTGTAGGTAGGAGTTTGAATCTTCCTCTTAGGTCATTGCAAGAAATAGTGACTACACCTGTTCTAAATGAAGGGTTTGAAATAGCTAAAATGATATGATTCTAAATGATATGCAAATGCAAGATTGATCCCAGGCTAATTAGATTGATTTTAAAGCACCAAATGAAAGATGATGATTGATTTTAAAACCCAAATCAAATGTGCTCTAGGATTAAGCAGTTTGCAAGGTTGAAAGTAAACTAACAATTATTCAATCAAAAAGCAATGAAATGCTAAAATGCTTGAAATTTTAAGAAATAGAAAACTGCATAATAACAATAGCTAAAATTGGGATCCTTTTTAAAGGAAATGAAGCTCTCTTTTATAGAAAATATCTCCCAAAATTGATGGTTGAGATTGAAGGAAATAAGTGGGTCAGATTTTATTTGAGGACGCACAATCCATGTGCAAGCAATTTGATTGGTCAATAGATTTAATATTTTTAGAAACTTCCAAATTGATTTTCAGTTAACAACTTTATTTTAATAATGATAAATAGATAAGATTAAATTAACTGAATAAAATAGATTTGTTTCCAAAATGAAAAAAAGATAATAATGAATTAAGTGAATAAAACAAACTTATTTCCAATTGAGAAAATATAAGATTAAATCAATTGAATAAAATAGATTTATTTCCAAAAATCAGTTGATGACATCATATGCATTTTAAAGATTTAATTGATTTAAATGTATATTTTAATTAAAAAAAATAGTTGATGACATCAAATGCAGTTTTAAAGACTTAATTGATTTTAAATGCATATTTTGTTTTTATTAATTAATTTAACTCCTTTTTGAATTTTATTGACAATTTAGTAATTTCATTTAATTAATATATCAGAAATATCAATTATAATTAACATAAAGTTTATTTGCCAATATATTATATTTTAGGAATTAATTAATTAATCAAGTGTGATGATTGATTAGGACCTAGGGTTCAGGTCAGATTAACTTGCATTTGATGAATTGCCTGTTTGATTTAGGACTTAGGATAATCAAGATTACGGTTTCTTGATAAATAATTGAGATTAGGGGTCTAGGGTTTAGATGACCGTTTTTAGGTCATTACATTCGCCTCTCTTTGAATTGATGTGTGATCAACACATTGATTCAAAGACCTGTTAGCGAGAAGACCCATAATAGTTTGATTTGAAGCGATGAAACCATTCTTTTGAAGAAGGCCGACTTTGAGATTGGTTGGATGAAGATTGATCAAAAGATATAAACATAATGCTCAGTTTGATTTGAAGCAATGAAAATGGACATTTGTTAAGAACTCTTAAACCTTTTGATTGGTTTGAGCAAATAACTAGTTTGATTTGAAGTGATGAAATTGATTACCGTTAAGAGATTTGATTACCAATCAAATTGACTTGATTTGAAGCGATGAAGCCAATGTGATCAATGTATTTGGTTTCAATAATGAGCAACTCATATAAGACCGATCTTGTATGGTTTCGAGTGTGTTCACCACTGTATAAGACCATTGATTAGGTTGCCTTTGATTTTAAGATGATCTCAACTTGATTTGATGCGATGAAGCTGAGATGCCCCAAGCGATGGGGTTTTGATTGAGGATGTGATCACTAGAATGTTGATGTTCTGATCCTTCCTCCTCGGGAGTGAAATCAAAATATGGCTAGGTGCCCCAGTGATGAGAAGCAATTCGATTGATAACATGATGCAAGAAGAAGTTGATCTGATTAGAAATAGGTCCCAAGTAGTTAGGACAAAATTTGTACTTGATGAGAGGTCATGGTGACCAAGATTTGACCAAAAGTATGATACATGGATTGATTAGAAGAAAAGTATGAGAGATTTCCATTGGTTTCAATTCTAGAAGACTGATTGTGCAAGCGGCCAGCTATAGTTGACTGAAAAAGTCAAACATCAGATTTCAATTTCAATCCTAAAAATGGAATCAGGATAGTCAAATTAGCCAAGGGTGTCATTTTAATACCAATCAATGCACAACTGACCACTTGTCAAAAGGAAGAATGGTTGCTAAGAACCTCAGATCCTTCACATTGTAGATAGATATTGATATTATGTAGATTTCAACACCATGCAAATGCAATGGGTGCAACCTAAGGTGTAGTCACTAAACCTTTAGCAGTGAAAATTTTCATCATCGAGCATTTTTGGAACATCAAAGTTGATACAATATTTACTGGTGCTACTGTGACCATAAGAATATGAATATGACTTTCATCGGATAAGATATGAGAAACTAACATAAGCATGGGGACACAAAAGTTGAGATAACCTGAACATTATCTCTAGTTGATGTCGCAAGAGTTCACTAGTATCAAGGCATTCAAAGCCAAGATAACCATGAGTGTGATCTTGTGTAAACAAACAGAGCAATAACAGTCAAGGAGATAGCTCCGACCTCACCTTGTTGTACAAATAAACAAGATCAAGGGATGTGAGGCTTTTCCACCTTAATGCAGGAGCTCTTACCACATACACACTATTTATTTGATGTTGGTGGATCATCAGGACCACACCAACAAGCAGTAGACAAAGAAAAGATTGACAAAAAATCAATGAAAACATATAGCATACAAATAGAAGTTCAGCATACTTCAGCTAGTTTCAAAGTTTTTGAATGTGTATATATATGAGGTGTTGAGAAACACCGTCGTGCTTGTGAGTGTGATGTGTTTGATTGCTATCGATATGTTGTTTATGTTTGTGGTATCTAATGTGTGTTATGAAACACAGATGCATCCAAAGATAGTGTTAAGAAACACTTTTGATTAGGGTGTTGAGAAACACCTATTTGCATCAGTAGAGAGTTGTCCTTAAGAAATGACAAGATTACCGACTCTGGTGTAATCTAAAGATACGATCAAATTTAGGGACCCATTCCCCATGATAAAAAACTCAAATTGCAAGGACTAACTTGACTCATACTGCGAGGACAAATTTGATTTGATTGCCCTTAGACTATGACCTTGGATCAGTTTCAAGCCAAGAAGGTTCTCAGAAGAACCAAAGTGTCCATTCTCAAGCAAGATCACATTGGTTTTCCCCCAATGTCTAGCAAGGTGAAGGACATTGCATATGAATTAGAAAGTTGATGGATGAGGTGAAAACACAATTATGCATGAAGAGGGTGAATGTAACCCTCAAGGACAGTCTCCTCAAGATTACCCAAGCTAGGCCAAAAAAGAATATAGCAATGTAGGCTCATGGAGTGGTGCTAGATAACATATAAGATAATGACCTGATGTCATGAAAATCATGTGTTCAAAAAGAGTGGACATGTCAAGAAGTTTCTAAGAACTTATTTTTTCAATTTTGATCAAGACCAAAGGGTCAATTAGATAGGATAGGATACACATATGATAGCGCAATAGAGATAAGGGGTGATGGAGGCTATGAGTGGATGGTTTGGATTAGTGCAAAGGATGCTTAGAGATAGGGAGGATAAGCTTGGGATAAGAAAGATCACGATAGGGTGCCATAGATGAGAGCAAGTGAATAGGCTAATGGAAAGGATAATGAATGCCAGGATACATGTGTGTTCATGGATAGGCTCAACCTTGTTGAGATCACCAAAAGGAACATGGATGCTCATAGGCTAGCTGAATGTAAGATATGATGGATAAGATGACATGGAATAAACTTGCCCACCAAGTGAAGAGTGCAAGCAAGAGGAATTATGCATGACGCTTGTTTGCCAGGTTTTCATCATGGTACTTATCCAAGGTGCCACACGAAGTGGTTTTCACCATAGGACGGATTGATTTATCTTTACTTTTGCTACCAAGGTGCCTGTTTACCAGGTTTTCAGCAAGACACTTTTTTCTTTATTTTTTTTTTACTTTTGATTTTATGGAGGAACTTAAGCTTCTTTCTCTTTGAATAGTGCTCCTCTGAAAGAAATGATATGATGGGCCAAGGCCGCTGAAAGTATGCTCAAAGATGTTGATAGGGTGATGGTATAGAAGAATGATATGTAGGATAAGGGAGATGGTAGCCAAGGATTTATAGGATAGATTGGATAAGAGGGATGGGAAGATATGAGATAGATGGGTAGTAGGTGTTGTCAAGTTGACACCCAGGGTGTATATGACATATTTTTTGTTTACATTATGACAACAAAGTCATATGAAGTTTTGTCAAGTAAACTTGGAAGATAAAAATGACTAAGTACAGAAGACAGAACATAACAGAGATATTCAGTCAATCAGAGCACCATCGCACGTGCGTAAGATCAAGTGAGGATATGCACATTCATACGTAAGCTCTATGATATGTTTTTGTGTTTACCCTATACACACATGGTACTGAATGAAGGTACGTAGAAGTTACAAGAAGATTAAGTGCACTAACAGTTCAGTAAAATAGACTATGGAGCCGACCTCAGTTTGTGGATTAGCGTATAATATTTTATTTTGTAAAGGCTATGTGCCTATTGTAATAAGTTTGTAAATATTTCTTAAACATTATTGTAAACACGCTTAAGCCAATTTGTTTGGAAGCATTGTGTATGTTGTTTTGGGGTCAACTAAGATCTTGTTTTCACTCGCGTCTATTCAGGCATGTATATATATTAGACATGCGCTTTTGTATTAGAAGTGTCGATGAAAAAGAAGAAGAGAAGATATTTAGAAGATCAATATGAGCTAGCTAGTATGAAGTAGAAGTCTACAAGATATTTAAGCATCATCGCATAAATGAAACTGATCAAACAATAGTGTCATTACAATAGTTCATTTTGATATAGTGTATATCAGTTATCAGAAAGTTGTAGCCTTCATCTTATTGAGTAGTGAGCTCTGGTAGTGAGCCAACCACCTCTAATAGGGTTTTTGTAAACAATCCTAACAGGGTCATTGTACTTGAATTGTAAAGACTTCTCCTAACAGGGAAAAGGAACTTTACAGGTTCATTATACTAGTACAATCATTTGTGGGTACTAATTCCCACTGGGGTTTTCCTCTGATCAAGGTTTCCCCATAATCATATCTTGTGTTATGAGTTATTGTGTTATGCTTCATTTTTTATCTATTTGATTCAAGTTTAAAGTTTCTGAATTATAATTAATAGACAAACAATGATTCACCCCCCCTCTTAGTGTTTCTAACAATTGGTATCAGAGCTCTAGTCCTCTGAAAGAAAGTTTAACCTCTTGAGGAGATCATGGATTCAGCTGAAGAAAAACATCTGAAAAAGAATCTTCAAGTAGCCCTTGAGGATCTTGACAGATTTGAAAAAGAAAATGAAGAACTAAAACTAAAGCTTGATGGCTCCCAAATGCTTATCAAGAAATTAAGAAAAGATTTGAAAGATTTCTCCACAAATGATTTGGGAAAAATGGTCAAAAATATGAATGAAGAGAACATGTCTTTGAAAGATAAGATTGAAGATCTAAATGAACAACTTACATATAGCCTAACATCTATTGAAGAAAAGACCAAAGAGAGTAAACAATTAGATGATGAACTTATGCAAGAAAACATGAAAATATTGGAGTTGGTAAACATCAAGAATAAGATAGAATTTGAATTAACAGAAGCAAAAGATAAGATTGATAAACTACACACAAATTCTGATCTAATTCAATCACAACTTTCTGCACAGAAGCTAAAAGGTGATACTACTGGTGTTGCATATAGTGTAGCTCAAATTGAAATCAATTCAATGCAAGAAAGAAATAAAGCACAAGAGATATCTACATAAGCAAAGAAAACTGAGAATCTTGTAGAAGCTAAAAAAAAACCACCTAAAGAGGGACTCAAGCAATTTAAAAGAACTTGTTATGCTTGTAACAAGCATGGACACTTGGCAAGAGATTATTAAGAGGTAAGACCTTTCAATGGCTATTGTTATTCCTATAATAAATTTGGTCACGGGGCTATTTATTGCAAAACAAGTCAAAGAAATCAGTCACAGTAGAATCAAAGAAATCTAAATCAAAACAATCAAAGAAATCAACCTTAGAGAAACTATCAGAACATTACATGTCAGACATGTAATTATAATGGACACACAGCCAAGCAGTGCAGCATGATAAACAATATCAATAGACCTCCAATCATTTGTCACTCATGTGGCAAAGCTGGACACATCTCAAGGTTCTGTAGATCCAGAACTCAAAAATAAGAGAAACCTAAAGAATCATTTTTGAAGAATCAGGTGAAGTTAAGTTTGTAAAAGCCACAGAAGATTCAGGTAAAATATGGGTTGAAGTAAAGAAAGATAATGATAAGAACAAGTAAGTAGATGCATCCATAGTGGACACACCTTCTACTTCTGGTTAGATGACCATCATGGTCTTAAGGGGAGCTATTCTAGCTCTAAACCCCTGCGTGGCTGGTATACTCACCTCTAAGTATGCACCTATGGATTCATGTATCTAGTGATGAATTGAGGAAGTATGCATGGATGCATCGCTTGAACAATAATAAAATTCAAAATAGAGAAAACTAATGATATCCCCAAGAAGAAGAAGAAATATGATGAAGGTAAATCTGTGCCATCAACTACTATTGACCTAGATTCATCTCCACCATCAGTAACAAGCAAGTTGACTTGAAGAAGGAAGCAAGTTCCCACAGGTCACCCATCCTCAAGGACAATAAGAAGGAAAGTAAAGAACACTCATACCCTTCCTGAGGTAGGATTCAGACCTAGTCTGACAGTCTTAAGGAACAAAATTATTAATGAAGGAAGACTAGACCCTATTAAAAATGTCTATGACATGTACCAAGAGATCAATAAATTAGAAATTCACTCTATGATTATCTCTCATATGATCAAGTTTAAGAGGTCAGTATTGGAACTCAAGATAGTCATACTAGACAAAGTATGGAACATACTAGACCTATTGAAGGGGAAATCAATTGAAGAAGATACGAGGATTAGAGAAGAAACATTAGATAGTCTTCTCCCTATTTGCTCACATGATGATAAAACAATACTATTAGATTTGGTAAAACCTCATCTCAGAACCAAAACAAGAACTCTTCATATTATGAACAAAGAGTATGAACTGGTTGGTGAAGAGACTCAGAAATAATTTGAACAAGTATTTTTGGATAGGAACATGTATCCATCAACAACACCTATAGTTAAAGTGACTCCAGTCCCTCCCAAACAAGATAAAGAACCAGTGATTCCAAATGCACCTATGACAGGTCCACAGGATTCAACGCCCATAGTTTCATCACCTTCTGATACAACCAAAGATTCAGAAGAGGCTATTGTGATCAATGATGTTAAAATATCCATGAAAGCTTTAGATAATGACATGGATAAATTTGAAAAAGCATTTTTCAGCACTGAAGAGACAGAGAAGGTATGCACGGATAATACTTCCTTATAGCAAGATGAAGCTCCTCCTAAAGATTCAACAGATTTGAATAATGAGGAAGACAATAAATCTAATGAACCACCTGTTATGGAGATCCCAATGAAAATTGAATGTATGGATACTTCTCAAAATGTTATATTCACTCTATCTATTCAACCATCAACTTTATTGTTGTCAAGTTTAACCCCTGACTCAGCAAGTCTAGATGCACGGGGAGAAGAAGATTTGATCAAGATCAATGTCTTAGCCATGGAGAAAGCCAAAGAGAAACAAGTTAGAAACCCTCTCTTTTTGGAGTCAGTGAATATTTTGAATGACTTAGTGCCAACAGATAAGAAAGTGGCTAAAATTCAGTCAGTTGATGATGTTGATAGCATCTTAACAAGCTTCAAAGCACACTTCACAAGTTTAGTAGACTCAGCTACTAGAACTACATAATAAAATTACAAAAAGGAAAGACTAGATGAATTGGTAAATAAATTCTCTTTAGATCTCAATTCATTGAAGATTGGTCAGACTATTCTAAAAGAGTTGGTATCAAAAGGTAGGAAAGTAATAGCAAATTGCATGGACAGAGGCAAACTCACTTCTGAACACATCAAGAAGATTGAGGAGGCAGATATCTTGGTTGATAACATAAGGCAATTAGTTGAAAAATCATCCCAAGACATCAATATCTTCAAAAATATCTATCAAGGATAGATAGACAAGATTGAAAAAGCCAAGATGGAGATCAGCAAAATAAGAATCAGGTAGACCCAACTAAGAAATGCACTTGCACCCTCCTTAGCTATTTTGAACGAGAACATCAAACAGATAGATGAAACCATTTCCACCTATGATCAAGGACCCTGTATGGATCTGACAAAGATGGAGAAGCTTACATATTCCTTATGCACCCATGTTTAGACAGTTGATGCACATAAGGCATTATGGCAGCAAGAGATCAAGAATCTTCAGATTGCGTATCCAGATGTATCCTTGGAGTAAGTACCCAGAGACTTACAATTTTTACACCTTTGTCATTAATTTCAAAAGGGGAGTAATGTATGTATGTATAGAAGGAGTATGTCATATAGCCAAAATTATGATATAAAGCTTTTTGTTGTTAAGTCAAAGTTTAAGCAACTTTGCCACATTCCTTTGTTGCTATTAATGACAGAGGGGGAGATTGTTGGCAAGTTGACACCCAGGGTGTATATGAACTATTTTGTGTTGTCATTATGACAACAAAGTCATATGAAGTTTTTTCAAGTAAACTTGGAAGATAAAAATGACCAAGTACATAAGACAGAACATAACAGATATATGCAGTCAATCAGAGCACCAACGCACGTTCGTAAGATCGAGTCAGGATATGCACATTCATACTTAAGCTCTATGATATGTTTTTGTGTTTACCCTATACATGCATGGTATAGAATGACAGTACGGAGAAGTTAAAAGAAGATTAAGTGCACTGATAGTTCAGAAAAATAGAGTATGGAGCCGACCTCAGTTTGTGGATTAGCTTATAATATTTTATTTTGCAGAGGCTATGCGCCTATTGTAATAAGTATGTAAATATGTCTTAAAATTTATTGTAAACATGCTTAAGCCATTTTTTTTGGAAGCATTGTGTATGTTTTTTTTGGGCGGACTAAGATCTTGTTTTCAGTTGCATCTATTCAGGCATGTATATATATTAGACATGCGCTTTTGTATTAGGAGTGTCGATGAAAAAGAAGTAGAGAAGATATTCAGAAGATCAATATGAGCAAGCTAGTATGAAGTAAAAGTCTACAAGATATTTAAGCATCAGCGCATAAATGGAACTGATCAGACAACAGTGCCATTACAACAGTTCATTTTGATATAGTGTATATCAGTTATCATAAAGTTGTAGCCTTCATCTTATTGAGTAGTGAGCTCTGGCAGTGAGCCAACCACCTCTAACAGGGTTTTTTTAAAGACTCCTAACAGGGTCATTGTACTTGAATTGTAAAGATGGATCCTAACAGGGAAAAGGAACTTTAACAGGTTCATTATACTCATACAATCATTTTTGGGTACTAATTCCCACCGAGGTTTTCCTTTGATCAAGGTTTCCCCATAATCATATCTTGTGTTATGAGTTATTGTGTTATGCTTCATTTGTTATCTATTTGATTCAATTTTAAAGTTGTTGAATTATAGTTAATAGACAAACACTGATCCCCCCCCTCTCAGTGTTTCTAACAATTGGTATCAGAGCTTTGGTCCTTTGAAAGAAAGTTTAACTACTTGAGGAGATCATGGATTCAGCATAAGAAAAACATCTGAAAAAGAATCTTGAAGCAACCCTTGAGGATCTTGATAGATCTAAAAAAGAAAATGAATAACTAAAACTAAAGGTTGATGGATCCCAAATGCTTATCAAGAAATTAAGAAAAGATTTGAAAGATTGCTCCACAAATGATTTGGGAAAAATGGTCAAAAAGTTGAATGAAGAGAACATGTCTTTGAAAGATAAGATTGAAGATATGAATGAACAACTTACATATAGCCTAAAAACTATTGAATAATAGACCAAAGAGAGTAAACAATTAGATGATGAACTTATGCAAGAAAACATGAAAATCTTGGATTTGGAAAACATCAAGAAAAAGATAGAATCTGAATTAACAGAAGCAAAAGATAAGATTGTTAAACTACACACAAGTTCTGATCTAATTCAATCACAACTTTATGCACATAAGCTAAAAGGTGATACTACTAGTTTTGGATGCAGTGTAGCTCAAATTGAAATCAATTCAATGCAAGAAAGAAAGAAAGCACAAGAGATATCTACAGAAGCAAAGAAAAATGAGAATCTTGCAGAGGCTAAAACAGAACCACCTAAAGATGAACTCAAGCAAGTTAACAAAACTTATTATGCTTGTAATAAGCATGGACACTTGGAAAGAGATTGTAAAGAGGTAAGAACTTTCAATGGCTATTGTTATTCCTATAATAAATTTGGTCACAGGGCTATTCATTTCAGAACAAGTCAAAGAAATTAGTCACAACAGAATCAAAGAAATCTGAATCAAAACAATCAAAGAAATCAACCTTAGAAAAACTATCAGAACATTACATGTAAGATATGTAATTATAATGGACACACAACGAAGTAGTGTAGCATGATAAATAGTATCAATAGACCTTCAATCATTTGTTACTCATGTGGAAAAGATAGACACATCTCAAGGTTCTGTAGATCTAGAACTCAAAAATAAGAGAAGCCTAAAGAATCATTTTTTGAAGAATCAGGTGAAGTCAAGTTTGTAAAATTACATAAGATTTAGGTAAAATATGGGTTGATGTAAAGAAAGATAATGATAAGAACAAGGTAGTAGATGCATCCATAGTGGATGCACCTTCTACTTCTGGTTAGATGACCATCATGGTCTTAAGGGGAGCTATTCTAGCTCTAAACTCCTGCATGGCTGGTATACTCACCTTTGAGTATGCGCCTATGGATTCATGTATTTAGTGATGAATTGAGGAAGTATGCATGGACGCATCGCTTGAACAGTAACAAAAGTCAAAATAGAGAAAACTGATGATATCCCCAAGAAGAAGAAGAAGAAATTTGATAAAGGTACATCTGTGCCATCAACTACTATTGACTTGGATTCATCTCCACTATTAGTACCAAGCAAGTTGACCAGAAGAAGGAAGCAAGTTCCCATAGGTCACCCATCCTCAAGGAAAACAAGAAGCAAAGTAAAGAAGAATCAAAACCTTCCTGAGGTAGGATTTAGACCTAGTCTAAAAGTCTTAAGGAACAAAATTTTTAATGAAGGAAGACTAGAATCTATTAAAAATGTCTATGACAAGTACCAAGAGATAGATAAATCATAAATTCACTCTATGATTATCTCGCATATGATCAAGTTTAAGAGGTCAGTATTGGAACTCAAGACATTCATACCAGACAAAGTATGGAACATACTAGACCTATTGAAGAGGCAAGCAATTGAAGAAGATATGAGGATTAGAGAAGAAATATTAGATAGTCTTCTCCCTATTTGCTCACATGATGAGAAAACAATACTGTTAGATTTGGTAAAACCTCATCTCAGAACCAAAACAAGAACTCTTCATATTATGAACAAAGAGTATGAGCTAGTTGGTGAAGAGACAAACTAGTAGTTATAGGCATGGTGGATGGAGGGATATAAGGACCCAATATAGATGGAAGGTTTGATGGTTTCAATTTTGGGATATAGGGACCAAGGATGGATTTGGAGGATAGTGAAGGATGATGCTTACATTTGAATGGAGATAAGTTGTTGAAGGGATATCAACATCTTTAGAGTGAGTTGCATGACCAAGGTTCTTCTCTTTAGAATTCATCTTTATATCAATAGGTGTATGAGTAGCTTTGATAGGAGCAATTTGGATAGGAGCAACTGAAGCTTGAGGGGATTTATTTTTATGCAAGGGATTTAGAGGAATGATGGTTTCTAGATATGGAAGAATATGACAAGGGGATGATGGGATGCTCTGATCTTGACAAGGATCATTAGATGGTTTAGAAAAGGGTACTTTTCTCTTGATTTTCAATAGGTTCATTAGAGATGGTGGAAAGGATATCTTGATCTTGCTTGGGAGATGGAGGGCTATGTTCTTGGAAGAAATGGAAGGGGATGATAGAATCATCATGAGAATCTTGAGATATATGAATTTGGTCAACCATTGGATAAAGATGGATGGTGTCTTGATCTTGATCATTACTGATATTTGTTTCTTAAACTTTGGATTGTCCTCTTGACATGGTGCCACTTCTAAGGACAAGATAGGATTTTTGATCTGCATATAGGATTCTTGACAGGCTGAGGGAGTATCATTTGGAGTAGGCATGATAGTCATTGAAGCACATGGAAGCTTTGGGTCTATGATTTTTGAAGCCTGAGAAAGAGTTGCAGACTTATGTTGATTAGCTTGGATCTCTTTTAGAGGTAGTCCTTGAGGGTAGACATAGTCATCATTAGGCTCATTCTTTGATAGATATTGTGTGGCTGGTTTTGAAGCTTTAGGAGATGGAGGAATGGTGGAATATGTAGATGTGATATGTGAACCATTGCTAGACATGGATTCATGATATTGATCATGCTTGAGATTAGTATCACATTCTTCTTTAGATAAATCATTAGGATTGTCCAGTTTAATTATTTCATCATCAAGAAGATCTTGGATTTTATGTTTCAACTCAATGCAAGCTGAATTTTTATGCTCATTGCTTCAATGATATGCACAATATGTACTCAAGAATTTCAATCCACATGATGTGACTTGAGGTAATGTGATGAGGTCATGCCTAAGAAGTTCTTCCAATGTTGATTCATACGATTGTCCCAAAGGAGTGAAGTCCCTCTTGCGTTTAACCCAAGGTTTTTATTTCATGAGGTTACTAATCCCTTTAGAGGGAGACTTTGTGGAGCTTTCAGAAGCTTTTAGGGCTTTGGAGCCACTCGCTTGATCAAAGATAGGATTGCCATACCAAGATTTCTCCATGTTGGAAGGAAGTGGAGAAATGTGAAAATCATGATCAAATAGCAAAGGATAGATTGAGCTTAATGAGGATTTGTTGGATGGTATATCCTTTTCCCCCTTTAATTCGTGGAGTTTAGATTTCAAAGTTTGAATTTGTTTTGATAAAGCTGCCATAAGAATCTCTTCTTTCTCATTGATAGGACCATAAGGTTTAGCCCATTTTCTTTTAGACATTGTAAGAGTGTCTTGACACACTTTCTTAGAATATTGAAGAGAAGGTATGATGAATCAGTTGATTGCCTGACATGTGTTGAAATGATATCTAAAGTGCTGAATAAGTCCAAAACCAAAAGCCAAAAGAGATAATGTCCAACTGAGAGAGATAGCAATGACTCCGATCTTGAGTCAAGGTTAACAAACCTGCTCTCACAACTCAGGATCAGGATAGTGCGAACATAGATAATTAAAAATAACAAGTCACTTAGACTAGCACAACAAAGTTAGATTTTGAAACAATAAGCAAGTCAGACTATCAACAGATTGCAACCAATGACAAACTATAGCGATCTTGGTGAGAACACAGATTTTGTGAAAATTCAGACAGAACCGTCATGATAGAATACCAATTTGGATAACAATTTGACTAATTTTTAGAGTTTGACACTAGATGTAGAAACTTGGACAAGAGTTTGACAATTTAACACCTAAGAATGTAGATTTTGAATTGTTTGAGTGTTTCGATGTTTATTTTGAATATTTGGTTTGATTGTTTTGATGTTTCACTCACGCAAGACACATCAAGAAGAATGTTTGTAGTAAAAAGAATAGACACATCACAATCCTAGGTGAGCTAAGGTAATATCTATTGAATTCCCACTTGAAATGAAGTTCAACCATGCCTACTCATAGCGGAAAACTTAGAATCTTGGAGGCACGGGCTCCTCCTTACAGTACACTCACTTCTTAGGCACACCAAGCTTTGAATCCCAAGGGAATCACTTCCCAAAGGACTGTTGTCTCTACTAAGAGCTGTGAAAATGTGGGACGTCTTAGTCGGTCTCTGACCTTCTGCGCTAGCCAAACAGAGGGATTTTGGTCATTAGAACAAATTTTTTAGTCAGGGCATCCATTCAGGCGGCTACACATGCAGCAGATTAGCTCCGTTAAGGAGGCCTCCCAGCCTACAAAAGTTATGTTTTGTAGGTTTTTACGCACCACGAGAGTACTGAGGGAGATCTTCTGTCGGCATAGCGAAATTGACACTTGTTCACTGTGAGATTAATCACAATAACATTTTTTATATACTAATTTGGAAGGGCTTGGTGTTAGCCTATTACCGGTTGGGCAATCCACTCTCACTGGCTCTGCTAAAGCTCTCAGGAGGTAGCCACACTAAAATATTTGCATGAATTTCTCTTACACCCAAGATCAACGAAGGCGAGGGGAGAGGATATGTTCATGTAATTCTTTAGGATTACAACTCTAGAGAACACTTCAAACACAAAAACAAATTGATTCTTTTTAAGCACCAACTTTAAAGTATTATTTAACTACAAAATGCATACATGATAGTTTTGGAAAACACACAAAGTCTTTGACAAGCATCCTGCATCAAACTCATTAGTAGTTTATGATTTTTTCTTCATTTATAACATCCTGCAAACCACTATTAGGCTGTAATCAAAGATAAGCATCAAGAACAACAAAGCCAAAGATTAGTCAGTGTTAGAAAAATCAAAAACTTAGAAATCTGATTGCAGATTCAAAAAATAGAGAAAAATTATGCACTTAAAAAAAAACTGCACTAAAAAATGTTACCGTATGAGCTCGTACGAGGCTTCGGAAGCTGCAAAATAGAGGATTAGATAGGTACAGTGATGAAAAAATACAATTGCTGATAAATCTATGACTCAAATACATAAACTAAGAACAATCCAGAAAGATTTAGATAATTCTACCCAAAATAAAAAAAAGCACTACATTTGGACCTAAAATGAGCAAGATATGATCGTTTGAAGTTAGACTGCAATTTCAAAAACTCCAATGGTGAAGGCAAAGAATTTTCAAAGTCCGCTGACAATTTTGTGGTTGTCACAGAAGTCCATGCAGAATGATGGTTTGACGACCACCAAATTTAACATAGTAAATAAATCTAATTTTTTTTAGATTTTTTAAAAAAATCTGCCCTGGACTACGTGTAGAGATGATATGAAATCTACCTCAATTTTTGTGAAAAGGGTTGTATGGCCTACTTGGGCAAAAAAATTTGCTACAGATTTGACTTTCGCTGGATATGGGCAAGTTTATACTCATTTTCAAATGTAATGACATTCCAGACGCGATGGTGCAGTCAGATTTGGCTCAAAAAGAGATTTGGGTAAGCTTTGGCTCAAAATGCCATTCGAGCCCCACGGTGGGCGCCATAAATATCTGTTTGAAATTGTGTCAGATACCTGTAGCTGCAAACACACATCAATGAACCTTTACGGGGTTAGCTTATTATAAACTGACAAAATCAAAATACTGAAATGCCCAAGGCTACCCAACATCGGCTCATTGCCTTCTAGTAGGTAGGAGTTTGAATCTTACTCTGAGGTCATTGCAAGAAACAATGACTACACTTGTTCTAAATGAAGGATTTGAAATAGCTAAAATGATATGGTTCTAAATGATATGCAAATGAAAGATTGATCCCAAGCTAATTAGATTGATTTTAAAGCACCAAATGAAAGATGATGATTGATTTTAAAACCCAAATCAAATGTTCCCTAAAATTAAGAAGTTTGCATGATTGAAAGTAAACTAACAATTATTCAATCAAAAAGCTATGAAATGCTAAAATGTTTGAAAGTTTAAGAAATGAAAAATCGCATAATAACAATAGCTAAAAATGGGATCCTTTTTGAAGGAAATAAAGCTCTCTTTTATAGAAAATCTCTCCCAAAATCGACGGTTGAGATTGAAGGAAATAAGTGGCTCATATTTGATTTGAGGAAGCACAATCCATGTGCCAGCAATTTGATTGGTCAAAAGATTTAGCATTTTTGGAAACTTCCAAATTAATTTTCGGTTAACAACTTTAGTTTCGAAATGATAAATAGATAAGATTAAATTAACTGAATAAAATAGATTTGTTTCCAAAATGAGAAAAGATAATAATAAATCAGATGAATAAAACAAATTTATTTCCAATTGAGAAAATATAGGATTAAATCAATTGAATAAAATAGATTTATTTCCAAAAATCAGTTGATGACATCATATGCATTTTTAAAGATTTAATTGATTTAAATGCATATTTTAAGTTAAAAAAAAATAGTTGATGACATCATATGCATTTTTAAAGATTTAATTGATTTTAAATGCATATTTTGTTTTTATTAATTAATTTAATTCCTTTTTGAATTTTATTGACAATTTAGTAATTTTATTTAATTAATATATCATAAATATCAATTAAATAATTAACATAAATTTTATTTGCTAATATATTGTATTTTAGGAATTAATTAATTAATCAAGTGTGATGATTGATTAGGACCTAGGGTTCAGATCAGATTAGCTTGCATTTGATGAATTGCCTGTTTGATTTAGGACTTAGGATAATCAAGATTAGGGTTTCTTGATACATAATTGAGATTAGGGGTCTAGGGTTTAGATGACTATTTTTAGGTCATTACAGATCATTGTTATGCATGTTGGTCTCATCAAGATTCCTAGAAAAGAAAGAGGACTCAGAATCAAAGGAATCCATAAGTCTATGAATTCTCCTAACAGAAATGCTATATGTAGGACTTAATGTAATAGAACTCATGCATAAAATGAAAATGAAGATGTGTGAATTGAATTAAAAATAAGAGATCTAATATCATATAAAGAATAAATAAATGTAGATCTATCCTAATTTTAGATTTTGAAAGAAAATACATGTTAACAAATGTAGCATATAAAGAGATCTAAACAAAGAGAATCTAACCATTAAAATAAAAAGGAGGAAATAGCATAAGTCGGGATCACAAAAATGTATAGTAGAAAATGGTGAGCAACGCTAGTATGTAGATCACTCACAAAGATCTAATGTACATTAGGAATACAAACCCAACCCTTAAGTGAAAATATGATTAGCACAACCAAAGGAATAAGGGTGCCAATGCAAGATCCAAACCAAAGAGGGGTTCAATATTCCTTTTTGTGGGTATATATCACGATGATATGATAAATCAAGATTTAGTAGATCTGATATATGAAAGTAAATGCAAGAAAATAGGAAGGATGTATGCACCCTAAATCAAGAAGAGGAAATATGAACTTCAGATTTGAATTTGACTATCGCTTGAATGTAAGATCCTGCTAGAACTCTAGAACCGGGATTCTAAGACATGTATTTGTCTGCTCAACAATTTTAGCCAAAAAGTGTAGGTACAAGTTGAGAATTTGAATTATACTCGGGAATAATTCAAGAAGTCCGCTTGTACCTGAGAACAAGTCGAGAAGTCAACTTGTACCTAGGATCAAGTCAAGAAGTCAACTTGTTCCTAGTAGCTCCAAATCTGATGAAACGTTATGGGTTCTTATGTATGTACTTGTACTTCCCAGATCTACATCTGCAAGTCCCAAAATCTGTTCTTACATAGAAAAAATAGAAAATAGTTGTGGAAATGGGTTTACCTTGGTCAAACCCCTGTTTAGGAATTAACCTTGAAATCAAATTTAATTTGCATAAAGGAAAGCTTCAAAAAGGAAGGTAAATGGTTGGTTCACCTTGTATAAAACCTTCATGAATGGATGTAGTATTCACTCAAATCCATGAAGGCACTTGTAATATGCTTGGAACGAGATGTAGAATCAAGGATGCCCTCAGAATTGCATAGATCTATGATTGCCACTCCTAGATAATGAATGTATGTATGCTTGGTAACCAATTGGAGAAGGAGAGAGAAATAAGGATGAAATGATCTTCTTGATTGACTTGTGAATTCCTCTTCAAATCTTGAATCCAAATCCTTAATTGCACAACTTAAATGCTTTATTGCTTGAATTCTTGCACGTATGATTGATTGCTTGTAATAATGATGGATTGATAAAAAAAATGCTCAAATGAGAGGAGAGAGACTCCTTGTATACTAATTTCAAGATTCAAATTTGATCCGGGCTGACCACAAAATAAAACCTTGGAAAGAGACCCCGACATCGGGTGCGGAGCCAGATCAGGGCTCAAAAATCCATGGACAAGTTGAGATTTGACTTGTACCCCATAGAACAAGTAAATATTTTGACTTGTACCCCATAGGAATGAGTAGAGTAGTCAACTTTTTCTAGGTAGAATAAGCCTAGGATCTCATGAAAAGTAAGGAGATACAAGAAAAACATAAATTTAGACATCCAGGATCAAGCATAATGAATATACAGACCTTATAATCACCAAGATGGGGTCTAGTAGGTCCTAAAAGACATCCAATTATGGGTGCTAACTTTTTAGGATGATACAACACCAAAAGCCACAAGATCCTATCGTGAAATTCAAACAAATTCCCCAAAAATCTACTAAAATTGTAGTTAAGAGGTTGGTTGTGAACCATTAAAATTTGTAAACTTGAGTGTTGCATTAATGGTCACATGAGTTATCTTTTCTTTTTCTTACTATTGATTTTTTTTTATCGGTAATGATAGATTTTTATTGATGAAATAAAGTTTAATACATATTTTACTCTAGAATGTCTCTACCCAAAAAACTCCACCAGTGAAAACCCTACCACTATACTAACCATCCCATCAACTACATAGATTATATAACCACACAGTGTTGGGATTAATGGGAAGTAGTACTGAGAGGGGAGGGGTGAATCAATACCTCTAAAATTTTTAACACTTTTCACCTTACTTCATTAGCAATCAATCTTTATTGTATTACAACCTAAATCTGGTGTTCTTTCTTATGCATGTAATAATAATTCACAAACTCAATTGTATGTAAAATTCATAGAAACATTCATGAAAGTAATAGACACATAACACAAGATATGATATCACAGAAAACTCCTATTAGGAAGTAAAAATTACGGTGGGGATGACACCCACAAAACTTCACTATCTATAGATTGGAAGGGAGCCAGTTAAGGCTTACAATTGGATCACTTTTGATGATCTACCCTATTAGGAGTATTAATGTGAAGACCTATTAGGATCTACTCTGTTAAGAGCTTTAGCAACTTTGATGTAGAGTGCACTTGGTTAAGAGATTTACAATACGATTGTTTAATCCATCTTCCTTGAAAGGATTTCTTAAGTGTACTACACTTGTTAGAATGTGTACAATATGTATGACTTGACTGTATGCAATCTATAATTTCTGATCATAGATCTATTAAAGCTTGCAGTAGATGAATATCACCTATAGTGATTGATTAATACCTTTTCTTGCTTGTCAGTAGCCTTGGTTCTTGTTCTTGAAAACTGATTTGATCTTTGTCTGCGCTTCTACATGAATTCTCTTGTCTGAACCTTAGATGCTCTCAGAGGCTACAATCATCATCAAACAACATATTCACAATTGATTGAGAATCTATTTATATAATTTCTTTGACCTATTCTAGAATCACGCATTACAATGTTAACTCTAGATCCAAGGTATAGAACTTGATCTTGATCCTTTAGTTTGCAAGTTTTAAATTAGTTAGACTGATAAAAACAATAATAATTACATTGCTTTTCTCTTAAGTAATGGATTAAAAAACAAATCAAGAAGCTAAATATAAAACTTCAGTGATTTATCTGATGTGGAAGTTAGATCCACTTTTTTCGGGATGTAACTAACTCTTAGTGTCTGATTGTCAGTGTGAACTAAAAGTTTGTCGGTGTTCCTTCTTTGAACTATTTGTCAAGTTCCCTTGATCTGTCAGGTTCCACTCTTGACTATTTTGTCGGGTTGCATTTTTGGTTACTCGTCGGGTTCCTTTGTCTTTTCTGTCATCAGGTAACACTAAATAGTGTTGCGTCAGGATGCTTTATATTTAGTAATATCGGTAACCTTGGCGTCGGGTAGTTCCGTGCCCTGTCTTTCGGTGTAGTATTGATTGATGGTGTTTATCATGTTTTTCCTTGCATATACTAGTGGCAAAATATAATCTCTTCAATCTCCCCCTTTGACATTAGTATCAAAAACTGATATGTGCACAATACTAAAGTGTTCAGTATGTACATCGTTTATATATCCTTGTCATTATAGGACTCCCCCTAACTGTATGCATCGGTATAGTATAAGTATATGTACATGTATACTTTCCTTTGTAGTATACATTCCCCTTTTTTTTTCATAATCTTTCCTCTTTTTAATGATATAAGATTATTGACTGTACACATCATTTCCCCCTTTTTTGATAATCATGACAAAAATGTACAACTTATAAGTTGTCAAAATGTGACAAAAATGTGCAACTTACAGAGTGTCAAGTATGTGGGAGTGACTATTCTTGATATCTTCCATTATTTTCTCCCATTTCTCTTTGAGGATTTCTAGTTCCATGTGCTCTAGTTCAATCCTAGCATGCATATCATAAATGCTGTCTAGGACAGACATTTCTAGGGTGGCAATAAGTGTTCTTTCCTATGTCATATGGTGTTGCAATAATGTGAGAGTTGGTGAGAGTTGAGCTTGAAGCTCATTCACCTCATCTCTAAAATTTCTTTATGAAATATGAATATCCTGTCTCCGCTTCCTAGCTTGCTTGATCTGGTCATTGTGCAATTTGATTGCATCTTCAGTGTTTGTGAGACATTGTACACTAGCTTGAAGATCAACATCAATTTGTGCTATCTTTTTGGTATACTCCTTGGTGAGTTGATCTAACATGCACAATTTTTGAATTAAGGCTATAGCTTCTGAAATTATAGGGTCCAATGTGCTTACCAGTTCAGATAGCTTCACCTTGTGTAGTGGCACTTCTTGGCTTATTTTCTCTACTAACTTGAATTAAAATTTCTTCTCAAGTCTTGCTTCCATAGCCTTTTCAACATCTATATTCTGAGATGTGATAGTGTCAGTGAGAACCACTAATTGATCAAGTATGGGAGTTGTTTGATCAAAATCTGTATCAGGTACAATTTGCTGGAGGATTCCTTTTGCAACTTTGAGTACCTTTGATTCTTTTGTGGCCTTTGTTAGCTTATCTTGGATATCTTTCCTTTCACAAAGTCTAGCATACTTTATCAACTTAGTACGATCCAATGTTCTAGGATCACATACTGGAATCTCAATTATTTCATCCAGAGTGACTGGATTTTTGATCTTGCTCTTCTTCTTCCTTGAGACTTGTGTAGAAGAAGATGTATGAACTACTATTTCTATTTCATTTTTTTTCTCTGAGGTGATCGGTGAAGGCTTTATAGATGAAACTTCTTGTGCCTTCTACTCGGTGTTCACCTATTGGTTAGGTGAAGATGTCTCTTCATCAAAATTGGGTGTATCAATAGATTTCTCTTCTATTTTCTTTTGTGGATCATCTATCTTTTCTTCATCACTCTTCTCCTTCTGCTTTTCCTCTCCTACTTGTTTTTCTTCTTGATTTTGATCAGTAGACTTGTCTTGTTGATCATTGGTAGTAGCTTGTTCTGCAGTTGTATCTTTTGCTTCATCTATTGTGTCCTTTTTTTCTGCATTACCCTTGTCTTTGGGTATGCTTGTATTTGTAGTAGATTCTTATTTTCCTTTTATCAGTTTGATGGCTTTCATCAATACTGGCATATTGTTCTATGTGCTCACCTGTGTTGCATTAGTAGTTGTGTCCTGTTCATCAGTTTGAGCTTGTTGAACAGTGACATCTTCATCCTTTGAATTTGTTCTTTAGGGTCCAATCCTATTATGTCAACGATTGAAGTGTCTGGCCATGTCTCATAAGAAAAATCCATGTCATTTTTTCCTGGTGTCTTCAATTCTTAATTCTTTACTTGATCCTTAAGAAATATGAATATTACATCATCATCCTTCTTTGGATGCTTATCAGAATCATAGTGGGTAATATCTTGAATGTCAAGATCATCCATGACTTTATCTAAGCCAATGGGCTCAGTATCTTCCATATTATCCAAAGCAATGTGCTCTGGACTTGGTTTTTCTTTCTGTTCCTCTATATGAGGTGTCTCGGTGAGAAGTAATGGATTCTCACAGCTTGTTCATTCTAAAGGTAGATCAAGAATTTCTCTCCATTTAGCATCTGTCATGCTGTCAATCTCTAAGAACTTCCCCTGTAGCACCTTGTAGGCTCTTATCTTTTCCACAAATTTATTGGAATGATTTTTCATAACTTCTTTTATCTCTTCCATTTTGGATTTGGGAGGCATGAGTGTTACAAGTATCCTATCCCTTGCTTCCTTTTCTGCATTCAAAGCATAAGAGCACAGTGCTGAAATTCTATCACTCAGTGGTTTGGGTATTTTGTTAGCAAAATCAACTGGTACATATTTAAATCTAACCATAGCCCTGATTATTGCATCTTCTATTTTATTTTGATCCTCGAGCTCCAGCTTTACCCATTGTCTAATTTTCCTATCATTCATGGTACCTATTGTAGCAATTCACTCAACAATCTCATCAGTTGTTTGAGGGGTTAAGCTCTTCTTAGCTACTTCAAGCTCATCCTATTTTGAATCTTCAATGTTGGCTTTGGTTCTGACGAGTCTTCTCTTGTGGTAGGTGTTGGCTTATCTATTTTATACTTCCTCTTATAGGTCCTCACTTTACCTTTCTTAAGAGGTGTAGTATCTTTCTTGGCAGTTTGGCTCCTTGTCCTCTGAGCTACTGTAGTTCTTGGTTTATTGGTTAGAGGTGGAGGCACATCAGACTCTGTGGATTCAGAATCTATTGCTTGCTTATCTTCCTCTTCACCAATGGCACCCTGTCCCTCGGTGTCCTCTATTTGTTCTTTCTCCTCCTTATTTACCGATAGCAACTTCTCAAGATTCTTTACCATCTTGTTTTTCTTATTGACAGTATTCTTTATGACTAGGCCCATTTTTATTTTAGTCTTTGCCTCTTCATATGTTCCAAATATTTTTTGCTTACTGTCAAGTGGTTCATTCAATAGTGCATCAATTGCATTTGTTGCTTGATCTATGTTTATCTCATAGTCAAGTGGTGGTAACCAGGCTGTCCTTGGTACAAATGGCTTGATATGAGTAAAATACAAATCCACCATAAAGAATATCTCTTCCCTATGCTTTTCAATTAATTGTTTAGGGGTCCTTACTCTCTCCATCATCTTTTCCTTAAAATCAAGGAAGTATTCAGTCATTATTGAATCAAATTTGTCACCTAGTGACTTGATAAGGTCACTTATTTTTAATGTGACTGGCTTGGTGGTGTCCCACTTCACTTTTCCAATTTAAGGAAAGTATTCTTGAAAATAAAAGAATATACACATTATAAGTGAGCCAAAATTACATGTGTTTGTCTTGGCAGACCTGATTTTTGTCATATTTTCATCAAGTTGCTTCAATAGGATCTCACATAGATCCATTTGTACACCTTTCATGACAATCTTGTAAGTTGTGCTGACTACTGTTGATGCTATGTTGTTTATCCTGCTAGCTTGAAAGATTTTGTACCCTATGACACATGCACTGAACCTTAGTTCCTCATTGGTGATGGTTTTCACCTTAAGTCCTCTGTTATCCCATACAACATTGGTGAGTTTCTCAACTTCTGGTCGAGAGGGATGCTTGTGAGCTTTTGGTTTGTCAGTTGTAGGGTAACCTGTTACAGCATGTAATACATCCTTTGTAATCTATTTGAGTTCATCCAACCATAACTTCTAATCATGCATTTTGCTTAGTACTAGCTGAATCTAGTCAGTTTTGAAAACCATCAGGAAATATAGGGCATTTATTATCCCTTTTACTTGCAAGTTCTTTTGTGTTAGTAATAACTGAGAGGGGGGGGATGAATCAGTGGCTTCAAATTTATCCTTCAAACTTAACCACCAATTGATAAACCTCTGATTATTATGTCCCTACAAGATGCATGCCATGAAATACTAATAATGATTAACTGTCTATTAGTTTTGTCTGTCAATCCTTATTCTTTCTTGATTACCAATAAGCAGTATAACTATTTACCGAAACTCAATAAATAAGCAGAGTATACCGATCAATCCAGAGTTAGCTATGTAAGATACAAAACAGTAAAGAAATGAATCATACACACATAACACATGAATTTTTAATGTGGAAACCCTATTAAGGGAAAAACCACTGGGACCGGTACCCCAAATTTTCTCTCTTCTGAAGTGAGCCTTGTTAGGAGCCAACCCTGTTAAAGGTTACAAAAACACTGTTAAGTGTGACCTTGTTAGATTATTTTATACATAGAGGTTGTCACTTAGTATCAGGCATCTATTGCTACCATCCTTGAATCAGCCTGCTTCTTAGACTATCAATAGGTATCAGGAAAGTCCAATGCTACTTTCATGAATCAAACTTTTTGCCACTCCTTGAGATGTACCTCAATATATTGAAGACTGTTAAGTCTTGGTCGATTAAGAGACTTGATGCTTCAATGGTTAAACTGAAACACTATGACCTATTCATATTGCAACTTTGAATTGCAGATTTTTAGATCTATTTAAGTACATTACCTCTCTAACCAATGTATCAATTCAATCCTTTTGCTCCATACTTTCTGCTCTGTGATGATGTGCTCACTATTCATCGGTGTCTGTAGAATTCCTTAGCTCTTCCTTCAGCTTGTTTGATCAGGACTGCATGAAGTTGTTCTTCATCAGTTTCTCTCTAAAATCCTCTTTATATTCACTCCCCTTAATCCCATCCATAAATGAATTAAGCTTGTCTCTTATATAGACATGATATTCATTGTTTCTTGATTCTTGATTCTTGGCATGAAAAAGAATTTAGCCAATTAGATTTAAAGCATAACTCCTGATTTGTCTTGTAGATATCTTCTTGCCAGCTATACAAATCATATTTAAATAAATCACTTATCTCTGGTCAAATAAAACAAAATAGACAACCAGTTAAGTCTATCTTTAGCTCTTCTAGCTAGATATTTTGTCATTTTCTAAACTTTCTGTTCTGTCAGTCACCATTACAGTTAGTTTTCAGTGACAACTGACAGTTCCATCAGTGAGACTCTAGTTAGCTTCATGATCTCCGTCTGTCAAGCATCACTGTAATTTTACTCGTCGGGCAACCTTTCAAATTTTCTTGTCGGGCAGCACTATGGTTTTGCTTTGTCGGGCAACACTATGCTTCTGATTGTCGGGTATCACTGTGACTGTTCTTCTTTGCTCTGACCGTCGGTGTGCACTCCGTCGATGTTGTTTGTCACTTAGTGAATACTTGAATTTTATGCATTGTTGAAATCATAAAATTTGTTCCTTTGATTCTTTGAAGTCTTTGGCATTATGTACATGACCGCACAAATGATATCAAGTTGACATCAATGACAATACAATACATTAACTGATTTAATACCTTGCATTATCTTCAACTTAACATTGTCAAACATTCAATCAGTTATATGTCATCACTTGTGTTCTTCCTTTAGGTTCCCTTGATCATCACATAGATTCTTATAAGCTTTATATATCTCCAGATCACAAATCTCAGTGATCTTGCAGTGGATATACGATCTAACATCTTCTATCAACAAAACCCTAGGTGGAAATTTTGAGAATGTGCTAGAATCATTGAGTTGTGAGGCAACTTCTAGACATGTATTTTGGTTCCACACAAGTTCTATTCTTGATTAACTTAATGACATTCTTCTTTTCATTCTTCAATTTGGCTATTCTTGAAGTCGTTGCCATTATGTTTCAAATTTAGGGCTTTTTCAAAAATGATAACAGAGTTTTTCATACACTTGGTACTTACTTCAATCTATGTAGCTTGTGAGTGATCTATTTGGAGTGCATTGGATCAAGTTGAGGACGCTCTGCTAATTGCTCTCTTTTCACTCTATTTTTGCTCTGCTTCTCTTTTCTCAATTCATGTTTGAAGAATGAAGTGCTTTTGTCGAGTATTTATAGAATTTTGCCCTAAGTCTGTCACAAATGCTCAACAACTCGTGGGGTCATGAAGATGGAGTTTGTCAGTTAAAATCTCAAACAACATTCTTGGTGTTGACAAGATGCTTGGGACAGATGTTAAGATTGTTGCTTTCACTGACAGATCTCGGTGTAGTGTCAAGACAACATTGTAACTTTGCTTGCTTACCAATGGGTGTCGGTTTACATTAGCGACTTAGCCTTTTTATGTGTTGACCGACGATTCTTGGTAAGTGTAAAAAACTCATCCTTTTATGTTCACCAATGATTTTTAGTGTGTGTTTACCGACGGGTTTGTTTTCTTAGAATTGTAACAAGTAACATAATATGCATCTCTATTCATGCAGATTTTTACTATCTATCAGTTTGTATGTTGGAATTGATGCAAAATATTACTTGGTGTAGTGCACTTCCATACTTACTTGTTCATCTTTGAGGTGGGGGTGGTGATTTCACCAGATCTATGGGATGAGGTGTCACCATCTACATTGCTTGGTCCAACTTCCTCAATGGGTGAAGCTTTCCTCCACATTTGCTTTCTGATTTTCTTGATGTCTTCAATGGTGTTACCATTTGCAAAAGTGGTGGTTTCTGTTATTCAGTCTCTGTAGTCCTTCTTTAGATGTCCAACCTTATGACAGTGTAAACATGCCATTCTAGGGTTGGTCCAGCCTCTAGACCTTTTGGTCCATGTTCTCATGCAGTTTGCAGCAATGTGACCATATCTACCTCATGCTGTACATTTTATCCATGTATTGTAATCCCAAACATATGAATTATTGACTCTGCTTAGTTCATGTGCATTTTCTTGATTTTTGGGTTTCCATGCTTCAATTTTCTTCTTCCTACATTCAAGAGATGTGTGCCCATGCATTTTGCAGGTGGGACAATACTTGTCCATATAGGTTTCCTTCTTTGGTCCTTTCACCTTTGATTTACATTCATATGCTTTATGTCCTTTCTTGCTACAATTATAATATTGTCCTATGAATGTAAATGTGGATATAGGAATACCTTTTTCTTTGCTCCTGCAAACATTTGAGGTGTGGCCTTGCTTTCCATAGTGATTGCATGTCAGCTTCCTTGGTCTAGGACTGATGTAGGTATCTTTTGGATTAGCTTCATTTGATGAATCTACATGCTAGGTACACCCTAGTCTTATGTTGGTGTTGGGTCTTCTTTGTGCATTCAAGAATTCATCCATCCTTTTTGTACTTTCTTTAGCTCTCTTAATCATGTCATTATGTTGTTTCTGAATTCTAACCTCATGCTTTAGTTTTTCATTCTCTTCTCTCAGTTCACCGATAGTCTGTATTCTTTCAATGAGTTCCATATTCATTCTATTTGCTTCTTGAATCATAAGAATAATCTGATTTGTAATCTCATGGTGATGTTCTGTAAGTCTTTGTATCTCAGACTCTTTTTCTTGTTGCTTTTATGTGATCTTTCTTCTATCATCAATAGCTAGTGTTCTTTCTTGTTCAGCTTGCCTAGCATTGTTCACGATATCAATCATCCTTACCATCTGTGTCTCTTGACTGATTTGTAGATATTTGACTTGTCCAGCCCAATGTAGATTGATTTTAGTTAGGCTTGTGATGCTTTCTTCTGATGTATCTAATGCTTTTCTTGTATTTTATCCTGAGGACTCAAAGAAATATAGAATCTCTTCCTCATGATAATTTGTCTCATTACAACGAGATGCAATATTCTTTCTTTCATCTAGCAACTGTCTCATGTTGATTCTAGCTTCTTTATACTATTCATAGAACATCTAGATTTCAAGCTTTTTATTCTCAATATTTTTATGAAGTCTTTACTTCTCCATTGTATGATATTTTCTCTTAAGCCTTTAAGCTTTCCAAGAAGAGACTCATCTCTGATACCAATTGTTGGGATTAATGGTAAGTAGTACTGAGAGGGTAGGGGGTGAATCAGTACCTCTAAAACTTTTAACACTTTTCACCTTACTTCATTAGCAATCAATCTTTATTGTATTCCAGACCAAATCTGATGTTCTTTCTTATGCATGTAATATTAATTCAGAAACTCAATTGTATGTAACATTCATGAAAGTAATAGACACATAACACAAGATATGATATCACAGAAAATTCCTGTTAGGAAGTAAAAACTGCAATGGGGATGGCACCCACAAAACTTTACTATCTGTAGATTGGAAGGGATCCAGTTAAGGCTTACAATTTGATCACTTCTGATGATCTACCCTGTTAAGAGTATTAATGTGGAGACCTGTTAGGATCTACTCTACTAAGATCTTTAGGAACACTGATGTAGTGTGCACTCGATTAAGAGATTTACAATAGGATTGTTAAATCCACCTTCCTTGAAAGGATTTCTTAAGTGTACTACACTTGTTAGAATGTGTACAATATGTATTACATACTGTATGCAATCTATAATTTCTGATCATAGTTCCATTAAAGCTTACAGTATATGAATATCACCTATAATGATTGATTAATACCTTTTCCTGCTTGTCGGTAGCCTTGGTTCTTGTTCTTGAAAACTGATTTGATCTTTGTCTATGCTTCTGCATGATTTCTCTTGTCTGAACCTTAGATTCTCTCAGAGGCTACAATCATCATCAAACAACATGTTCATAATTGATTGAGCATCTTTTTATATAAGTTATTTGACCTATTCTAGAATCACGCATTACAATGTTAACTCTAGATCCAAGGTATACAACTTGACCTTGGTCCTTTAGTTTGCATGTTTTAAATCAGTTAGGATGGTAAAAAAATAAATAATTACATTTCTTTTCCCTTAAGTAATGGATTAAAAAAAACCATTAAGATAAATATAAAAAATTCAGTGATTTATCTGACGTGGAAGTTAGATTCAATTTTTTAGGATGTAACTGACTCTCGGTATTTGATTTTCGGTGTGAACTGAAAGTCTTTCGATCTTCATTCTTTGAACTATTTGTTAGTTTCCCTTGATCATTCAGGTTCCACTCTTGACTATTTCATCATGTTGCACTGTTGGTTACTCGTCAGGTTCCTTTTTTCTTTTCTGTCATTGGGTAACACTAAATAGTGTTGTGTTGGGATGCTTTATATTTAGTAGTATCAGTAACCTTGCCGTCGAGTAGTGTCGTGCCTTGTCTTTCGGTGTAGTATTGACCAACGATGTTTATCATGTTTTTCCTTGCATATACTAATGGAAAAATATAATGTCTTCACCCAGATCAAAATGTCCATCAGAGTACAACATACTAAAACCACAAGCCCTAAGAAAGCTAAATAATGAAATATTGTTTCAAACTAAACTATTTAGAACTCTACCTTACTCTATAAAACTACCACAGTACAACAACTTTAAAAAAATCACCACTTAGGATTTGGTGGAATAGGCCTTCTTGGTCTTTTATAATTCTTCTTCCATTGAGGGTCCTTCAGGGGAAAACAACCCACCTTTGGTCTCCAAATTGGTTTTCCTGGTCATGCATCGTGCCTTCTCCTTCTCCTTCCTTTCCTCCTCAACCTCCTATGGGAATTATTTGAGAAACTCCCAACCATACCGAGCTTTCTCAATTCTCTTTTTAATGTTCAAAAAAGTACTCCAAACTAGGAAAGGCTTGTAAGTATTCCTTATTCCCTCCACCAGCTATCAATTTACTTCATCCACCCTAAATTTGATCCATTGTTATGTCATACTGAGAATTGAGATCATACAACCCATCCACTCTAGCTTAACACAAGAACACGTTACCCATAACACTTCTTCCTTCAACCCCAGTTTTAGTGCCCAAGAAAAGAGAACATCAATATTGAGTATGTATCTTTTCTTTGTCAATAGGAATTCTCCCCCCAACATCATATCCATAATCTTCCATAATTTTGGATAGTGAATAAAGAAAATGCCCCTCATCCTTCTCCTTAAATTCTCTCTAGAATGGTTTCTTCTGCTTGAGGGTTTTGAGAGTAAATTTTTCTTCCATTTTAATCTAATACTTACCAATAGTATCCAAAACCTATTGCTCGACTACAACTTGAATTAAATTAGTTTGAAACCTTGCTCGGCTCTAGCTATACACAACTTTCCATTTTCTAAACACTTCTAAAGTGTTATGATTTCTCAAGCACATCTCTTGTGTAGCATGAGCTCCCTACACATGTGGTATAAATGCCACCCATTGGCACTTCACAATAAGATCATCACCTCTATCATAATTAGTAAGTGGTATAAAAAGGAATCCATTTTAGCACATGTAGTCATTAACGACTAAATTTGGGGAGAAAGAACTGTCACTCAATTAAAATTTGAATGTGGCATCAAACTTGAAGCTCTAGAAGGATGAGACATGACCTCAAAACACACCATTACATACCATTGAAACATGTAAAATGAATTTATTTCACTGATCCCAATCAAACCATTGTCCTTTAATTCCCTTAAAGTATTCAATTTTACCTTCTTTCACTATTTCTTTCAATTTGACCCCAAGATTTGACATAAAATCCACCTCCACATTTCCCTCCCTCCTCAAATGAGAGAGTCTAAAACCTTCTAGGCCCCTAAAAGTGATATGATCTTCTTTATGAGTTTGTTTAACTACCATACTTGTGTCTTCCCTTTTGATATTGTTGTTATAGTTATCAGGGAGTCACCCTCTAAGTGGAGTTTATTTACATTGAATTGCATTGCCTTGTTGATAGCTAGAAGGGTAGCTTGGGCTTCAGCTTCATTGTTTGTTCCCTCAGTCAAATTCTTAGCCCCTACAATAATCATGTTTCCTTTCCAATCCCTAACTAAAAAAGTAGTTCCACTTAGACCCTGGTTTCCTATTGAATCTCCGTCAAAGTTTATTTTAATCCAATCTTTCTCTGGAGAATTCTATTTCTTTTTACCTTATTTTATAGCTAAATTATTATCCCTTGAAGGACATAAACAAGCCTCCACTTTTGAACTTTTATTCAAATTTAATCCTTTAAATTAAATATTCATTTATTTATAGAAAAAATCAATTTCAGTAGTTACATGGTCAAATTGGGGTATTACATAAACTCTAAGATATGCTAAAGAAAGTTGGTGGGGATAAAACTTGAAAAGTGTGAGAGTTTCAGAGATTTGCGGGTTAAGGGTTAGGTACAACTCATGACTCACTCCTTGTTGGGGGTTAATGTTCATGAGTATTACATGCTTGGTACCATGTGAAATGGTTGTGCACAATTCTAACTCCAATAGAATCTATATATGAAGTTATCATATATTGACTATGTAAAAGAGGAAGTACTAATTAGACATTGGTAAAATAAAAAATCTAAGTCTAATAAGATGTATGAATTTATTAGGTTTCTACTGAGAGCAAGGGGGTGAGTGAATGTTTAGTTCTAGAAAGATGTATCAAAGTAATTATTAGAATTAGGGGATCAAGAATGGAAAGGAATAAATACCCAAGTATAAGTAAGGTTATAACTCCAAATTATTTAAAGTAACTTAGTGAAAATATTGAATCAAGAATTTAGAGTTGGGGATTATAAGAAATGAGTACTTGAGTAGATATAAAGTTGAAGTTTTACTTTAAGAATATGCATAGGGGAAAAATTTAGAGATCAACGATTGAGGATAATTAGGAACAAGTACTTAGTTGGTGTTTGAAAACTTTTATGCTTTGAGATGCCACCAATATACCTTGAGACTGATGTTAGGAGTGGTTAGCTCCAAGTATGAAAGCTTTGAAAGGTAACTGGACCAACTATAGGGACAAGACTTCCCTCTGCACTTCTGGCTCTGCAAAACCAAGGTGGGTGCACCTAATCTAGATAAAAATAAACTCTTTACAACTCCTTATACTTTGGATTTATATAATAGATAATAATAAGAAAGTACTAAATACTAACCAAACATTCATTGACTCACCATTACCATAGCAGGACAACAACCAATAACTGTAAAATGTAAAGAATTTGGTAATGGGTTTGATTTAAGTTTTGGGATAGAATATAACCAAACCTATCAGACATATATCTCAAAAGAATATACTAGTTCTTGATCAGTACCTTATCCATTGGGTAAACTCCTCAATACAATACTAAAAGTTGAAATGCCCCTATTGGTATAGACTCATAACCATAAACATAAATCTCTCAGAATACACACTGCTTATAAGATCCTTAAGTAGATAATCCAGTAGAATCAATGTTATATCCAAAGCATTTTAATTTAATCTAAGATCAAAGACTTGTGGAATAGAACATATGCATAAGTAGAACTTATGTAGTAAGCCAGAAAACTTACAACTCAAAAGGTAACACAAAGGAGAGACTTAAAATCTAAGAACACTTATATTAAGTATGATGATTCAAATTTCTGAATCAATATGACTGAAATAGAACATCATTCAATAATGTGAAAAAGGTTACAGGGACTTTCTATCTACCTTCAATATAGCCTAACAAGAATCTTCTATATCCCTGGAACTAAAAATCTTGAGCCAACATTTAGGGCCAAAATTTTTGAACCCTCTCACCAAGAAAAATAAAGAGACTTAAAGGATAAGGAAACCCTAAGAGAGGGTCGTCTGACAATAGTTGTTCTTAGAAATTAATGCAGTCCTTCTTTTTCCACCTGATCTTTCTCCAAAAGATTATCAAAAAGATCTGATCTGAGACCACCCATCAGACCACAAGAAATAATCAATCTTAAATGTAGAACAGTCATGGCATGGGAAAAGAAATCCCAAAATAGAAAGTAGACTAGAATCCATACAAGACCACCATGTCATAATAAAAGCTACCAGGATCATAGAAAACATCCCCAACCACTCAAATGATGCCATTAAAATCGATCCAAGGACAAAGAAGACCTCAAGCCACTCCTAGTAAGTCTGCAACACACAATCATGGCTAGAAACCCTAGGAAAACATTTGAAAATTTGAAAAATGGTTAAAAAGGCTAGTCCTGGCTTGGAAATCCACTATCAATGGTTCAAATTGAAACCTTTTCACAGTTTAAAATACATCCATGGATGAAAATTTAGGTTACCCAGGCACTACAATCAGATTTGGATAGGTGTCGCCTTGTCACAATGGCTCTACAATTATCTTGCGATCAGATCTAGCTCTAGGCAAAATGCCCGCCACATGATCTACTTGAACATGCTTTATCTTTAATTGCATTGACCCAGATCTAACTAGGATAGGTGGAAAATAGGCATGATGGCTTAAATATTATCTTCGCTACATCTTTACCTTTAGGCAAAGTGCCAACCACATGATGAAAAGAAAATTATTCAATCCTTATATTCACTTAAGACTCAGAACTGGTTTGCCACCTTCCACATGGCCAACAGGTGCAATGAATCAAAAAATATCATCTAAGCATCTTTCCATTGAGTCAAAACACCAACCGTCAGATCTAACTTACAACTGTACTTTGACCTTAACTTGCCTTTAACTCTGAGCAGCTCAATTCCTTTTATCTCTGAATCATTGAATGAAAATTTACCTGACTTGGTTCAATCATGATTAGATCTGGGAATTTTGAGACAAGTCTATTCTCCAAGTCATTGAATAAATCTGTTAACTCAAGTCACATTCTGAGACTTAGAGATAACCCTTTAATCATGTCTATCTTTGAAAATCGTGGCATCACCTTGTAAGATCTCTGAATCGCTAAATATTTGGCTTGAATCAAGGTTTACTCTAAGATTAAGTAACAACCACTGATCATGATGAGCATCAATGACTGGTAATAGATCCTTCATGACTCATCATTAACCCTTTTCCATTCTGAGATTCAGAGATAACTAAAATCTCTGAATCTCCCAATATCCATACTAACTCCGGTCAAATCCTGAGATTCAGAGATAGATTTAATCTTTGAATCACCAAATAAAATATGTAACCCTGAGATAGCTCTGAGGCTCGGCGAGAACCACACATCTCATCTACCACTTAGACACATGTATGCATCTTGGCTCATTTCTTTGAATCGCTGAATCCACCCTTGACTCTTTGACCTTATCTAGCAATCCAACAATAACCACACATCTCTAATTTGGAGATCTAGCGACTAATTTGGAGATCTAGCGACTAAGGGAAATCTCTAAATCTTGTATTACCTAACTTAACCTTGAATGCATTACGAGATCAAAGATAAACTAAGACAACAAGTCACCAATCAAATGTCTTAACCCTTGAGTTTATTTAGAGATCTAGCGCACACCACACAATTAGATCTACATCAATAGCCCTAGCCAAATCTCTGAATAAAAATGCTGACCTTGAATTTGTCTAGTGACTTAGAGATAACCCTTCGATCAAAACAAGATCTACATACATGACTTAATCTAACAATCCTCAAAGCATATTTCATATAATTTTGAGATCATGTGATAAAGAACCTTTCAAGTTGCCAGATCACTTAAGAATATTTCATCTTGATTATGAGATTAGGAGACAAGGCAAGGATAAAAGGGCACATGACTTTAAAAGATTTAAGTCATTTGAAAAATGTAACCTCAAATTAGAACAAGTCCATGAAGGTTTAGGGTTTTAGCATAGATTTTCACCAAAGACTTAGGGTTTTAGGCCAGAAATTAAAAATAATTGCAGAGATAGGAGCAAAGACACAGAATCATGGAAAATTTTTGACAGGTGCTAACAGTGGCTCTGACAAGGGATGTATGCCTCTCGTAGGCATAGCAAGGATTCATAATTTTTGGGATAAGAAGACCACCTACTGGAAAAGAAACCTATTCTAAAGAAACCTAAAACAATAAAAGGGAAATATGTACACACCATCTACAAGAAAAGAACTACATCTCTGCAACTTATTTCATTGGTTTGAAAGAGTCAAACCAAGCTTGATGACCTAAAGCCATCACCATATTTATGATCCAGCTTGCCTTTGTCATAAACAAAATTCTTTGCTCCTTGTATTGAAAGCAAGCTGAAAAAGTTTCTTTCATCTGTCTAATCAGACCTACTTTCATGTACCATTAACTCAGCACATAGAAAAATGTCAATATATCCATTAGTTGAGCCCAAATGAAAATTAGACAAATCTTGAAACTGTAAAACATGTGGCATATGTATGTTGCATTTATCAGGTAAAATGATTTAGATTGAATGCAATATTCATCATTTTATAATTCAATGCCACATTTGGGAATCGATATCTAGCTGAGAAAGATACTCATACTCTCCCATATTGGTAGAGATATCATGGTGTATCTTGTCACTGGTTTGCATACAAACAACATAGTTACCTAAAGAACTCACTTGCAAATTATCAGGCTTATGCAAACTACCATCTTGTCTATTGGAAGGAGAGCACCTATCTACATAATGATCATGAACTTGCATATTTTGAGTAACTAAAAGATCATCCTCCAATGGTTCAATGAATGAGCTAGAATCTAAAAAAAGATCCATAGTCCACACAACTATCCCAATCAATACTCAACATTATACTAGGAGTCTCTTCATTCTTTGAATCTAGAAATGCATTGATGATTTGACCATTTGATATATCATCTTCAAACTGGTTATTTCCTAATGGTAAAGAAGTACAAGGGGAATCAAGAACACATATATCAACATCAGGACCATCTGATTCATATTCTCTATCAAACTGAATATGTGTTGGGTGTAAGAACTTAGAGCTATCCCTCCTTGAATATCTTAGATATTCACAAGTTAGGAACTTTGAAATTTGTTCACTGTGAAGTGAACCGTTGTCACCATTTTCACCCTCTTATGATGTATAGTCACAAGCAACATCTTCATTTATGCAATCACTATTCTCTTGCTGACTACACATATATTTTGACTCACATTGAGAAGGAGCATCACTATCAAGATTACAAGAGAGAGAATCCACACTAGACACATCTCCATCATCTTGGTTTCCATCATTCTCAATAATAGTATCACTAGGCACAACCTCATGTGTAACCTCAGATTTAGGATCTTCAATTCTCTGAATCAACTTCCTAGTATAATCAGCTAATTTCTTCCATATGGGAAATGAAAAATGACCTAATTTAGGAAAACAAAGTCCCATAAACAAACAAACATATGCAGTCTCTTGAATTTTAGATATTACTAGAAAATCATCATATTCTTTACAAAAATATTCATAAAACAAACGTATTGGTTCTGCCTTTCTCCTTCCTACCTTCTTCCTTAAAATTGATATGCACCTCCTTTGGAGGTCATGTTTTAACAATTTTAATTCTGCAAGAGCCTCCTCATCCTCTAACAAAGACCCTCCACAACTAGACATATCTGAAAAAACCCTATCTTCGATGCCCCCCATTTTTTACTTAGCACATACTTCCCTTTGATTTTGCAAACTGCAATTATAAACTATGAAGTATGCAAACCTCTATCCACACCTTTTTCCTTCTCTTAGTGCTTAACCACTCAATAAGGAAACATTTACAACTTTGAAAAATGAAATACCTGGATGTGTTGTAGCAACTGCAAAAATATATATATGAAGTCACCTCCAAATCACCCTTTAAAACTTTGGTAGAGTCGCCACCCCTTTGCAGAGGAAAAGATTTGAATCAGTTGAGAAATCCTTCCCAACTCTAACCTTCTTTAAATTAGAAAGATTGCAACACACCCCCAATAGGGTCTCATATTGATTCCTCTCTTGACTATTCTCATAGTCACATGAGTACAAAACATCTGCTACATCTATCACTGCAAGTCCACCTTTCTAATTTGTCTTTCTCCAAACAATGCACACTGGTGCAAAATAGAGAACTCAGAGTCGTCACTCACCAGATGTGAGAGAGTATATGTATTTATTTTAAGAACTTTGGAATTTCAGACAATATGGAATGACAGACAAAGTAGACTTGACTCACGTTAAAAAACATGAGGAATATCTTCTTTGTAGCACATGAATCTATAACCAGACTTTGGGATTGACTCAATAAACAAGGAAAAACTCTCCTAAACTTTACTGATCAATTTTTTGCTTTTTTATTCCCCAACAGAGTCACCATCTTGTTGGTGACTCAGATGGTCCAAATGATATGATCAATAGAACACCAAAGATTACTTGAAAGATTCAACAAGAATTCTATTTCTCTATCCCTAGTGGAGTCGCCATCTTGTTGGTTTTTGAAAATGTTTATGCTTTGAGGTTCCACCAATATACCTTGAGACTGATGTTAGGAGTGGTTAGCTCCAAGTATGAAATCTCTATAAGGTAACTGGACCAACTATATGGACAAGACTTCCCTCTACGCTTCTGGCTCTTCAAAACCAAGGTGGGTACACCTAATCCAGATAAAACTCAGCTCTTTACAACTCCTTATACTTTGGATTTATACAATAGATAATGATAATAAAGTACTAAATACTAAGCAAACATTCATTGAATCTCTATTACCATGGTAGGACAACAACCAATAACTATAAAATGTAAATAATTTGGTATTGAGTTTGATTTAAGTTTTGGGACAAAATATAACCAAATATATCAGACATATATCTCAAAAGAATATACTAGTTCTGAATTAGTGCCTTATCCATTGGGTAAACTCCTCAATACAATACTGAAAGCTAAAACACACCTATTGGTATAGAATCATAACCATAAATATAAATCTCTCAGACCACACACTGCTTATAAGATCCTTAAGTCGAGAATCCAATAGAATCAATGTTATATCCAAAGCATTTTAATTTGCTTTAAGATCAAAGACTTGTGGATTAGAACATATGCATAAGAAGAACTTATATAGTAAGCCAACAAACTTACAACTTAAAAGGTAACACAAAGGAGAGACTTAAAATATAAGAACACTTATATTAAGTATGATGAGTCAAATTTCTGAATCAATATGACTAAAATAGAACACAATTCAATAATGTGCAAAAGATTACAAGGAATTTATACCTACCTTCAATACAGTCTAATATGAATCTTTTATATCCCTGGAACTAAAAATCTTGAGCCAACATTTAGGGTCAAAAATTTTGAACCCCCCCACCGAGAAAAAGAAAGATACTTAAAGGATAAGGAAACCCTAGGAGAGGGTCAGACTGACAAATCCTTCTTAGAAATTAATGTAGTCCTTCTTTTTACAACTAATCTTTCCCTAAAAGATTATCAAAAAGATCTGATCTAAGACATCACCCATAAGGCCACAAGAAAGAATCGATCTTAAATGTAGAACAGTCACAACATGGGCAAAGAAATAACAAAATAGGAAGCAGAACAAAATCCATAAAAGACCACCATGCCATAATAAAATCTATGAGGACCATAGAAAACATCCCCAACCACTCAAATTATGCCATTAAAGTTGATCCAAGGACAAAGAAGACCTCGAGCCACTCCCTATAAGTCTGCAATACACAACCATGGTCAAAAACCACAGGAAAACATTTGAAAAATGGTTAAAAAGGCTAGTCTTGGCGTGAAACTCCACTATTGACATCTCAAATTGAAACCTTTTTGCAGTTTAAAACACATTTGTAGATGAAACTTTAGGTTATCTAGGCACTACAATCAAATTCAGATAGGTGTCACCTCGTCACAATGGCTCTACCATTATCTTGTGATCATATCTAGCTCTAGGAAAAATGCCTACCACATGATCTACCCAAACATAATTTATCTTTAACTGCGCTGACCCAGATCTAACCGGGATAGGTGGCAAATAGGCATGATGACTTAAGTATTATCTTCCCTACATCTTTACATTTAGGCAAAGTGCTCACCGCATGAAGAAAATTGTCCAATCCTTATCTCCACTTAAGACTCAGAACTGGCCCGCCACCTTCCACGTGGCCAACAGGTGCAATAGCTCAAAGAATATCACCTAAGCATCTTTTTATTAAGTCAGAACACCAACTGTCAGATCTAACTCACAACTGTACTTTGACCTTAACTTTCCTTTAACTCTGAGCATCTCAATTCCTTTTATCTTTGAATTGCTGAATGAAACTTTACCTAACTTGGTTCAACCGCGATTAGATCTAGAGATTTAGAGAAAACATTATTCTCCAAGTCGCTGAATAAATACTTTATCTTGAGTCACATTCTGAGACTTAGAGATAACCCTTCGATCATGTTTGTCTTTGAAAAATGTGGCATCACCTTGTAAGACCTCTGAATCTCTAAACATTTGGCTTGACTCATAGTTTACTCTAAGATTAAGTAACAACCACCAATCATGATGAGCATCAACAACTGACAATTGATCGTTCACAACTTAGCATTAACCCTTTTCCATTCTAAGATTTAGAGATAACTAAAATCTTTGATTCTCCCAATATCCCTACTAACTCCGGTCAAATCCTAAGATTTAGAGATAGACTTAATCTCAAAATTGCCAAATAAAATATGTAACCCTAAGTTAGCTTTGAGACTTGGCGAGAACCAAACATCTCATTTGTCACTTGGACACATGTCTGCATCTTAGCTCATTTCTCTAAATAATTGAATCCAACCTTGAATCTTTGACCTTAACTAGCAATCCAACACCAACCACACATCTATGCTCTGATCAATGATCCAAACTTTATCTTGGAAAACTTAACTTTAACCAGGCCCTAATTTGGAATCTAGTGACTAAGGGAAATCTCTGAATCTCATAATAACTGACTTAACCTTGATTTCATTACAAGGTCATGAGATAAGCTAAGATGCCAAGTCGCCAATCAAATGTCTTAACCCTTGAGTTGATTCAGATTTAAAGATGCATTGAATGATGAAAGCTGGATAGAAGCCATGAATGAAGAAATTGAGTAGATAGAAAAGAAAAAAACCTGGACTCTTGTACCTAGACCAAAATACAAGAATGTGATTGGTACTAAGCGGGTTTTCAGAAACAAGATGAATGAAAAAGGTGAAGTTTCTAGAAACAAGGAAAGATTAGTGTGTAAAGGATATGCTCAAGAGGAGGGTATTAATTATGGAGAAAAATTTTCTCCTCTTGCAAGACTAGAAGGAGTTAGAACTCTTTTGGCATATGCAACACATCAAGGATTCAAGGTATACCAAATGGATGTAAAATATACATTCTTGAATGGAATTCTAGAAGAAGAAGTATATATTGAGAAACTTGAAGGTTTTTTTGATCCTAACAAAAGGAATATGGTTTGCAAATTGCACAAAGCCTTGTATGGACTGAAACAAGCTCCTAGAGCTTGGTATGAAAGATTGCATGGTTACCTAGTAAGTATTGGATTTCAAAGAACTAATGAAAATAGTAGCTTGTACATAAAAAGACTTCAGAACAAGATACTATTAGTAGAGATATTTTTTGATGATATATTATTCACTGGACATGATGATTTATGCAAAGAATTCTCCGAAGCTATGAGTAAGGAATTTGAGATATCTATGTTTGGAGAAATCAAATTCTTTGTTGGTTTACAAGTTCATCAGATGAAGAATGGTATCTACATTACTTAGTCTAAATACATCAAAGAGATACTGAATAAATTTGGAATGGAAGATTCCAGACGAGTTGGGACACCTATGTCTACTAGACATAAGTTGTCTAAGGATGATGACTCAAAGGAGGTGTAAAGGAGAAAAATGATGTTTATAGAATAAGAGTCTTTTGATACTCAAATCACTTATCAACTTACATTTAATGTTTAGTGTGGAGGGATAAATAAGACATTCCCTTTTATTCTCAAATTCACAAAGGAAGGATCCAAATTGATCAACCCAAAAGGATCAATGCATAAATGAATCAATCTATTGGAAATAAGAATAAAAAAGGAGATCCTAGTTTTCTCTCTTAAAATGTGTGTGTGGATGAATGTAAATGTGTGATAGATTTAGAATGATTAAGGATTCAAATTGAAATGGATAGGAGAAATACACTAACCTTAAAGAATTGCAGATCAAAGAATGCTACATTCTAGAGTCTGTACTTAGTTTCTATAAAATCCAAAGTATGATTCAGAAAGGAAACACAGAGACAAACAAAACCCAGAAATATTTTTCCAATCCAACACCGTCTTATGAAAAAGGTTGAGCTTGACCCATAAATGTCACCCCTGACCCAATAATGTCGACCCTGACCTGCATAGGTCTGACAGAAAATCTGTTTGCGGTTCTCAATAGTTCACTAAAAAGGGTATCCAGATCTGAGTCCAAATTCGCAGTCCTAAACCTATACCTGCAAGAAAAAGAGGTTTGTTTGTTGGGGGGGGAGGGATTTGCCTTAGTAAAACCCCAATTTAGGAATTAACCTTGAAATCAATAATTGAAATAAGAATGCTAGCAAGTAGTATAATTGAATCTAACAATGAAGCTATGATATTCAATAGATATGTAATTGAAATTCAAATGTATGAAAATATATAAGTATGAAAGTAATAACTCTAGAAACCATAAACCTCCATGATTGTATGCTTGAAATATACTTTGAAGAGATGATGAAAGAGTCTTGAGGATGCACAAAGGATCTTGAAGGAAGATCACACCACCATGATGGCTAGATCTAGGGTTTGAATGTTGAATCTTGAATGTTTGCACCTAATCCCTTCAAAGGCTTGAAAGCTTGAATCCTTGATCTTCAATGGAGGAATTGAATGCTTGAGAAGAAGAATTGAGCACCTTGAAAGCTTGGAACTATGTAGAACAATGAATGCTTGAACTATTTTCTTCTTGACAAAATCTTGATTAGAGCTTTTTTGCACTTAGAAGACTTACATAAAATGAGAGAGAGAGACTTCCTTTTATATGAAATTAGGGCACAATATTCTAAGGCTGAAATAGGATAATTAAATTACAATTAGACCCATTCCCCTAGAAAAGGACCTATATTAAATATAATTTAGGATTTGCTGCTTCGGTACCCAAAATAGCCGACCCGGAAGTGGGAAAATGAATTTCTGATGACCTCGACAACTGAAAAATTTCCAAATTTGAAAGAGGGACCCAGGTCAAGGTTGAGGTTGACCCTAACCTAGGTCAAGGTCGAGGTTGACCCTGACCCAAGGGTCAGAACCCCTAGAAAAAGTGCTAGGTGGGATAGAAGGTGCCCGGAGAGGCCCAATCAAGGTCCTAAACATGCATAGAAGCAAGAGATGATGCAGAAAGGAGGGGATAGTATTATGGTGGTAAAAAATGTCCACTAAGGAGGGATAAATGCTCTTAACATGGAAGTGCTTCCATTTTAAGATGATACAAGAGGTAAATCAGACTACCTACATATCCATGATTGGTAAAATTCAATATGTTTTTCACACGAGGCCTGATATTACATTAGTAGTTGGTATTGTTGCAAGGTTTTCAGCTAATCCTAGAGAGAATCATTTGATGGATATCAAAAGTTTTCTAAGATATCTTAAGGGTACTAAAGATTATGGATTATGGTATAAGAAAGGAGGAAACTTTGATTTGAATATTTTTACTAATGTTGATTGGGTAGGAAGTGTTGATGACAGAAAGAGCACCAGTGGTGGAGCATTATTTCTTGGAAAGAGGTTAGTCTCTTGGACCAGAAAGAAATTGAATTGCATTTCTCAGTCTACAACAGAGGCAGAGTATGTTGCTGTAGTAGTAAATTGTTCAAATATCATATGGTTCAAATAGTTGTTGTCAGGTATGAAGGAGGAAATCAAGGAACTAGTTATTATCTAATGTGACAACACTAGTGATATTAACATTTCAAAGAACCCTGTGATGCATACTAAGACTAAGCATATTGCAATAAAGTATCATTTCTTGAGAGAATTGGTTCAGGACAAGGAAGTAAGGTTGGAATATGTGAATACTAAAGAAAAAATTGTAGACATATTCACCAAACCTTTACCTAAGGATGCATTCTTGTATCTAAGAGGAAAGCTAAGGGTGATTCCCCTAACTGAGGCTCACTAATAGATAGATTAGTGATGCATCAACCGAGCTACAGTACATATCTAACAAGTTGATGTAGATTGTCAGAGCTTATTGCATATGAGTCAATACATCAGGTACACTACAATTTCATTGGATAGAGTCTTTGGAATTTGGATGTCAAAGTGGGAGAGATTGTTGATGTCATGTCAAAAGAAATTATTAAGGAAAAGACTATTGATGACAGAGGGAGGAATTTTATCAGAAACAAAGATTGATGTAAGAGGGAGAATTCTGTATTTGAGTGATTGTGAAGACAGAGGGAGTTTTTTGGATGAGAATCAGAATGAAGCTAAGGACATTAATAAAATTTTATTCTTGTTTATATTTCTCTAAAATTATTTGTATTATGACACGTTGTGTTTTCATCAATGCCAAAGAGGGAGATTGTTGAAGACAATTACTCAATTGTGTATTGTCATTGATGTATACACAAATTTAGTGATGTTACACAAATGTCTATACCTACACTAAGAATAGTTAGTGTATGTTGAGCTCCAAGTGATTTTTAGTTCTAACTGAGTTCACTCAGGCAATACAGTAACGGTTGGGCATTGAAGGATTACAGTGTTAACTGAGTTATATATTTAGTGTCAGCCAACTAACAACAATTTACACTTTATGTTTAATTGGTTATATGAAGTCGACAAAATTAAGTTTTATTATTTATTTGGAAGGTTTTTGGGCCAACTTGACAAGACTTATCATATATATACAAGGTCAAGTTTGGATTGAATGTGTGAGAAATGATAGAGTTTTGATATGAAGAGAAAAAGGCAAAATAAGATGGGATTCTAATTAAGGATAGGATATACAGACCAAGATGCAATAGAATATTCAATTAGTGAGGATCCAGTTTAAAGCTAGAGAAGAGATCAGAATCAGCAAAGAACAATTTCTTCTTCAAACAGGTCAATCTATTGTTACTCTCTAACAATTGTAGCAGTGATCCAAATCTCTTTACAGAGTAGACTTAATAGTCTTTCATAAATCCTCTCACAAGGTGGAATTTCTACATTGGAGTGTCTAAAGACCTCTAACAAGGCCACTCCTTATAGGGTGATTAAATCCTCTAACAGGGTCACACAGAACAGTGTGTTTTATAAACTTTAACAGGGTTGACTCCTAACATGGCTCACTTCAGAAGAGTGAAAAATAGTAACTAGTTGCAATTGGTGGTTTTTCCAAATTGGGTTTCCATGTTAAATCTTGGTGTCATCTGTGTACATGTTATGTGCTTTATGCTTTATGTTTCTGCACTTAATCACAAAAGGATAATCATAGTTAATATCTTAAGATTTCTTTGTTAACCGAGTAACAACATAATATCTTTGTTAAACGAGTAACAATGATAAGTTTGATTAAGACATCTAAGGGACTTGGATTTTTTTTGTGGTAACTAATTTACCCCTCACCTCTCAGTTACTCAACCCATTTCCAACAACATCCCTTTCTTTTCTTGTGCTTTTTCTTCTTATTTTTCCTTTATTATTTTTTCCTCTCCTCTTCTCCCTTGCTTCTTATGTCATGACCCCCTACACTATTTATTAAATACTTTATCTATATTTCACTCATCTCTCTTCTCTTTCTTACTATCTTGAGATGGATCATGGAGTATGATTTGAAATGTTGATTCAAACATATACACATTTAATCAACTAACCCTTAAGCACATCAATATGGACTATGGAAACTTAAAGTTTATATTTAAGTGGCCCATTTAACAATTATAGTCTGGGGATGATATGACATAGGTACAACATGGCATCATTTTGTCCATTGGAGTTGGCCTATAGAGTTACATGATAAACTTTTTAGTACATAGATGTTTACAATTTTTGTTCTATATACAGATCATTTAAAATGTCATTGATTAAATTATATATTAATTGATATGTTGATGTTTGTAATGTCCCCATTTACATGAGAATCAAAGTTCAAGGTATTAGCATATTATTGTGACCCTCATAGGATAATTATTATGGATATAAGGTATTTTGAGGTAGAGGCTTGGTTAATAGAGGTTTTTGTCTTCTCTAGAATTCAGTATGTTCTAGTTTGGTCTTTGGTTGGCTCAGATTGGACTTCATTTTGGCTTAGTTTTATATAATTACTATTTAGAGTAAGTTAGAGGTTGGTCGAGAAGGGCCCTTTCTATTTTTAGTAAGATAGTCATATGGATAGAGGATACAGTGGTTGACTCCCTAGTTCAGATGGTTCGTCAAAATAATGAGATATTAATATTTTAATGGCTTTAAAGATGTTTAATTATTTAATTTATATTATAAAGTTATAAATTGAATTTATAATAAAGTGGGGGTCATGTTGAGGGTAATGAGTAATTAATACTCATTGATTAAAAGCGTGCTTTATTAATGATATATTATTAAGTCAACTCTTTATTATAAAACCAAATATCAAAATCATTAAAGAGCCTTGCTAATGAAGATTCATGGTGAAATACTATAAAATAGCCTTCGAGAGAGAAACCAAAATTTATTTCATGACTTGTGCATTTGTTTTTGTTTGTGTGGAGAATAAATTGAAACAATGGTTTCAAATTTTGAGCTTGAAGAATTGTGAATTCTTCCAATTTATTTCAGCACAGTAAATTGGTGAAATACCCAACGAATTGTGTAATTAGAATGGATTCAACCAGAGTCATCATTGAGATTTCTTGGATGATATTGGTGTGGAATTACTTCAGATTTGTGTTGTTTATCAGTGGTAGCAGATTATAGATAATAAATACCCAGCATTAGGAGACGTGGCTCATGGTGGTTGAGATTAGCATTCCAATTAGCAGTTGTACTTGAATTATACAAACCACATGTTATTTATTATTTCTAAGAGTGTTTCAGGAAGTGACATGAGAAATAAAAGGAATTTTCTTTGTCATTTGGGGCCTCTAATATCTGTAGCTATGTGCATTGGAAGGGATTGTTATTTGTATGGAGACAATTCTATGAATGTTGAAGAAATAACACAGCCTGTGCTTACTAGGTTTAAATATTATTTTCTTGATAGCTTAAAGTCTCCATAAATTGTAAAATGATTCATTTTAAATACTTTGGGAATTGAAAGGATGCATGCCAAGTGCTTGTGAAAATATCCATTGGCTATAGGTGCACATGAAATTATATGTATGCATTCAAAAAGATAGAAATGATTGCATTTTCATTTTAGTTCTTTTCCTAGATGTCTTATTAATCATTTGCAAGCATTTAAACTTCATTTTAAACCATTCCAAGCAAGAAAAAACAATCTAAAAATAAAAGATAGAAAGATAGATCTTGCATGTAAAGTGTTTGACAAAATGTTAAACATATGAAAAGTAAAACAATTCGGTTTTTTTTAGAGTTAGAACCAACGGGGTTCCTATAGTGGTATCAGAGTAGTTTCCTACCATCATGTAGGGTAAGCCTCTTACATTCTGAATAGGGGGTTTGTGTGAATCATGGATAAAATAAAATCTATACAGGATCTCATGCCAAAGCTCATACATACCTTTCAAGATTATAATAATGCCTTTCAGGATTATAATAAAAATTTATCAGGGCTTCTACAACATCTGAAGATTTTGGATCCTTTGTTGGAAAAGAAAAAAGAGGAAAACACTAATAAAAAATATTTAATCAGTGCAAAGGTAACAATGGAAAAGAAGGTGAGTTTTGTGGAGAATTTTGGTACTTCCATCGCTCAAGAATTTGTTATCAGTCATGATAAAACTTCTGATTTCTATGAAAATAGTTGATAAAGACACTCCAAGGTGTGCTTGCACAAACACTATCTAGGACTATAATTGTCCTAGCCTTCTCAAGATCCTAAAATCACTTCTAGGACATCACAAGTCTTTTCTCCACTGGCCTAAGACTTCAATAACTCAACTCTATGAGTTGGTCTCCTTGTGCTTCACCTTGAGGGGTAACTATCATTAAGTGTACTTCAACTCTTCACTCCTCCTTGGATGTCTCCAAGTGCAACTTCACCACATTGTCATCATAAGTGCTGTAGGGGCTGTATTAATCACTAAAACACATAATTATCTCCCAAATTTTTCCATTATAACAAGGCATCAAGGCTTTTCCAATCCAGTTCAAGATTTACTATGGTTTTGGCCTAATAGGCCTAATTGGTCTACTAGCCCTAAACAAAGTGTTTTCCCAATTATTTCTCAAAAATTACAAATAACCCCAAAAACTAACTTGACATTTAGATACCCTTTTTCAAGCCCTTGAATATTTTGGTGGACTTATGTTCCCAAGGCATCCATACAGTGGATTCCTGAAATGTAGGGCTAATAGGGATAATTGGGCTATATTTGTATAGTCCTCTGATTTCTACTTGGAAATCTACCTAAATGGATTGGCCAATGCCTAAATTACTACTAGGTGTCTGTAGGATATCTACCTCTCTGAAACCATGCTTGGTTCTATGCTTCCTCTCTTTCCCCTGCAATTGCACATCAATTGTTCTATGTCATGCACCTAGCCGGGCACACTGATCTTGCCTAGGGCATGATCTTATAAATAAAAAGATTGCTCTTCTGAGCTCCTCCCACAAAAACAACCTTAAATTACTTCCCTACCATATTCCTCTATTCCATGATGATTTGCATGGTGGAGAACTATGGGGGAGCCATGAAACCAAAAATAGTTTAAACTACACCAGTAACTGTGCTATCTACAATTTTTTTTTTAAAACTAATCTAATGAACTCAAATAAACTACACTAATAAACATAAAATGCTTAGAACAACTTCTACTACATATATACAATACTAACTCTCACATTTCAATCCATACAATATCACTTAAACACAATTCAAGTCGACTGTGTCTGCAAACCAGAACTCCAAGCTTCTATTCACATTCACAAATTACATTACATCCCTCTCTCTCTCTTGGGAAATGGGATCCTAGATGTCTTAATATGCCTTACCCTTGATTTTAGGCCATTATGGAAACTACCCATAATGATGCTTTGAAAAGAATCCAATTCTGTAAATGTTGTCATGCAACTTTTAAAAGTTGCAAAATGTTGTCAAGCAACATTGTGACAACTTTTACATCTTTTTGAAAAATTAATACTAATGACCTCAAACCAGCCTATAATGATGTAGAAACATCCTAGGAACCATATTAGGCATAATTCTACCCTCTCTCAAGCCTTAAAGGCTTTAAGATCAATTTTTCCATCTTTAGGCCTAATCTAACACTAATCACTATCAAAGCATTAAACATATAGGTTGGATTGAGCCTAGTCTAATCCACCTAGAAACCTACATGCAAGACCTTCTAAGGTAAAAATTAAACACTACTAACTTGGCTAAGTTCAGTACAAGCCAAAATTGAAACTATCTTAGAGATTAGCCTAGGCGCTCCTACACCATTCTCTCCAAATGTAAAGAGTTCAATCCCTGGATTGAGTAAGTTGGAATCAATGCCCAACTTCTTAAAGTCTATCTCCTTGATCCATGTAGCCTCTACATTATCTTTTCCTTGCCACTTCACCAGATGTTATTTATAGTCCTTCTTCCTAGTATGTATGTAGACTCTTGACTCTAGTATGTGCTCTTCTTTCTTGGATGGTGTAGCGGGTAAGTTGAGTTCCTCCACCTCTTGTATCACTTTAGTCAAAATATGATCTTGATCTAGTATAGATCCTTTGTATAAGACCAAGCCTGATACATTGAACATAGGAGATAAACCAACATCCTTTGGAAGTTCCACATTGTATGATTTGGTGCCATATTTGGCCAGAATAGTACATGGGCCAATTATTCTCATTTGTAGTTTATTAGGCACTCCCTTCTATAATATTTCCTTTTTCAGATGGACCATTACTAGATCCCCTACTTGGAATTGGACATCCCTTTTCCTTTCATCCACTTTGTGCTTTATCTTTTCTGTATTACCAGTCAATGTATTTCTTATTGTCTCATGCACTTCTTGCATAGAATGTGCAAAATATTATGCATAGCCACTTCCTTTGGCTCCATCTTTCAACTCTCTAAGTTCAAATATCCCTCTTGGATGTAGTCCATAGACGATTTCAAAGGGGCTTCTCCCTGTGGTTCTGTTGACAGTGTCATTATAGGCATACTCTGCCTGTCCAATGAGTTGGTCCCAAGCTTGACCATACTCCTTAGTTAAGAACGTTAGGAGGTTACCTAGACTCCTATTAACCACCTCAGTTTGACCATCTATTTTAGGGTGATATGCAGACCCAAAGGATAGATTGGTTCCTAGTTTTTTCCAAAGTGTCTTCCAAAAATGGCTCATGAACTTTGTGTCTATGTATGACACTATGCTCAATGGTAACCCATGAAATCTGACTACCTCCTTGAAGAATAGGTGAACTATCTGAATTGCATCATGGACTGTCTTGCAGGGTACAAAATGGACCACCTTTCTAAACCTATCTACTATGAAATAGATACTATCAAATCCTTGTTTGGTCCTTGGTAACCCTACAACAAAGTCCATACTTAAGCATTCCTATGGTCTACTTGGGATGGGAAGGGGTTGATAAAGCCCTGCATTGGAGGATGTGCCCTTTTTTATTTTTGACACACTACACAACACTCCACATATCTCCTGACATGTAAGTTTATCCTTGGCCAAAAATAAAACCTTTGGACTAACTCTTGGGTCTTATTAACTCCAAAATGTCCACTAAGTGCACCATTGTGCTTCTCTTGAATCATATTTTCTCTAATAGGTCCCTTAGGGACACATAACTGGCTCCCTTTAAATAAAAAGTAACTTTTAAAAGTGTAATTAGAAAACTTACAATGAAAGTGGTTCTTGTGCTCCTTACACACCTTGTATATCTCTGAAAAGTCTTCATCCTCAGCATATAGGTCCTTAAAAATTTCAATACCCATGCTTTGCAACTGTACTTCTTGTACTGTTAGTATCCTTCTACTTAAAGCATCTTCTACCTTGTTTTGCAATCCTTTCTTGTGCTTTATATTGAAGGTGTAATCCTGCAAGTACTCCACCCATTTCATATACTTGTGACTAAGCTTATCTTGGGAGTTTAGGAAACTAAGAGCCTGGTTGTCTGAATACACCAAAAACTTCTTAGGAAGCAAGTAGTGTCTCCATTTCCTTAATGCTTGGACTAGAGAATACATCTCTAAGTCATAAGAAGAGTACTTCTTCTTAGCATCAATGAGCTTTTCACTATGGAAAGCCATTGGTCTTCCCTCTTGGCTCAAGATAGCCCCAATGGCCACATTACTAGCATCACACTCCACTGTGAATAACCTCTCAAAACTTGGTAGTGTTAGGATTTGTTGAGTGGAAATCTTCTTCTTCAACAATTAAAATCCATGGTTATCTTGCTCATTCCAAACAAATTTGGTTTTCATCCCTCCTTTGATGGTATCTAACATAGGAGCACAAATATCACTAAATTTATTAATAAACTTTCTATAGAATTGGGCCAAACTATGAAAAATTATCACAACTGTTGCAGTCCTTGGAGTAGGGGAGTTGAGAATGGCTTCCAATTTTCTTGGATCCATCTTTAGATTGCCTTGAGACAATACAAACCCAAGTTACACCAGCTCCTGCTTCATGAATTCACATTTTTCAAAATTTATCATCAACTCCTCCTCATGCAACTTCTTGAAAACAATATGGAGATGTCTGAGATGCTCCTCTTTAGTCTTTCTATAGATCAGTATATCCTCTAGATACACTACCACAAATTTGTCAATGTAGTCCTTAAGGACTTCATTCATAAGTCTCATGAATGTAGATGGGGCATTAGATAGCCCAAATGGTATCACAAGCCATTTATATAAACCTTCTGTGGTTTTGAAGGTTGTCTTCTAGTCATCTCCCTCATTGATTCTAATTTGGTGGTATCCACTCTTAAAGTCAATCTTAGTAAAAAATTTGGCCTCCCCTAGATAGTCCATTAGGTCTTCTATTCTAGGGATAGGGAACCTATACCTAATGTTTATCTTGTTTATTTCTCTGGAGTCAGTACAAATCCTCCAAGTTCCTCCCTTTGTGGGTGCTAAGATAATGGGTATGACACAAGGACTAATGCTTTTCCTAATGAGACCTTGGCTTAGGAGTTCTTGAATTTGTTTTGCAATTTCCTCATTTTGTTGAAGGGTCATCTTATAGGCTTCCTTATTTGGGAGGGTAGGTCTTGGGATAATGTTGATTTGGTGACTAACAACTCTCTTAGGGGGTAGGGTTGATGGTTTTCCATCACTTACAATACCTTCATACCTCTACAACAACTCCTGTACTTATTTTGGCAAATCTATCTTCTTGACTATCTTGTCTGCACTTTATTCTTTAGGCTTAAACATCAGTGCAAAACCCACTCCATCTTCTTATTCTAATGCTTCTATGAACTCCTTTTCACTAACCATAAGAACATTGGGGCCTAATGAATTCATCTCTCCCTCTTCTAACATTGACTCTGTATCTTGAAAGTCACATGGTCTTTCTTGAAAGAATAAGAATTCGTTGCTCCATCATGCATGGCATGTATGTCAAATTTACATGGCCTTCCAAGTAGTAGGTGACATGCATCCATAGGTAGGACATCACACAATACTTTGTCTTTGTATCTCCCAATTGAAAATTCCACCCATGCTTTCTCATTCACAAGGAGATGTTGTCCTTTGTTCAACCAAGTGACTTTGTATGGGTTGGTATGAGGTATTATCTTCATCTTTAATTTGTTGACTGCTTCTTTTGACACTATATTATCAGGATATCCTTAGTCTATGATGACTCTACACACCTTTCCCATCATCTTTCACTTCACTCTAAACAGTGGCCTTCTTTGACTAGGTTCCTCTTTAATTGTCTCCTCTATTAATGTCCTTCTCATCATCAAGTTCTCTCTTTCTTCTGACTCAAGGGGTACCTCAGGGTGTTTACTTCCACCACTAGACTCCTCTTGGACATAGTTTACCCTCTTGTCTCTTACATGAGAAGTAGAGCCTTTCTCTGGACATCTGTATGTGAGGTGTCCCATTTGGTTATAGTGGTAACAATTCATGTTGGAAAAATAGTTACCTCTTCCTTGGCTATTTCCTCTTCCTCTCCAATTATTGTTAGAGCCTCTGCCTCTATTGAAGTTACCTCTTCTTGAAGTCCCTTCTTGCTGTTTAGTAAGTTTGGTCTCTCCTTGAGCCTTTGTCTATGAACTTCTACCACCATATCCACCTCTTTGTTCTCTATTATCTCTTCCTTTTTCTCTACCTCTAGTAGTGCTTGAGTCTTGCTTTTTTCTTAACTTCTCTTCTACTTGAACTACAATTTGGTGGCATCTATGAATAGTATCAGGGGTTAAAAGACTCATCTCATCTTGAATAGTCCACTTGAGACCATTAAGGTATCTAGCTACCTTAACCTTCTCATCTTCTGCAGCTTGATACCTCATGCATAGCCTTTGAAAATCTTTAGTATAAGAGTTCACATCCAAGTTTTTCTGTCTAACACTTTCTCTCCTTTTATATAACTGAATCTCATAATCTTCAGGTACATAGGCATCCCTGATTTTTGCTATCATAGCCTTCCTTGTGGCAATGGGCTTCTTTCCTTCCTTCTCTCTTTCATCTTGGATAAAATTCCACCAAGTGAGTGCAGACCCTCTAAGTCTTGCCTTAGCTACCTTTACCTTTTGAGCTTTTGTTATGCCATCACACTCAAAGTGATTCTCTAGTCCTTCTATCCAATCTAGGACTATCTCTGGTTCCATCTTTCCACTAAAGATAGGAACTCCTTTCAATGCCATACCACTCAAAGCCTTTAGTTCTTTCAAAAATGGTTCTTCAGTGAGGACAAGGTCAGCTTCAGGGACCTCATCATCTAATGCAGTCTCTTTACTCTTTCCTTCAACCTTATCCTTCACTTCCTCATTCTTTTCTTCCACTTGGTCCACCTTGTGTTCCAATTGTGCCAATCTCTCTTTGAGAAATATATTCTCTTCTTATTTCTCATCCACCTTATTTTCCAACTCTATATTTTTCACCATTGTAGACTCTCCTACTGACTCTGCTGGTTGGAACATTCACCACAAGCCAAATTTTATAATCTTTAATACCAATCTGATAGAGACACTCCAAGGTGTGCTTGCACAAACACTATCTAGGAATTTACTTGTCCTAGCCTTATCAAGATCCTAAACTCACTTCTAGGACCTCACAAGTCTTTGCTCCACTATCCTAAGACTTAACTAACTCAACTCTATGAGTTGGTCTCCGTGTGCTTCACCTTGAATAGGGGTAACTATCATTAAGTGTACTTCATTTCTTCACTCCTCCTTGGATGTCTCCAAGTGCAACCTCACCACATTGTCATTATAATTGTTTTAGGGGGTGTATTCATCACTAAGAAAACTACTTGTCTCCCAAATGTCACCATTAGAACAAGGCACCAAGGCTTTTCCAATCAAGTTCAAGATTTACTATGGTTTTGGCCTAATAGGCCTAATTGGTCTACTTGCCCTAAACAAAGTGTTTTTCCCAATTATTTCTCAAAACTTCCAAATAACCCCAAAAACTAACTTGAAATTCAAATACCCTTTTTCAAGACCTTGAATATTTTTGTGGACTTAGGTTCCCAAGGCATCCATACAGTGGATTCCTTAAATTTAGGGCTAATAGGGCTAATTGGGCTATATTTGTGCAGTCCTATGATTTATACTTGGAAATATACCTAAATGGATTGGAAAATGCCTAATCTCACTACTATGTGTCTATAGGACCTCTACCTCTTTGAAACCATGCTTGGTTCTATGCTTCCTCTCTTTCCCTTGCAATTGCACATCAATTGTTCTTTGTCATGCACCTAGCCGGTCACACTAATCTCGCCTAGGGCATGATCTTATAAATAGAAATATTTCTCTTCTAAGATCCTCCTTCCACAAAAAAAACCTTAAATGGATTCCCTACCATATTCATCTATTCCATGATGATTTTCATGGTGGAGAACTATGGGGGACCTATGAAACCAAAGACAGTTTAACCTACGCCAGTAACTGTGCTATCTACAAAACAATTTTAAAAACTAATCTAATGAAATCAAATCAACTACACTACTAAATAGAAAATGCTTAGAAAAACTTCTAATAAATAGATCCAACACTAACTCTCACATTTCAATCCATACGATTTCACTTAAACACAATGCAAGTCGACTGTGTCTGTAAACCAGAAATCTGAGCTTCTATTCACATTCAAAAATTACATTACATCCCTCTTTCTCTCTCGGGAAATGGGATCCTAGATGTCTTAATATGCCTTAAAATTTATTGTAGGCCATTATGGAAACTAACCATAATGATGCTTTGAAAAGAATCCAATTCTGTAAATGTTGTCATGCAACTTTTAAAAGTTGCAAAATGTTGTCAAGCAACATTGCGACAACTTTTACATCTTTTTACAAAATTAATGCTAAAAACCTCAAATCAACCTAGAATGATGTAGAAACATCCTAGGAACCATAATAGGCATAATTCTACCCTTTCCCAAGTATTAAAGGGTTTAAGACCTATTTTTCCATCTTTAGGGCTAATCTAACACTAATCACTATCAAAGTATTAAACATCTAGGTTAGATTGAGCCTAGTCTAATCCACGTACTAACCTACATGCAAGACCTTCTAAGGTCCAAACCAAACACTAATGACCTGGCTAAGGTATATACAAGCCAAAATTGAAACTATCTTAGAGATTAGCCTAGGTGCTCCTGCACGAATGGTGAGTTGTGTTTGCATCAGCATTAGATGATAGATATTTCACATGTGGATGATGTTAGTTTTCAAGATTTGGGTACTAATGATGCATTTTATGATGAAAAATCATGCTACAGTGGGTCTGATTTTTCATATCAAACCTTAGAGAATGAATCAAAAATTTCATTTATTGGTAATAGGTACCAGGATCATTCTTCATATGGACTTGTAGTTACATTGGAAGTGGGAGTGTGCGAGGAGACTGTCATAACAAGAACTTCCACTTTACCATATGATTCATTCATTGAGGCTCTTAGTAGAAGTACCTCGATTGTTGATGTGTGTGGTGCTGATAGCACACATGATACTAATTTCTATGAGGTGAGAGATATAGATACAACCTCATATCACAGTGAAGATTGTGGATTAGAGAGATTTCATGGGAGTCATGGATTTCAGAGACATCATTTGGTTGGGAAAGTAAAGGTGAATGACAGTCAGATTTCCACAACCGTTGAGAATTTTGATGATTCTCATAAGATGTTGGATACCTATGGTTTTGTTACTCCTAGGATGGATGATCATTTTTATGGTAGTCTTTCCCTGGTAGAGTTTCATACACTTTGAGAATTTATCAGAATAAAAAAAAAAAACAATTTAAGTTATTGGATGATAAAGACTTTCTTCTTGAGTGGGTTTGCACTTGTTATGATGTGATATGGGGAAAGGAAGATGAGGTAGATGATCTCAATCATGAGTTAGGGGTGACTATGAATTATTTGGAGAGAACCCAATTGGCTCTTCATGAGTCACAATCATGGTTTGAGTTTCTTACTATGGAGTTGAGTCAGGCACACCAACTATAAATGAAATTCAACTTCCTATAGTGGCAATTGGTGATGATTTTATATCCAAAGCTTGTAGTGAGGATGTGGGTACATCCATTGCTGATACAATTTTAGTAGTCTTAGTTGGGATGGGTACTATGATTGAAAGCAGTAGAGAGCCACTTATTGCATTAGGTTCTCCTGAGGTTAGTACTATGTTAGATGATGTATTTCAAATTAATGATAGCTCTTGTGTGGGTATGGTGGATCATCCATAGAGTTGTGCATTAGCACATGATGCTACTTTGTTATCTTCATAGGATATTCACAGAGTATCATCTAGTTGGGAGTATGGCTCTCATGTTGATTTGTTTACCTCTTGGAAGTAAATCGGTTACTTCATCTCATGCAACTAATGTTGGTAGACAACTAGTTGTGTCACAGATTATGGGTTATCACCTAAGGGTTGTATGAGAATAGATTAATTATACCTAATATTGTTTCTACTACACATTTTCATTTAGTGAGTATGTTCTTGATAGTCCATAGTTTTGGGAGGAACCATTTGGAGTCATTGAGGGTACTCTCATCTGAGCTTCTCGCAACATACAACATTTGGTGGGAAAAATTGTAGAAACTCTTACTAAAATTATTCCTCACATAGATTTTGTGGTTGGGTTTATAGAGAGGGTTACTAGAGGCCTTTCCCAATAAAATTTTTGGGGTCAGATATTAGATCCATCTTCTGATTCTCAAGTTGTTGGTGATGAGCCATTGACAAAGATCATATCCTTTTACCATAATTACATAGTGAGGAATGCTCATCATTTTTTATTTGATCCACATGTGGAGGAGTTGATGATGCATCGATGTGGGTTGGCTCCAAAATTATACCATCCTTTGTGGGATGAGCATTCACCATCTTTAGTAGATGGATTTAGTAGCTTCAAGTTGGTGGGGGGAAACTTGTAGAGTCATCACATCCATGGCATCTTAGAAGAAGGTGGAGATAGTGATTGTCATACAAAAACCCTCAGGAGTTCTTATCTCCACAACACAATTGCATTTCACACCCATGGGGTATTGATAGACTATAAAGGGAGGTTTAGTATAGTAGATGCTTACAAATATTCTCACCTCCTTATGATGTATGGATGTGAGTTTCATTTATATTGGGATCCAGGGGGTAATAGGGTTAGAATAGAAAGTTGGATGGGCTCCATTGGGTTGCTTCACCATTTGTAGCACGTTGATGTTGTGATCAAATTAGTGCAACAAAATTCCAAGGTTTTTCTTCTTAGCAGGCTTCTATTCTAGATTTGGGATCTAGGTATTTTTGGTTTGACATTCTCCAGTGTGTTGTGGGATCCTATGCGTGCATCAAGATTCCAATCTGGGTTTGATGGGGAGTATTACTGTATGTAAATGGTGTGGATCACTTTGCGTTTCACCTTTGATCTTCATGTACAGGATTTGTTTTAGAGGCACTGTTCCAATGAGCAAAGATTGGATATATGGGTTGTTGTTCATTTATATGCATTTGTGGTGGTGCAGTTGTGTTTCAGAGTGGGGCATTTCTCAGCCTTCCTTTGCAATTTCTAGGTAGTGGAGTTTCTTTGGATTCGTTATTGCTTGATGAAAAGTAATCTTAGGGAGGGTGGACTGTAATGTACCCATTTTCATGATCATTAAAGTTTGAGGGATTAGCTTATTATTGTGACCCTCGTAGGCAAATTATTATGGATAGACGATCTTTTGAGGTAGAGGGCTTGGTTAATGGAGGTTTTTTTCTTCTCCAAAATTTAGTATGTTCCAGTTCAGTCCTCATTTAGCTCTAATTGGACTTTGTTTGGGATCAGTTTCATATATTTTCTATTTATAGTAAGTCAGTGGTTGATCAAGAAGTTAATTAATACTCATTGATTAAAAGTGTGCTTTATTAATGATATATTATATAGTCAACTCATTATTATAAAAGAAAATATCAAAATCTTTAAAGAGCGTTGCTAATGAAGATTCATGGTGGAATATTAAAAAAGATCCCTGGAGAGAAATCAAAATTCATTTCATGACTTGTGCATTTTTTTTTTTGGTTGTGTCAAGAAGAAATTGAAAGAAGGGTTTCAGATTTTGAGCTTGAAGAATTGTGAATTCTTCCAAGTTATTTTAGCATAGTGAATTGGTGAAACACCCAATTAATTGTGTAATTAGAATGGATTCAACTAGGAGTCATCGTTGAGATTTATTGGATGAGATTTGTTTAGAATTACTTCAGATTTGTATTGTTTATTAGCTACAACAAATTATTAATAATAAATACCTAGCATTAGGAGACATGGCTCATGGTGTCTGAGATTAGCATTCCTATTAGAAGTTAGACCTCAATTATACCAGACATAGGTTATTTATTATTTCCATGAGGGTTTCGGGAAGTGAAGTGAGAAATAAAAGGATTTTGTTTGACATTTTGGGCCTCTAATATCTTCAATTGTGTGCATTGGAAGGGATTGTTATTTGTATGAAGACAATTATATGAATGTTGAATAAATAACATAGCTCGTGCTTAACAAGTTATTATATTATTTGCTTGATAGTTTAAAGTCTCCATAAATTGCAAATTGATTCATTGTAAATAGTTTATGAATTGAAAGGATACACGCCAAGTGTTTTTGAAAATGTCCATTGGTTGTAGGTGTATATTTTATATGTAGAAATCATATGTATGCATTCAAAAAGATATAAAGAATTGCATTTGCATTTTAGTTCTTTTCCTAGATATCTTAGTAATCATTTGAAAGCATTTAAACTTTATTTGAAACCATTCCAAGCAAGAAAAAACAATCTGAAAATAAATGACAAAAAGATAGAGCTTACATGAAAAGTGTTTGACAAAATGTAAAACATCTGAAAAATAAAATAATTCGGTGTTTGTCAGAGTTAAAACCAATGGGGTTCTTACAATATTATTTTACTCTATAATATTTTCCAAACTTTGACAACACAACAAACAACCAAGGAAAGGTAATTGAATACATTTTGATTGAATTAATAGTTTAAAGAACTTATATAACTTATTGTAGCATGATTTAGATGCTAACTTTTCAAATATATCAAATGATTATACATGTGTAGATAGATTTATAGTCTTACATTCTTTTCATTTTTATATAGAACTCAATTGATATTGACTTATCTTGGAACACTTGAAGAACTATCACAAGACATATGTGTTTATTTTATATTGTAGATTAATATGTTTAGATAGAAGTATCTATATGTGTTTAGTTTATTTTTATTTCATCAATAATTATATATTAATTTCCATTAATTTTTTTATGTGCTTTAGGCTTATACACAATTTGGTGATATCATGGAGTCTATACCACTTACATATGCTAGGACTCCTAATTATCCTAAGGGAGTACCATATGTAGAATGTCTTTTAGGGAAAAGACACAAAGATGAGGTAACCAAGAATTTAATTTTAGAGAATTTATTGTTAAATATATATTGATGTTGATGTTGATCCTATGATTCTAAACTATATTATATAAATAATATAATTTTGGGTTTGAATTATTATTGTGCAACCATATTTATAACCATAAAGTACTTCAAAGATGCTCAATTTTGATGATCCACCACAAGTTTAGGATTTGACAGAGACATATAGTAGTCACTTGTGGACATTTAAGGATTGATACTATTGATCATCATGTTAGCACATGCAACAAGAGAGATGAGAAGATCAAATCCCTCTCTTGAAGTAGGCTTTTGTTGGTTCATTCAGCAAGAACTAGAAATCTGATATTTACTTTTTTTTTTGGATTTTCTCAAATATACAGATAATTGAAACTTGCATGAAATAAAAGTCCAACAATCTAATTTCTATGTCAACGACTATTCTAAATCTTAGATTTTAACAAATTGAAAAATATTGTAGGGTAACGAGATTTAAGAAAATTACTGAAATTTAACTCCTACGGACATCAACCATGGGAAATTTTAACTTGCAAAATAAATAACTGTTAAGTTTTAGGATAGCTGCAAATGTAATAACACTCTATATTTTCTGCGTTTTCCAAATGAAATGATCTCTCTTGCATTTATATTGAGGATGAAGCAAGGAGCGAAATGTCCCTTCATGGGACATGCCTATTTGTTATTACGCGATTCATATAATTTTGATTGATTATGTAACTACACACACACACATATACACATACAGACACACACACACACACACACACACACACACACACACACACACACACAATATCTCTGAAGCATTATTATATTAATTTATCCTAATACTATTTTAGATATATATCTATATATTATATCTCATATTATAT
>MU226409.1:537022-554484 GCA_018584345.1 Thuja plicata | reverse complement strand
TATATATATATATATATATATATATATATATAGTATCACAGGATATATCTAACAAAAGCTACAAACATCAACAATAACAAATCTGATCATTGAAACTTGAAATAGTGTGAATTTGGATTCCACAATTCAAACTACTCAAATGCAATCATATACAGAAATTAAAATAATGATTTCCAAGATTCATCAAATCACACAACCATACCATTCTTGCGCACATGTGAGACAAACCCATCTTCTAGCACAAAATAAATTTGATCACCTTCATTAAATCACCACCACAAGGAAATCAATTGTAGCAGACACCAACTAATCGAAGGAAATGAAATTCTAGAATAGAACACACATTGTCTCTTGAATTCAAAAATAAATCTCACATTTACAAAATGAGTAGAGATCTCACACCAAGATTGCAACACCAAATGTATTTCTCTTCTATTGAAAATGAACTAACTCTTATAACATTCTAAAATTAAGTTTATATAGATTTTACAACTTTGGAATTGTCAAACTGAAGGTTTTTGGGCATTATTTATGGGTGTAGAAAAATTAAAACTAAATTTTAACAACTAAAAAATACTCCTAAATTATTCTATCACATGTTGACTTTGAGTTTACATGTTTACAACTCAAAAGGGGGTCATTTTGACCCAAAAATGTATCCTAGAATTTTGGGAGAACTCCAGTAAGAATTTGGCTGCCCAGATCCATTATTTAGCAAAAAGCATGAGGTAAATGATGAGAAAAATTTTCTTCTTCATCAGCTTGACCATGTAGACAATTGAAGACACAAAAATAGCCTTTGGATAAAGATTCAACCTTCAAAAGTCTCCCTCTTTCACCAAAAATGTGGTTTCATGGCCATTAAGAATTTTTAAAGAATGAAAGAATATGAGATGAATTTATAAGAATAAGGAATCAAGTTTGGAAATACTTGTTTGAATTTTATAACAACATTATTAACTTCCCCAAATAGAGGGAGTTTCATGTAATCTAATTAGACCTAGTAATTATTGTTGGAAACATTGAGAGGGGGGGGGGGGGGGGGGAATNGGGTGAATCAGTGTTTAGCTAATAATCAATTTTAGTAACTTTAAACGTAAATCAATTATATATCACTTGAAGCTTAACACAAGATCACATAACACATAATATGATTATGAGGAAACCTTAATTAGAGGAAAACCCTGGTGGGAATTAGTACCCACAAATATTGTACTAGTATAATGAACCTGTTAAAGTTCCTTTGACATGTTAGGAGCAGTCTTTATAATGCAAGTACAATGACCTGGTTAAAGGCCTGAACCAGTTAGGAGTATTTTACAAACAACCCTGTTAGGGGAGAGGGCTCATTTTCTAAGAGCTCACTGCTCAATGAGAAAGAATGCTACAACCTCCTGAGAATAGATATGAACTATATCCAAAAGTGAACTGCTGTATATGACACAGATGTCTGATCAGTTCCGGTTATGCGCTTATGCTCTTATCTTCTTTAAGGGCTCTATCTCATGTTGACATCTTTACACTGATCTACTCTACTTATTTCTTCTACACATTCTAATACAAAATTGCATGTCATATATATATGTCGATGCATGAATAGACGCGACTAGAGACAAGACCTTAGTAAGCCCAAAAACTAAATATACAAGGCTTTCAAACTAATTGGCTTAAGTGTGATTACATAAGTGATTAAGACATGATTACAAACACACTATAATAGGTGCATAGACTTTACAAAACAAAATGTCATACGCTGATCCAAAATCTGAGGTCGGCTCTATGCTCTATTTCCTGAACTACTAGAGAATCTTCAACTTGCTGTAACTTCTTTGTACTATCTTTCCATACCATGCGTGTATAGACTTAACATATTAACATATCATAAATCTTATATATGAACACACATATCCTGATTTGATCTTCCCCACGTGTGCTGGTGCTTTGATCGACTGCAAACCTCTGTTCTATTCTTTCTTCCATACTTAGCCATTTCTGTCTTCCAAGTTTTCTTGACAAAAATTTGTATGACATTGTTTCCATAATGACAACACAAAATAAGTCATAATTACTCTAATTGTCAACTTGCCAAAAATCTCCCCCTTTGTCATTAATGGCAACAAAGGAATGTGGACAATTTGTTTTAATCTTTGACTTGACACCAAAAAACTTTATCTCATAACTTAGGCTATATAACATATTCCTTTTATACATTACTCCCCCTTTGACATTAATGGCAAAGGTGTCAAAATTGTAAGTCTCTAGATAATTAATCCATGCATACATCTAGAAAAGCAATCTGAAGATTCTTTATCTCTTGCTGCTAGAATGCCTTTAGTGCATCAACTGTTTGTAGATGGGCGCATAGGGCATATGTAATCTTTTCCATTTTGGTCAAATCCATGTAGGGACCTTGATCATATGTAGAAATTATTGTATCTATCTATTTGATGTTTTCATTTAAGACTACTAGAGAGGGCACCGATGCATTTCTCAGTTGAGTCTGCCTGATTCTTATCTTATTGATCTCAGACTTTACCTTTTCAATCTTGTCCAACTGATCTTGATAGATATTATTGTAGACATTAATATCTTGTGAAGATGTTTCAATTGATTTTCTAATACTTTCAACAAAGATGTCAGGTTCCTCAATCTTCTTGATGTGTTCCAAGGTGAGTTTTACTCTGTCCATGCAATTTGCTATTACCTTTTTGCCTTTTGATGCCAACTCTTTCAAAATTCCTTCACCAATCTTCAATGAATTGAGATCTAAAGAAAAGTTCTTTACCAATTCATTCAATCTTTCCTTCTTGTACTCATTTTCTACAATTTTAGTAGCAGAGTCTACTAAGCTTGTGAAATGTGATTTGAAGCTAGTTAGGATGCTGTCAACATCATCAAATGACTGAATCTTAGCCATTTTCTTATCTACAGGCACTAGATCATTCAAAATTTTTATTGTTTCCAGAAAGAGAGTGTTTCTCATAACCTATTTTTCTTTGTCTTTTTCCATGGCTAGCACACTGATCTTTATCAAATCTTCTTCTCCCCATGCATCTAAGCTTGTTGAATCAGGGGTCAAACTTGACAACAATGAGGTTATTGGTTTTCTAGGAGTGAATATAATATTCTGATTGACATCCATGCATTCATTTTTCACTGGGATCTCCATAGAGGGTAGTTCATCCTTTTTGCCTTCATCTGGACCAGTGGTGTCTTCTACATGAATTTTTTCTTGCTGTAAAGAAGTGTCATTAGTGCATGCCTTCTCAGTTTCTTCAGTTTTCACAAATGCTTCCTCAAACTTGTCCAATTCATTATCTGAAGCTGTCATTGATATCTCAACATCATTGATTGTAATTGTTTCTTCTGACTCTTTTACTGTCACTGAGGGTGATGGAGCTTTAGGCGCTGTATCCTATTTTGGAGGGACTGGAGTCATTTTAACTATAGGCACCATTGATGGATACATGTGTCTATCCATAAACACTTGTGCAAATTATTTTTTAGTCTCTTTCCCAATTAACTCATAATCATTGTTCATTATATGAAGAGTCCTTGTCTTGGTTCTTAGACGAGGTTTTACCAAGTCTAGCAGAATTACTTTTTCTTCATGTGAACAAATAGGGAGAAGAATGTCTAATGTTTCTTCTTTAATCCTCATATCTTCCTCAATTGCCTGTCTTTTCATTAGTTCCAGTATGTTCCATAATTTATCTGGTATCATTGTCTTAAGTTCTAGAACTGACTTTTTAAACTTGATCATGTGAGAGATGAGCATATAATGTATTTCTATTTTGTCTATCTCTTGGTACTTGTCATCGACCTTTGCAATTATATCTAGTCTTCCTTTATGATAATTTTGTTCTTTAGAATGTTGAGACTAGGTCTGAATCCTACCTTAGGAGGGGCTTGAGTGTTCTTTATCTTTCTCCTTGTGGTTCCTAAAGATGGATGACTTGTGCAAACTTGCTTCTTCCTTCTAGTCATCTTACTTGGTACTTATGGTGGAGATGCTTCCAAGTCAATAGTAGTTGAGGGTGCAAATGTACTTTTATCATATTTTTTCATCTTCTTCTTGGTCACATCATCAGACTTCTCTGTTTTAAATTTTGTTTGTTTGAGCTCTTTTGCAATCTTAGCTTCCCTAGCTTTGTCTAGATCTTCTTGTGTGACTCCATGAACTTTTAGGATATTAGAAGTAATTCTAGATGCCTTCCTTTTGTTATCAGCACTGTATAGGATAGAATTGACTTCATTTATCTTTTCTCTATAGGTGCCCCACCTGGGCTCATTACAATCTTTGGGTGCAGACAAAAGAACTTATGCATATCCTTCCAACACATGTTCCTCAACTTAATAACCAAGTGGGTGAATCCATTTGGTTCATGGCTCAACTACCTCCATGCAAGTGCAGTCAGTCTCTACCATGAAACATATGGTCTCCTTATACTTATCAACTTTTTTCTTAGATAATCTGAACCTCTTCTGCATTTTGATCCTGAATGTCTTGATGTCCATGTCTATAGAATCCTTCACACTACTCTCTAATGTGGCTTTCAGTGAAATCTGAGACATAGTGGGTTTGCTTCTGTCTAGGTAAAGATTTTTAACCTTACCTACTATGTGGAAGTAGAGATATATGATCAATGAGCCAAACTTGAATATCTTGCTCTTGTCATGCTTAATATCTTGAATGTTGTCAATCAATTGAGCATGCAATATATCACATAGGTTATACTGAGTATTATCTTTCACCATCTTTACTGCTGCTAGGATAGTAGCTACAGATACGCTATTTAGTCTGCTTGCATGCTGAAATTTGTAACCTAGTATCATGGTGACTAGTTTTATGTCATCTTCCTTAATGAGATCAACTGTCATACCGTGCCTATCACTTCTAGATAAGCATGCTTGCTCAACCTGTTTCTTAACATCCTTACTAGTTGGAAGAACTGGTCCAGTCTTAGGAAGTCCAGTCATGTCATGGATTAGGTTTGCAGTAATGCAGATGGGAACTTCACCAATCTAGTAGAGGTCATCATGTATCCTGCTCAACAAGATTTTAACCCATTCTAGCTTGTAGAATTCATGCGCATTAGAATACTCAAAGATAGGGTTATCAGTGAGATGCACATATTCATCTTTGAATGAATAGTCAGGTTTCATCATTGATGCCATGAGAGTAGCTATACTATTATCCCCAACGGTTTTGTTTTTACAGAAGGTGTATGCGCGGATGTCTTCTACATGCATGACTGCTAGCAGAGTCTTAGAAAATGCTCCCTCTACATCATATAGTATGGACTTGAAGGGATGCCTTTTAAGCACAAATATTTTCCTTTCAGTGATGTTGAATACAACTAGAGTGGCCATACTTACTTGTTGCTTGGATAAATAGGGTTTCACGAAAAATTGAAACAACGTGAATGCTAGGGTTCCAGTTCAACTTCTAACTGTTCACTTAACCACCAAATCTATTATGTTTCAGTGCTTTGATGCTCAGTTCTCATGTGCTCTCCAAATTATGTGATCTCAAATGCAAATGTGAAGATGATCGAATGTTTACTGATTTTTATAAAGGTTGCTGCATTTAATGCTTGCTACCGTACATAGTTTTCATAGAGAGTTCCAAACTTTGTTCAAAATGCATTATAGAAAATGTGTGAATGAATAATTCATTCTTTTTTATCACTAACATGAATCCAAAGGCGCATACTCAGAGGTGAGTATACCAGCCACGTAGGGGTTCAGAGCTAGAATAGCTCCCCCTAAGATCATGAGGGTCAACTAATCAGAAGTAGAAGGTGCGTCTACTGAGGATGCATCTACTACCTTGTTCTCTTCATTATCCTTCTTTACTTCAACCCATATTTTATCTGAGTTATCTTTAGCTTCCACAAACTTAACTTCTCTTGATTCTTCAAATAAAGACTTCTTAGGATTCTCTTGTCCTTTTGTTCTTGATCTGCAAAACCTTGAGATGTGTCCAGCTTTTCCACATGAGTGAAAAATGATAGGAGGTCTGATGTTGTTATTCATCATGCTACACTACTTAGCTATGTTTCCATTGTAATTACATATCTAACATGTAATATTCTTCAAGTTTCTTTGAGGTTGATTTCTCTGATTGTATTGAGTCCAATTCCTTTGGTTCAGTTGTGACTGATTTCTTTGATTTGACCTACAATGAATAGTCCTATGACCAAACTTATTACATGAGTAACAATAACCATTGAAGGGTCTTACATCCTTACAATCTCTTTCCAAGTGTCCATGCTTGTTACAGGCATAGCAAGTGCAGTTAACTATCTTGTGCTTATCTTTTGATGGTTCTGCTTTAGTCTCTTCAAGAGTTTCAGTTTTCTTTTCTGCTGAAGATTCTGTTAGAGATTTCTTTCTTTCTTGTGATGAATTGATCTCAATTTGAGCTATACTGTATCCCATACCAGTGGTATCACCTTTTAGTTTCTGTGCATAAAGTTGTGATTGAATTAAATTAGAACTTGTGTGAAGTTTATCAATCTTGTCTTTTTCTCCTGATAATTCAGATTCAATCTTATTCTTGATGTTTTCCAATTCCAATATTTTCATATTGGCTTGCATGAGTTCTTCATCTAACTATTTATTTTCTTTGTTCTTCTCTTCAATAGATGTTAGGCTATCAGTTAACTGATCATTCAATTCTTCTATCTTATCCTTCAAAGACATGTTCTCTTCATTCAACTTCTTGATCATTTTTCCCAAGTCATTGGTAGAGCAATCTTTTAGATCTTTCCTTAATTTCTTGATAAGCATTTGAGAGCCATCAAATTTTAGTTTAAGTTCCTCATTTTCTTTCTCAGATCTGTCTAGATCTTCAAGGTCTGCTTCAAGATTGTTTTTCAGATGTTTAGCTTCTGCTGAATCCATGATCTCCTCAAGTGGTTAAACTTTTCTCTCATAGGACCAGAGCTCTGATACCAATTGTTGGAAGCACTGAGAGGGGGGGGGGTGAATCAGTGTTTAGCTAATAATCAATTTCAATAAATTTAAACATAAATCAATTATATATCATTTGAAGCTTAACACAAGATCACATAACACATAATATGATTACGGGGAAACCTTGATTAGAGGAAAACCCCAGTGCGAATTAGTACCCACAAATATTGCACTAGTATAATGAACATGTTAAAGTTCCTTTGCCCTATTAGGGGCAGTCTTTAAAATGCAAGTACAATGACCTGGTTAAAGGCCTGACCCTATTAGGAGTCTTTTAAAAACAACCCTATTAGGGGTGAGGACTCACTTTCCAAGAGCTCACTGCTCAATGAGAAAGAAGGCTACAACCTCTTGAGAATAGATATGCACTATATCCAAAAGTGAACTGCTGTATATGACACAGATGTCTGATCAGTTCCAGTTATGCGCTTATGCTCTTATCTTCTTTAAAGGCTCTATCTCATGCTGACATATTTACACTGCTCTACTCTGCTTATTTCTTCTACACATTCTAATACAAAATTGCATGTCATATATATATATATATATATATATATATATATATATAAATATGTCCATGCCTGAATAGACGCGACTAGAGAAAAGACCTTAGTCGGCCCAAAAACAAAATATACAACGCTTCCAAACATATTAGCTTAAGCATGATTACTTAAGTGATTAAGACATGATTACAAACACACTATAATAGGTGCATAGCCTTTACAAAACAAAATTTTATACGTTGATCCAAAATCCGAGGTCGGCTCTGTGCTCTGTTTCCTGAACTGCTAGAGGCACTTCAACTTGTTGTAACTTCTACGTATTGTCTTTTTGTACCATGCATGTATAGACTTAACATATCATAAAGCTTATATATGAATGCACATATCCTGATTCGATCTTCCACACGTGCGCTGGTGCTTTGATTGACTGCAAACCTCTGTTATGTTCTGTCTTCCATACTTAGCCATTTTTTTCTTCCAAGTTTTCATGACAAAACTTTGTATGACTTTGTTGCCATAATGACAACACATAATAAGTCATAATTACTCTGATTGTCAACTTGCCAACAATTTTTTCTAAAAACCCAAAGTTTCTTTCTAGTTTTCTATAATTCTTGCATTTCATCTCTAATTTCTATTAATACTCACTTTACATCTTGTAGCCAATCCACATCCTCCTTAGTGTTAAGGTTGGCTAGATTTCCTTTAAATTGATGAACCCATGATTTATGTTGTATATTTTCTCTTTATCTTCATCTTGGTATAGCTTGAAAGCTAAAGATTCAATAAATTCTTCAATCTATTGTACTAGAAACATGACTGCATCCTTTTTACTCTTTATAAGATGTATTCTTTTATTATAATATTTTATGCCCAATTTAATGGCTCTCATCTAGGTGTCGAGCTTGCCAATTTCCCCTTTCTAAAAATGGTTGCTTCTATTAATTTATTTACATTGACCTTCTCCATTATTCTCAAAGTTGAAATAAAAACATTCCACATCATTGCATTCCCCTCTATACTAGTACCTTTCCCATTATAAATCATATAACTAAAGGTAGTTATCTCCTTGACCATTATACGCAAGTGAGCCAAAACTTGTCGAATAATATCCTCCCCCAACTCCTCTACTTGTTGTTTCCATTCCTCACAGGCCTTGAAAAAAGGATTCACCAGTGAGGGGGATTCATGTGACTCTAATGTTACTTGTAGTACAATCTCTAGATTCACCAAGTCTATTGGACCTACCAATTGGGCTATGTAATCTTTCAAAATCTTATTCTAGGCAGCCAGGTCCCTTACTTTAGTTTCATCATCATGCATGTGTTTGAATAAGGATGTGACTCTCAATAAAACTAAATCCTTCCCTCCTTTTTAGGTAGGGACCTTGAGATCTACTTATTTTGTCCAAAATTCATGAGGAGTGACATCTTCCATAGCCTTGTTTGGATGGGGGACAACTACCAATATTTTCCAATGCCCCCTGTGTCCTAGGTGACATAGGATATTCTTTTTTCTTTGTTTTGGATAGACTCCCCTACATGGAAAAATATACCAATTTTTGAAAAATCATGGGCCTCCATTTCTCTGAATGTCCCATTTCTAGGTTTTGTGGCCTTATTTAGCCAAGTGGGCTTGGTATTGACTGAGAGGGGCTGAAATGTTTCTAACTAAAAATTTAGACTTTATACCTCCTTCCTCTCTTCTTGTTTTCCTAATGACCACCTTTGTGATGGAGAAGCAACTATATGATCAAAATATGAAGGATAATTATGCTCCTTGGTTAGTTCTTTTGTGGCTTATTCTGTAGATTTCTCAAGAAGCTTCCTAGTAGGATGCTCCTCATGAAACCCTTCTTGTATCTCCTCCCCGATTGATATTTGTTCTTGTTGGATTTATTCTTTGTCATCTATTTTCTCTCCTCCTACATCCTCATTTCCATCTTACCCTTACTCTACATCTACAGTGACTTGTTCATCTAGGTGGATCTTCAAAACCATAAAAAATAAAAGTCTTCAATTATCAATGGGGATGCGCCTAGTGCATAGAGCTTATCGATATAGTTCCAACATAACTTGAACATGTTCAAAAATAGTCCATATGACAAAGATATGGGTGGTCAAAGTTGCCAAAAAGAATTATTGACCAGGTAAAAATGATGTCAGCATGCTAACGTGGCATCGCCCAAGCATGACACATGGTAAGATGTTGAGGTTTCATGGGCAAATAGCATGGATAAATCAAGTGATGACATTTGGTAAGATATTATGGTAGAATGCACAGGTGTGTAAGACCAACAACATCATGACATGTGTCTATACATGGGAAAGAAATTAGTTCGATATGGAACATTGGATAGGTTCTAGATGGTGTCATTGGCATCATGTTGTTTGTTAAAAATTTGTTGAGGATCTCCAAACTTATAACCTCTTGACTACTATTCTAAGTGGTAATCGCTAGGCAAAGAATATTCTTCAACCTTCTTAGCACTCAATACTCTATTTGACACATTTGTATCTTTGACCTCCCAAATATAACTAATATCTTTGACCAATGTGTTATGCATGATTTTCACATTTTTTTTTTTGGTAGAGTTTTAATTTGTTAAATGTTGAAGCATGTTCTATGAAAAGAGGCCCTAAGCCCCTTACCTTATCAAATAGTTAAAACAATAATTCCAAAGTTGTATAAGCTTGAAAACCTTAAAAGGGTTTTTAAATGATTTTTACTTGATTTAAAATCTATGGTCTTAGTATAGTTGATATGGGGAATAATTTGGTTAACCCCCAAATATCTTATGTAAAAGTTATAAAAAGGGGGAATGTTTCTCCTGAAAAATAATTCCCAAAGATAATTCTTGGGAATTATCAGGAGGAACATGGGGAGAACCCCTAGTTTAGGCTTGATGACTTAAGCTTTTATTCTCATATTTTTTCAGAAAAGCGAGTTGTAATTTTATTGATTTAGAAGCATTATAAAAATGAGGGAGAAGCTTGGCACAAACATGTTTCTGGAAAGTTTCTATCAGTATGATGTGGAAGTGGGAAGAGCTTAAATAGAAATAATATTCCTCGAAGGAAATATAAATTGTATTGCAAATCAAAGACCATTGTGATGTAACAAATCCCTTTTTTGAGCTTCGCATCAAGTTAATGGGTCATATTTGTAGTTTAGTGAGCCCAAAGGTGTAGCCCAAACATTGGGTGAACTCTATTGACAAATTAATTTTGTGTCTCTTTCTGATTTCCCTTCATATGTTATTAATTAGTATGTCATTAAGTTGATAACTGATTAAATAAGCCTAATATTATAATTTGAACAATAAATGTACATAACCACAAAATTCTATTTGTGATCGAGAAAAAATGAAATTAGGGTTAAGTGTAATTTAATTTTGTAAGCCTCTTAATTATAGATCACCTGTATTTCAAGTGGACATCTTCCAGTCCATCACCATATCCTCCCAGATCTTTGACCATTTCCTGCAAAGACATACCTACTTCATCATTCCCTAATGGTGATTCTTTTGAATATTCCTTAAAGCATGGGATGCTCTCAAAATTTTATAGATTAAACTCATATAGTCACAATGGGTCTTCAACCTTTATATCCTACTTCTCTATCAATTTTGATTCAATATTGTTGATGTCTAGGATATCAGTTGGACATGCATTTGTTTGAGGAGGTTTAGAGAGGTCTTTTGAAGAAGGATATCCTAGTTTATGTCTCCAAGAAATGGTTGTAGTAGACCTTATTCTTTTCATTGATTGAAGAAAAAAATTCTCTTCGAGCTCCTCCTCTTCTTCTAATGCTTCCATGAACAGGGTCATTGAGGAAGGCTTCTTATTTATCCTCTTGTACACTCTTCATGAAGGAGCTAGAGGAACTTGTGTCCTAGGCTTCTTAACTTTGATTTTGAAGGGTACCTAGAGGAAGAGGGATCATCTATAGTAACATAAATAGTAGTGGCACTTGGAGCTACTTTTAGAGGAGAATGTGTAGTGGTAGGTTGTATAGGGGGTGTCAAAGGTACAGGTGGTATGGTAGCAACATAAGTCTCTCCTTTCTTCTTATCCTTGGCTTTTTGTTGTTTCAAAACTTGAGGAGGATATTTCTTAACCACCTCCCTTACATGTTTTGTGACTTCTTGAGGCAAGAGAATAGATGGGGTCTTCTTAAAACGGGTATACGAACTTTCTTCCCCTTTCTTGTGTACCTTCATTGCCTTATCCACCTTAGCCTTCATTGGTACTAGATCCACTTTGAAAGGATTTTGTAGCCAGTCCTTTGTATTTTGCACTATGTTCTTATCCTAGTAATCAATATAATCTTAATCATCAATACCAATCTTGGCATCCAGAATGGGCCTATAAAAAATCTTGTTAGTAGTGTACACTGACAACAAAAAATTCTTAGGATCCAACTCCCAATTCCTCTCTAATATGTATAGTTTGAGGACATCTTGATCCAAGTCCAAGTTCATCCTGCAATAATCTCTTATTTGGACCTCATGTAATATATACAATTGGCCTAATGATCCTCAATGTGAGGTTCATGTTTAAAATGGGCTCCCATCATTATGCTAAATGTACCTATGGGATCAAATTTTCCCTGGATTATTGAAAAGTTACTCAATGGGCACTCATCCAACTCAAGGTAGACTAAATATTCACATCTTGGGATAAATGTGCACCAATCCCAATTGAGAATTGAAAATTCCACTTATGTTTATTGACAATTATCCAGTGTCCATTGAAGATTTGCTAGTACAGTTCCATCAAAACCAATTGATCTAAAGAGCATCTTCGTAGTTTCTTTGGCTTGCAGTGTGCAACCAACCATCTTATTGTATATGAAGGTCCAAAACTAAATGAAGTATCTGTCATCTTTCTTGACTTGCATTTCATCCTCCATAGACATTCCCTTCAAAAAATCACCCTAAATGGAGTAGATGATTGCAAAAATGAAGGCGTCATTGATGATACAATACTCATGACTAGATTCATCAAGCTTATCCTTCCCTGCAATTTGGAGGTAAACCCTTTATACATATGCTTTTGGATCTCGAGGAGACCTATTTACTATCAACCTTGAATAAGAAGTTCAAGATGCCAACAGGTACACAATGTAGGAATGCATATAGAAGTTAGGTCCACTCTTAACTGTTTGCAGTTGTTGGTCTAGATTGTCACTAATTATTTGTCCCCAATCAATCTTCTTCTTTTTCTCTTGAATGGTGTCAATGTATAAGACCCTCCATGTCTCTATTTGTCTTACATGTGGGAGACCAAAGAATGCTCAATAATGTAACACATTTATTCATGTCCTCCATGAGGTAGGCCTCATGACTATTGAGTTTTTTCTAACTTATCATTGTTGAGAGGCCTCTCTAGCTAGTTCTTGTTAATCTCCCATTTAATAATCAGTTCATCTATATACTATCTCTCTACCCTTTCTATATAAATGGTTTCATAGTCATCTATAGGGGGGATGTGGAAGACCTCCTCAATGATGTATGGCCTCATGTCTAGTACTAAATTCCCTTGTTTTTTTAGGACTCTCCTTTCCTCTGGCTTGTATCTCTCTGCAATGGTCATTATGTGGTCAAGTGACTAAATAGCAACCATGAACCCTGTTATATGGACCAATCTGGAAATCACCATGGAAGAGGTATCTGGAGTCCTATTATTTGGATTGCCTATTATTTTCAAGAACTCATTGAAGTCCATGTATTTTATATTAGAATCTATTATAGATCACTATGCAAATTGCCCATCTTTGATGGCTTATTATAGCCCATGAACTTGAACTTCATTGGTTATATAGTTGATGTTCCCTGAGATTCAACACTTGAAACAAAACACATGTGAACATAATTATTTGGAAATTAAACTAACTAACAAATAAAAGAAACATTTAACTAAGGACACAAAATACTAAAATAACAAACAAGAAGACAACAACTAAAGATCTAAGCCTAGAAAACCAAAAGAAATGCTAGACAAACACCTAACCCAAAGAGAAAAATCCCTTTATACTATTTTATAGGTCTTTAGGGTTCGAAATTTGGGGTTTGGGGATGTCAAGACCCTCGACGCTGTGAAAACCCCTCACATTTAGCAATGTAAGATCACAAATACATGTAGTCAAGTTATTGGGGATGCATGATCCCTGATCACTATTCAAAGGATCAAGGGTCATGATACCCCTGATATTGTGACAATAATTGATCACCATCCATCATATATTTTGAGATATTGTGGGTGTTTGACCCCTGATTGACCTTCTAAGGACCAAGGGTCAAGACACCCTCGATGCCCAAAATGCATTATTCAAAGAATCTATGCATAAGGATGAAATGAGGATCTTATGATCCCCAACAATTTTGGGCATTGAGAACCATGAGATCCTTGACACTATGTAATGAAGCACTTAGATTTTTTGAAAACCTACCTTGTGGAGCTACCCAACATGCCAAGGAACAAAAAAAGAGGCTCGTTCTCTCTATCCTAGGGTTCAAACACAAAATGGAAAGAAAATAAAAAAGAAGAAAAGACATAAATACACAACTAAAATTGAAAAATAAACCTTAAATAGAGGATACAAAGAGAACAAAATAACCTAAGCTAGAAAATATCACCACCACCCAATAGTAAGATGGTAACACTGAAAGTGAAAAACTTGTCGATCATGCACATGAGATGCTAGAATCACTACTAGAAGCTCATAAATGGAAATGCTTGATCTCTATAACACAAAGGCTTAGTCACTCAAGGTAATGTCATCATAAGCTAATTTCATCCTCAACTCCCAGTCAGGCATCATACTTTCAGGGTGTCAAGGTGTCAGGGGTCCTTGAACCTTAGACTACCCCTGAAACCCCGCAAGACCAAACTCCAAATAGAGACAAATGAATCTTTGGGGCTCTAAGGAGTAGGGGTTCATGGAAGGGAAACCTTCCTTCCACCCTTTAATTCCCTAAGGAATAATATCCTTCAACTTAGGATAAAAAAAATAAAAAGAGAAGAAAAGAAAGGGAGAAAAAGAGAGAGAAAAAGTGGAAATGATGGAGAAAAATAAAGATAAGAACCCTATCAACCTCAAACATTGAAATATCAAGAGCCCACAGTCAAAAATATGACCCATCCAATGTGACTAACTTATAAGGACATTATGAAAAGTGAAAAAGGGAGTACACATTTTTCTAAAGACCTAATGGGGTGTGAGTTTTGGAGGAACAAAAAATAGCCCTAATAAAAGGATAAATGACCAAGGCATTTCCTTACCAAAAAAAACTTTGAAATTAACCCCGTAGTAAGGAACTAACATGCACTCATCAGATGATGAGAACAAAATTTCACATTTCTCTAGATTGAGACCATTGTATAACCTTTTTTGTGTGTACAAATTGCATTCATTCCATTAAGTCACTTCCATAAGGGTCACTCAGAAGGACGTAAATCAGAGATGATATTTTTAAAATATCAACCAAGACTCCTTGAGGATTTCTCTATTTCCAACCAAGCATACATAGCCCTGCCAAAGTTCCATGTATATTTGAGTCTAACCTTACCCTATAGCTTGTTAGGAATCTATAGCCTTGGTATAGGTTTATGTTGGAAAGTTAAAAATTAGAGTAATTATGACTCATTTTGTGTTGTCATTATGGCAACAAAGTCATACAAAGTTTTGTAAAGAAAACTTGGAAGACATAAATAGCTAAGTATGGAAGATAGAACATAATAGAGGTTCGCAGTCAATCAAAGCACCAATGCACATGTGGAAGATCAAATTAGGATATGCGCATTCATATATAAGCTTTATGATATGTTAATATATTAAGTCTATACACGCATGGTATGGAAAGATAGTACGAAGAAGTTACAGCAAATTGAAGTGCCTCTAGCAGTTCAGGAAATAGAGCACAGAGTTGACCTCAGATTTTTGATCAGCGTATGATATTTTGTTTTGTAAAGGCTATGCACCTATTATAGTGTGTTTGTAATCATGTATTAATCACTTATGTAATCACACTTAAGCAAATTATTTTGGAAGTGTTGTATATTTTTTTTTTGGGCCGACTAAGGTCGTGTCTCTAGTCACGTCTATTTGGGCATGGACATATATATATGACATGCAATATTGTATTAGAATGTGTCAAAGAAATAAGTAGAGAAGAGCAGTGTAAAGATGTTAGCATGAGATAGAGCCCCTAAAGAAGATAACATCATAAGAGCATAACTGGAACTGATCAGACATCTGTGTCATATATAGTAGTTCACTTTTGGATATAGTGCATATCTGTTCTGAGGAGGTTGTAGCCTTCTTTCTCATTGAATAGTGAGATCTTGGATAGTGAGTCCTCACCCCTAATAGGGTTGTTTGTAAAAGAATCCTAACAGGGTTAGGCCTTTAACTAGGTCATTGTACTTGCATTGTAAAGACTGCTCCTAACAGGGCAAAGGAACTTTAATAGGTTCATTATACTAGTGCAATATTTGTGGGTACTAATTCCCACCGGATTTTCCTCTAATCAAGGTTTCCCCATAGTCATATTATGTGTTATGTGATCTTGTGTTAAGATTCAAGTGATATATAATTGATTTATGTTTTAAAGTTTTTGAAATTTAATAATTAGCTAAACACTGATTCACCCCCCTCTCAGTGTTTCCAACAATTGGTATCAGAGCTCTGGTCCTCTGAGAGAAAAGTTTAACCACTTGAGGAGATCATGGATTCAACAAAAGCTAAACATCTGAAAAAGAATCTTGAAGCAGCCCTTGAAGATCTAGACAAATCTGAGAAAGAAAAAAGAGGAAATTAAACTAAAAGTTGATGGCTCTCAAATACTTATCAAGAAATTAAGAAAAGATCTAAAAGATTTCTCTACCAATGACTTGGAAAAAATGGTCAAGAAGTTGAATGAAGAGAACATGTCTTTGAAGGATAAGATAGAAGAATTGAATAATCAGTTAAGTGATAGCCTAACAACTATTGAAGAGAAGAAAAAAGAAAATAAATAGTTAGATGAAGAACTCATGCAAGCCAATATGAAAATATTGGAATTGGAAAATATCAAGAATAAGATTGAATCTGAATTATCAGTAGCAAAAGACAAGATTGATAAAATTCACACAAGTTCTGATTTAATTCAATCATAGCTTCATGCACAGAAACTAAAAGGTGATACCACTGGAATGGGGTACAGTACATCTCAAATTGAGATCAATTCATCATAAGAAAGAAAGAAATCTCTAATAGAATCTTTAGCAGAAAAGAAAACTAAAACTCTTGAATAGACTAAAGAAAAACCACAAAAAGATAAGCACAAGATACTTAACCGCACTTGCTATGCCTATAATAAGCATGGAAACTTGGAAAGAGATTGTAAGGATGTAAGACCCTTCAATGGTTACTGTTACTCATATAATAAGTTTGGTCATAGGGCTATTCATTATAGGTCAAATCCAAGAAATCAGTTACAAATGAACCAAAGGAATCAGACTCAATACAATCAGAGAAATCAACCTCAAAGAAACTTGTAGAACATTACATGTCAGATATGTAATTACAATGGACACATAGCCAAGTAGAGCATCATGATGAATAACAACATCAGACCTCCTAACATTTGTAACTCATGTGGAAAAGCTAGACACATCTCAAGGTTTTGCAGATCAAGAACAAAAGGACAAGAGAATCCTAAGAAGTCTTTGTTTGAAGAATTAGGAGAAGTTAAGTTTGTAGAAGATAAAGCTAACTCAGATAAAATATGGGTTGAAGTAAAGAAGGATAATGAAGAGAACAAGGTAGTAGATGCTGTAGGATTTGAGAAACATGCAAATCCACACAACCCAAATACACCTGCATGCAAATGACCTGATACAAAGTAGAAGCACAAAAATGAAAAAGCAGAACTCAGAGATGCTCAAAAGAAGAAGCACAATATTATTCTCTAAGTTATGAAAAAATATTACA
>MU226409.1:498538-513353 GCA_018584345.1 Thuja plicata | reverse complement strand
AATCAGATGTGATGATGTGTATTGGGTTGATGATCTTAAATATAATTTGCTGAGTGTTGCACAGTTGAACAATTCTGGTTACAAAGTTGAATTCCATCATAGAAAGGCAAAGATCTATGATTCTACTAGAGAATTAGTTGGAAGTGGTGAACAAACTAAAGGTAACTTATTTTATTTGGATTTATCTGAAGAAACATGTTTGTTTGCATAGTACAATGATGTTTGGTTATGGCATAAGAGGTTGTGTCATGTGAACTTTGATAACTTGGTAAGCATAAGTAAACTGAAAAAGGTTAGAGGGCTACCTAAGTTAAAGAAACCTGAGAATGCTATGTTTAAACAATGTCAACTAGGACAGATGACTAGGTCTAGTTTCAAGAGAAAAACACATATATCAGAGGAAATTATAGATTTGGTCCATACTGATCTCTGTGGTCCCATTGGAGAAAGAAGCTATTGTGGTGCTAGATACTTTATTCTATTTGTTGATGATTATTCAAGGATGATGACTGTAATGTTTCTCAAGTAAAAATCAAATGCATTCTAGTTATTTAAATGGTACTTAGCTAAAGTTGAAAAGGAAACAAGCAAAAGTTTTAAATGCTTAAGATTTGACAAAGGTGGAGAGTTTATTTCTAATGAGTTTAACAGGTTTTGCAATGACCAAGGCATAAAGAGACAGATGTCTGCACCTAGGACTCCACAAAATGGTATTGCTGAACGAAGGAACAGATCTATTATGGACTGTGCAAGAACATTAATGATGGAGAAAAATGTTGCACAAAAGTATTGGAAAGAAGCTATAAGTAATATAGTCTATACACTGAATAGAGTTCAAGTCAAGAAAGGTACAAATGCTACACCTTATGAACTTTGGTATGGTTATGCACCTAGCGTAAAGTATTTTAAAGTATTTGGAAGAAAATATTTTATACTGAAAGACAACAGAAATGGAAAACTAGATGCTAAAGGTGAAGAAGGTATATTCCTTGGTTATTCAACAAAAAGCAAAGCATACAAATATCTGAATTCTAATACTAACAAAATTGTTGAAAGTGAAAATGTTAGAATTGATGAGTTTGCAGAAAGAAATGAAGCTGAAAGTACACAAGAACCTAAAAGCTACAGATCACTCACATATCTAGCTAAGGAAGATTCTAGTTCACTACCTGAGACTACTGCTGAACAACAGCATGCACCTACTGAGTCACAAAGTGGAGTTTTCGAGTAACTGGAAGTGAATGTCAAGCTATCTGATGGAGATGTCGAGTCACAGAATCAACCAGAACTAAATACAAATGATTAACCTAAAGCAAGGACTGAGCCTACCCTAGGAAAATATGTGGGAAGAAATCACAATTCTGATCAAATTATTGGGTCAAAGGATTCTGCTATTATGACAAGAAGTAAGCTAAAAAATAACACATGTCTGTTATGTGAATTTGAGCCCAAAACAATGAAAGATTCTTTAGAAAATGAAGATTGGATACAAGAAATGAATGAGGAAATTTAACAAATTGAGAAGAACAAAACTTGGACATTTGTACCTAGGCCAAAGGATACAAATGTAATTGGCACAAAGTGGGTATTCAGGATCAAACTAAATGAACATGGAGATGTGACAAGAAACAAAGCTAAACTGGTATGAAAGGGTTATGCACAGGAGGAAGGAATTGACTATGGTGAAACCTTCAACCCAGTTGCAAGATTGGAAGGTGTTAGAACCTTACTTGCATATGCAGCCAACAAAGGATTCAAATTTTATCAGATGGATGTGAAATCTGCGTTTCTCAATGGAATCTTGGAAGAAGAAGTGTATATTGAGAAAGCTGATAGTTTTGTAGACCCAAACAATAGGAATATGGTTTACAGATTGCACAAAGCATTATATGGATTGAAGCAAGCACCCAGAGCATGGTATGAAAGATTGCACAATTATCTGATCAAGATTGGATTTGCTAGAATGAATGACAACAACAACCTGTACTTGATGACAGAGAAAAGCAAAGGTACATTATTAGCTGAAATTTTTATGGATGACATTATATTTAGTGGACAAGATGTGTTATGTCAGAAATTTGTAACAGAGATGGAAACTGAGTTTGAGATGTCTATGTTTGGTGAAATAAAATTGTTTGTTGGCTTACAAATTTATCAAATGAAGAATGGTATCTATATCACTCAATCGAAATATATCAAAGAGATATTGAAAACTTTTGGAATGGAAGAGTCCAAACCAGTGAGTACACCCATGGCTACTGGACAAAAGCTGACAAAAGATGATGAGACAAAAGAAGTGAACCAAACACTCTACATGTCAATGATTGGAAAACTACAGTATGTTGTACACAGTAGACCTGATATTGCTCTAGCAGTTGGGATTGTAGCAAGATTTTTTGCTAATCCTAAGGAAACTCACATGATGGTAGTTAAAAGAATTCTAAGATATTTGAAAGGAACTGAGGACTATGGTCTATACTACAAAAACAATGACAAGTTTGAACTCAGAGTTTATATTGATTCTGACTGGGCTAAAAAATGTTGATGACATGAAAAGAACTACTAGTGGAGCATTTCTTTTAGGAAAGAAATTGATCTCCTAGACAAGCAAGAAACAGAATTGCACCTCACAATCTACAGCTGAAGCCAAGTATGTGGCAACAATAGTTAACTATTCTAACATTGTGTGGTTGAAGATACTACTGAAAGGTATGAAGGAAGAAATCACTAACCCAATTTTCATATATTGTGATAACACAAGTGCTATTAATATTTCTAAAAATCCTATTATGCACTCAAAGACGAAGCATATAGCTATCAAGTATCATTACTTGAGGGAGCTAGTTTAGAGTAAAGAAGTGAGATTGGATTATGTGAACACTAAAGAACAATTAGCTGAAATATTCACAAAAGCACTACCCAAGGATGCTCATGAGTATCTATGAGGTAAATTGGGGGTGATTCCGCTAACTAAGGCTTATTAAGTTCTGTATGGTACTATTGCATCAAATATTTAATTTAGAAAATCTGACACATTGATGCACAGTAAGTCACACTTTAGGATGCTGGCTAAAAGTTGTGAAGATGAACAAGGACAGAAAAGAAAAATCAGTCATACTGAAGATGAAAAGATCAACATGATACTGAAGATCTACATGATAAAGATATTGATGTCTTGGGCATTGTTGTCAAAGAGGGAGAGATTACCTATAAAGAGGAAGAAGTGAAGGAAGAGATTGCCGAAAAAGAGAGGTTACAAAGAGAGAAATATTACATAGAGGTAGAAGTTAGTATTGAAAACATTGAAGTGATTATCTACTTAGAGGGAGTCTACAGATGATTAGACATAGATGATTATAGTGTGATTATTGACACAGAGGGAGAAATGTTTTACAGATAAGAATCAGAACAAAGCTAAAGACATTAATGAAGATTTGTTCATACCAAGTAACACAGGTGAATTTTTGGATTGGTTGGTAACTATGCTTTTTAAATCATTGTTTTAATATTTTGTGTTGCCATCAATGCCAAAGAGGGAGATTGTTGGAAAGTGACAATGCAAGCAATTTTTATTTTTGTCATTGATGTCAAACCCTTACTGGTGAGACTATTGCTATATATTTGAGTACCATATCTATTGTTGATGAAGAATATTTAACAAGAATACAAAGTGAATGGTTGAGTTAAGGAAATTCAAAGGGTATTTGATTAGTTGGCACTTTGGCAAAGTAGTTAGTTGCTTATCTTTCAAAGATAGTTTTTCTGGCTGTTCTGTGCCGAGCAAAGTGGCTTATGATGAGTAAAGTTGCTTGTGTTGAGTAAAGTTGCTTGTGACGAGCAAAAAGTTGCTCAATTCTGAGCACCATTGAAATTGCTGAGTGAAAACAGTGATGTTGGTTGACTTACAGTAATTGGATTAATGATGAGATTTGAGATATTTGGCCGACTTAGTTAATTTTATTGGGATATGTAATGTTAATTAAAGATTGATCTACGTCATTTAATGTATGGGTAACCGTAATTAATACATGGTTTCAAGATTTAGTGAGAGACTACTTTGGAGAAGTAAATGTAATGCAAAGATGGGATGATCCATTGGATCAGACCTAACCTAAGATCTACGATCTTGTTTAAGCCGCAAAAGATTTATTTGACCTAGACAGAGAGGTATATGATAACCTTAGGGGTTATTCATTGTGTGTGGATGGATGTATGTGTATGCAAAAGGTTTGCATAGTTGATTTACTATTTAGCATGATCTAGCAGAGAAGGCAAAAGGCAGAAGTAGAAAGTTGCATGTGTGATTGCTTGATGGATTTCCAAGTAGATCAGAAGGTTGAAATGACAATGTAGGCTATCCAGTAAGTTAACATTAGAGCTGTAGTTGTATGTACCATATCACAAACTGTTGATTACTTTCTTACCATTGTATCAGTTAAATCCTTTAACAAGGCTGACTTACAGTCATTTGTATAAATCATCTAACAAGGTGACATTTAGATTGGAATGTTCTAAGTCCTCTAACAAGGCCACTCCTGATAGGGTGATTAAATCCTTTAACCAGGTCACACCTAGCATTGTGTTATTGTAACCTTTCATAGGGTTGGCTCCTCACAGGGCATCACTTCAGAAGAGTGAAAACTTGGTAGCATGTTACTGGTGGTTTTTCCCATATTGGTTTTCCACGTTAAATACTTGTGTGAACTTGTGTGAATGCTTATGGTTTGCTTTACTGTTATGTTACTACAAGCTAATTTCAATTGACAGTAAACTACACGATTACAGTTGTTGTATTATGCTACTGCTGTCGAGTAGATCTAAAGTACAGAAAATTTTTATTTGCTACATCTAGACCGGAGGATAATTGATTCACCGCTCCCCTTTCAGTTATTCTAAATTCATTCTAACACACTTTTCATTTTGATTGAGAAATTTTGAGAGTTTACACTTTTCATGATCGCTTTGGTCTTTCATTTTTCATTTTTTTAAACTATAGTATTATGTATTTCCTTTCATAACATAGTTTGAGAAGCCAAAATTACTTCATATAGGGTTGTAAAACTTATTTTGGTCATCTAGGCCAACATGCTTATAATGACTCTAACCTACACCTAAAAAGGAGACTACTCATTTTAGACCTTGTTCTTAATGTATATATTCTTGATATTTGATAACTAGCCCTAAATATCAGCTAGAAAACCTTGTGAAAAGATACTTCCTCACCAAATTCCTAGGCTAGGTATTAATGGAGGTGAATTCTCCCCATAGTTTTGGCTAATAAATACATGTTCCTTCTCTTTTTAATCATTTGGAGGTCTCCACTAGATGAGAATATCCCTAAAAAAACCACTTACCCTAACATGGAGGAAAGGAAAATAGAGGAAATAAAATAAAAGGAAAATAACAAGAACCAAAATTGATGCTAAAAGAACACACCACTAAACTACTATATAATAGAAAATGGTGAGAAATTCTAGGATGTAGATCACTCACCATGGTCCTATTATGCATTAGAATAGAAACCCAACCTTAAGAAAATATGATTAGCACAACCCAAAATGATGGAGGGGTGCTAATTGAAGATCTAGGAAAAATGAGGATTTGGGTATTCTTTGTTTAATAAAGTGTGATTATGTGATGTGACTGATATGAAAATTATGAAGGAAATATAGATCTAATATGTAAAATTAAGTGCAAGGGGAAAATATAAGGAATGAACTCACCTTGAAAATAAGAAGAGGAAGATTGACCTCTAGATCTTATTTTGACTATCATAGAGGTTTTAGAATTAGGTATAACTCTAGATCTAGGATTCTAGCACCTATAACTGTTGAATGTGAAAATCTCAAACCCAGAGGAAAAGGCCAAAAATATCAACCTTTTCAAGGGCAAGGGTGAAGATTGTAGTATTGTCCTTTTCACTTTGAAGCTAATGAAATTTTTAGAGGGCCTATAACTGGTTATGATGTTCCTGAATCTGGCTCTGAAACTCTAAAACATGTTCTTGCACATAGAGAAAAATGGGAAAAGGTTGTGGAAAGGGGCTTTCCTTATTCAATCCCTTGTATAGGAATCAAACTTAAAATGATATTTAAATTTAATAAGGAAGGATGAAATATAATCTATGTCTGAAACATAAACTAATTTATACCTCAATGATGCAATGCCTCTTTGGAGGTGATTGCAGGTGTTGATGCAATAGCTTGGACTCCACAAAAACCCAATTGGAAATCATGAAACCAAACCCTTGAATGATAGATATTGAATTTTTCCACAATAATGGATTGAGGAAGAAAGAGAAGAAGAAGACTTGATGGATGAATGTAGATCTCCTTCCATGATGTCAAACTCCTTTGCTTGGCCTCCAATGGGGAAATAAGCTAGATATATGGAAGGAAATTCCTTGAATACCTAATGGAATGAAGACTTGAAAGGCTTGATGGCTCTTGATGGCTTCGTTGCACTTTAATGCTTGATGGGATTGGATGCCTTCTAGTGGAACCCAATTTTCATGATGAATTTGCATACATAATTGCTCAAGGAAGTATCATTTTGATTTTATGAGTAAATTATTATTTTTTATATGGTGTTTTACTTTAGTTTTACTCATATTTGGATTCAAAATCTAGCTATTATGTGTATTTTTCATAGTTTAATTGATTATTTTATACCTTTTCGTAAATCCTTCCAATGATTAAATATCAACGACGATCGACGATTGTCGGTTTCCCTTAAACAACAGATAAACATCCTTTAAACTTCAAGGAAATGTACCTAGCTAACACATGTCCTTAGATCTCAACTGATTCAAGTCAACATATGTTAATACGTCAAGAAAGTCAAGTTTCATCCGATGGCTGGCGTTATCCCTTGATCGGCAAGATGAAGACTTTTAACCATTAAGGCATCACACTATATTGACGCATGTCCTAGACCCACAACTACTCTGAGTAAATGAACAGAGATCAATGATTAAACCTCGGTGACGATCTATGGTAGGCATGATGCCTCAAAGTAAAGATGCCCATCCTTTATTCATCAAGGTAACACACCTGATCAACATGTGTCCTGGGCCCACAGATGTTTCAAGGATGAGACAGTAGGGATACAGATGGAAACACATGATTCATCAAGCAAGATGATAAGGATGAAATTAATTTATAAAGTGTGTTAAATTATGAGTTACTATAACTCTAATATTTCAGCACATGGGTCTAATCGATGGTGTTGTTTTAATCAATATCAAAAGGTGATTGACTATTAGAAAAATTTTGAAGATTAATCAGTGGTTAAGTTTGATGAGAATCGACGGTTGGTGCAATGCCTCAAAGAGGAGATGCATGAATTTTACTCTTCAAGGAATTACACGATCTTGACATGTGTCTTCGATGGTTGAAAAGGCATAAATCTTGGGCAACTACATGACCTAAATTCATTTGTTTTGTTTTAAATACTTTTAATTTTTCTAAGGGTTTTGATTATCGTTTGATATGTCCTTATCATTTTCATGCAGGGCTTCGAAGGTGGTGGCTGACAGAACAATGTGACCTAGGTGAAATACTGAAAGATAATACATGCAGACATCCATTGAGTAGTATGCATGCGAATGAAGAATATTAGAGGGTGGTTGACAATGTTGACATTCCTATTCTTAATGATAAAGCTCTCTGATACACCATAAATAATATTCATTGTCAAAAGAAAAATATGTAAATGAGTATATGATCGAAGTATCATGATGACCATATTACAAACTCATTATTATATCAGACATGATATTGAAGATTTGATAGTTATCAATATTTTGAAATGTCTCTAACAAATCATAAGTGATTTTTTAGTGACCATTATTCTGAATCCTTTTGGTCGACAACCATTTCTAACAAGGATGTTAAATACTCCTTAATTGTAATTGGTAATGTTCAGTTGTTGATATTAGGAATAGGTATTTGTTATGAATAGACGTATTGATCTTAATATTTTTTGCATCCTTTGGACTTCATATAAATAAGGATACCAAGATCAATACGAGAGGAGGGTTTATTATCATCATTATTATAGTTAGATTGGATAGATTTGATCAACAACTATAACATGAACTTGGATGTACCATTTTTTCAAAATCAATAAAGATAAGTGATTTTTTCTTTCATCTGGGAATTGATTCAAATTCATTTTTTATTAGTCCCTTGGATAAAATCTTTTGATTTTATTCAAAGTGATAGTTACATGTTGCATGATTTTGATTAAATTTATAGCTTTATCATCAATTGGTCTTTCTATCTTGCATGGTTAAATTAAATTGATTTGTGTCCAAAGTCAATTGGTATTTCATTTGAAAAGTTAAATTCAATTGAAGTAGCTATAGATTTATCTTAAGATATATGATCATTTGAATGCCTTTGAAGTGACATGTTTCTTGCAAACTGTCTCTAAGTTTATACACAAGGTTGGGATGATTTTGACTCTATTGCCCATGACAAAATAAGGCAATGATCTATTTATTTATTGGATTATGGTTATTCAGTTCGTTGTTTAAGTTTTGTGACATTATATCCATCTGTTCCATTTCAATTACATACATATCTACTAAATATTCTTTCAACTACTCAAAGTATTTCAGTTTTGCAGATTATAATATATTATGTTTAGTTTGATTTCTTTATAGTTCTTTTTCCATATCTTGAGAGAGAAGATTTGGAATGTGTTCTATCTTATATAAAAACCCTTAAGAATTGAAGGATAAGCTAAGGTATAGGCCTACCATCCTTGGTTTTGCAGAGCTAGAATTGCGGAAGGTTCAACCTTGCCTTGGTTGAATCTTGTTAGTTGGCCAAATCACTTGGGTTTCCCAGCATTTTATTGGCAATTCCATATGAAATATAATCTGTTGATTTGAGCACCAATAGATTAGCGACTCTACTAGGGATTTGTGTTTGAAGAACTATCAAAATCTTTGGTAATAATCTAAAGATTAAGACTCTACTGGAGATAGGAACCCAGACCAGTGAGATATTAATTTCTTTCGATGAATAAAGTGGCGACTCTACTTTTGAAACTCTATAACTGTAATGCCTTACCAGGGAACCCAGGAGATCTTAACCTAAACAAGATACTAAGTTCACGGAACAAATATATTTTTTAAAATGTTTATAAAAAATAATGATAACAATGCGAAAGCAACATAATGAAGTACATGATATACATGAAAAACAACTCAACAAAGGTTACAACTCTCGAGGGTTCCTCGACGTAGAATTACTTAAGAAAACTAATATACAATTATAATAATAAAGAACTGACATAAAGGTTACATAATCTAAAACCAATAACATACATCTCAATAATAAAGATTACATATACATCAGATACCATAAGGTATACTACCTAATCAACATCCATTGCACAAGTCGCAGGGTATGTAATAATACATAACAATATAATACAATACATCCTCCAAAGGATATCCACCAAAATACACATAAGGTAAAAATATACAACTCATGAAACTACACAAGTTTCCAGAAAATGAAGAAGATAGAAGAAGAACTGTATCAAGGATCATCAAAGCATGAAGACGAATGTTGGATCTTAATGGTAATAAGAACCACTACCACCTGACCACATGGAACCAATGGTCCACTCCCACCATGCTGAGGAGATAATAACAGGCCCACACACATGGGGTACACAACCAAAATACAAATAAGGTAAACATGACCTCATACACCATGCATTGGAAGATCCTAGAAGCACTCTAATAAAAAAAAGGAACACTAAACAGCACCAGAGGTACTGACACATGTAGGATAACCTAAGTTGTATATAGGAAGGTGTCATCATGTATGTCACATCCATGAGTTTTGTCCTAGTAATCCCTTAATAGATTCCAGCACCCAAGTGACTATACACGACATCAGTGACCTTTCATACAGACAAGATCACTAATGATGCCCAAACCCACACCTCAAAAGGGGGCAAGCATCAACTCATCCTCCATCTTAACCTATATTAGCGCTCAAGCATGGGTGAGGCATTAATCTTATTAGTTTAATACTAGGTCAGCCTAATTAGATTAATTATGTTATCACTTGTTACCACTACTTACAATAAGCAAATCCTAGCAGCCACTTGTGGGCTCCAGTACTTATTGCGAGCCACCTCCTACTATACAACTAGGTTACCTACCCTAGGTTCACACAAGAACATCACAAGGGTATATCACAAACCTCATCTCTGATTCCTGCTCATATAGGGATACGCCCCTAGAGAATCATAAAGAATATCAAAACAAGATCAAAACTCTAACATCTGGTTCTTGCCCACACAAGAACGATTGGTTCTCATATAACCAATACCGCATACAGATAACATCACATGATCACATAGGACTAGTTGAGACAACTCAGGTTGGGTAAAAAGATCAAGATCCAAAATCAATAACAACATGAACATGCACTAAAGCATACAAAACATCACATAACTAAAACCCCAAAAACCTCTGGATTTACCTCCTAATAGCCAACTAACCCCAATAGACAATCGACACACAACAGTTTCATATAGAAGTGAAGCAAATAAACCTTTTAACATTCATTCAGAAAAACACATCATGACATGATAAAGACGATTCCAGAAAGATAACAATAATCAATGATAAACTTATTTATAGATAACACTATTCAAATTAGTTTATCTGATAAATTACTAACATAATATAATTCAATTTTCAAAAGAAAATGTACATAAGCCTTTATAGATTAATTTATAACACTCACATTATATAAATTAATCCAATAAATAATTACTAAAAATTAACTATAATTACAAGTAAATGTTTATTGGAATCACCCACGCAACAATCAGAGCCTTTGAAACAAGCATACAGAAATAAATCATTACCAGTAATTCCAGATTCCATAATTGAATCAGTCAAATAACTCTATTGAAAATAAGACTCCATCAAAAGCCATACTCTTAATCTAACAATGATCACCATCCCAAAACAATCCCCAAACTATAACCATCTGAAATCCCTAATCTAGTAATAATGTATTTGACGTCCTATTAGACTCTATTACAAAATACTCTATTAAAATATCAATCTCCCCTAGAACTCCTCATGTTTAATTAATAAATAAACTCAACTATTAATAGCCTCTTTGTCTTAACTATTATTAGGAAAAATAATATTTTTAAATGTCATTTAGCTTATTTAATTAAATAACAACCAGATAGCCTTTAAATAATAGTTTAGCTATTTATTTAACTAATCATAACAGAGGATTCTTTTAACACAAATATATTAATTAAATTTCTTTTTAATTAATATACTTAACAAAATAAACTAACTTTAAATATATATTAAATAAAATAACTTAACTATATTAAATTTTATTTAATAAAATTAAACATAATAAATAAATTTAAACATATTAAAAAAATAAATAAAATTAAACATAACATAAAAAAAACATATAGTAACTAATAGGGGGGGGTCCGATCGGCCCCCACCCTTCCTAACACTACGACACTCTTTAAAGAGGCCGGCCCACTGGCAGACCTATGCCATTGGCAGCAGGTGCTCTGCCAGTTACGGTAGACCCTACCCCGCCAGCGGTGAGGCTGCTGTGCGTGGTAGCCGGTGGGGACGGGGTTTGAGGGCCCGCCACCCACTGTTAACAAAAGGAATTCTTTTTCCGTATTTAATTTAAATTCTTTCAATGTTAATTTTTTTTATTTTTTTTAAAGAAACTTTCCAAACAGGATTTATTTAATGATTAATTTTTCTTTTAATCTTTTTACATAATAATAAACTCTTGTTTATTATTTATTTATTTATTTTATTTTTAAAATAAAAATAACCAAACTTATATTGTTTTGAACAACAATATATATATGTATATATATTTGGTCATTAATTCAACAATAATAGCCATAAGCAATTAATTGATTTAAAACATATTTAAAAATCAATTTCTTCCCTATTCAATAGGGTTGTATTTTTTTAATTTGCTGGTGAATTTCCAGCAACCCTCCATTTTTAAAAAGAATAAATTTACAATAGAATATTAAGGGTAATTCTTTATTTTCAAGAATAATTTGATTTAGATCATGTTTCCTATCCTCAGGGACATTTTCTCTCAACCAAGCTCAATATTGAAGTAAACAGGGATTCCTTTATATATATATATATATATATTTTATGCAAAATGATAATAACAAGAAACCTACCAAATTAATATTTCAAATTCTTTTCTCCAAGAAGAGTCTTATTTTTCCTTAACATGCAAATTAACCTATTACTCTTATTCCATGCAAATTTTAGCTAAGAACAAGGTAAGGCAAGGTTTCTTCTTTCTAAGGTGAGTTTTCCACAGATTTGAGGGTTTGAAGACAATTTTCATCATTTCTCAATCATTTAAATCAAGACTTAATAATTAAATCAATTAATTAACTATAAGCATTTAATTAATATTTAATTATTAAATAGCCATATATTTCATATATCAATATTCTAACCTTATTACAGGTGCAATAATTAACATTAATATTTTCCATAAATATTAATTAAATAATTCAAGTTAAAAGCATCTTTAAATCACCTGAAACCCATCCAAATAGATAAACAACTCAAACAGATAATCAACTGAAATAGACACCCAAGCAAACACAAACAGGCTCATGAATATACGTCACTGGATGGATTCAAACACTAGGGTAGTCAATCAGATTCTTGCCCAGTTCTAGGACAAAGTAAAGGTTTAGGGTATGGATTTGGACCTGAATATTATCTCCCCTCTCTTACCATTGAGATACTGCGATAGGGCATGCTCACTCCTGCCAATTCAGGGAAGACGTAGCCCAGTACTTGCAAACTTGTCATCACAAAGACGAGCATATATCCATGTAATATAGAAACCAATGGTTGAGACTAGTTTATTGTGTGGATCTCACCGAAGCAAGTAACTATGAATCTTTTCCATACCATACCAAACACAACAGATAGAAATGCAAAGCATACAAATGATCCATGTGCATATAAATATCAGGTCAGTATTTTCAGAAAACCATAATCAAAATGACGTCCTAACATAGTCATAACCACTATGAAATAATTATACATCATATGCAAATAGGTTATATAATACAACTAATCATGGATCAATAGCATAATAAAAAGTAAAGCATGATTATCCTTAAAATCACCTGAAAAGCTAACACATACATACTATGGTCTAAAAGATATTAGAAACTGACACAGACAGATAGACAAAGGGGGTAGGTATTACAATAACATATAAGTGATAAATTTATGTTAGGAGGAAGGTCTTTCAAACAAGACAATTTTGTTGAATTTGAACCAACAAGGAGAAGTAAGGATTCAAGTAAGAAGATGTTGTATGTACCAGACATAATGCACCCTGATAAGGATGATCAAGAATTTTCTTGTGATCAATTCCCTAATTCAAGTCATCATAGTCATGAGAATAATGATATGAATTGTAATCCTTTCTTCCAAGTTGGTAGGGAAGATCATGAGCCTCAACATGGGATGAATCAGGAAGCTACCGATAGAGAGGAGAGGTATAGAAAATGGGATGCTATCTTTCATGAAATAGCTAATGCAGGATCAAATGATAAAGAGATGGTCAAAGCTCTTAAGAGACAACCAAAGGAAGTATTAAAGAAGATGAGAATACAAAGAAGTGAAATCAAATCACCAAGAGATGATAGAAATGGTGTATATAATTTTCCTCATAGAAAGAATGGGGAGCATATTTCAATAGTGATCATACTAATCCATTGTTTGAACCAGACAATAGAGGAAGGTACGAGAAGAAAAACAATGGAAATGAAAGGAGTGGTCATTGGGGACAACTAAACAATGGGGAAAATCATGACCAAGATAGCAGAAGGAATCCTAATGGATCTAACCATTATGAAAATCATGGGCACCAAAATGGCAGAAGAAACTATAATGGATACAAAAATGATAGAGGACAAAATTATGGCCCAAGAGATTATAATATGAACCAAAATTTTGGACCGAGAATGAATAATCAAGGATTCCAAAATCTAAATCATCAAAATCTGAGGCAAGGAACAAATAATAAAAAAGGAAACAATTATAGAGCCCCAATGACTTTTAACAGCTATAGAGAATTGGATTTTTATGGCATAATGGGATACCCTAATGTTATTAAAAATGAATTAAGAACTGCAATTCCAAAATTTTTGAGGAATGGATCAAAACCGGCTGAAGTACATTGCATAAATTTGAAGAATGTTTTCCAAGAGCTTGATGAATATAATGAGGACGTATATATGTGTACGCCTCTCTCTCCGGTTTCCCACAACTTTCCAAGGGCAGGGGTTAGTAGCCAAGGTTCACAAGTAAATGCAAATCTATTACGCAATAACTACTAAACGAATAATGGAAACGTAAGCAATAAAATGTACAAACAACGAAAAGGAAGACAAATGAATGCAAACCCTCCGAAGCTTGAAGCTTCTATTGTCTCTCTCTACTCCTTCAATAACGCTGTTCTTGATGCTCAGTATTGGCTGGGCAGCGTCTATGACTTGAGAAGCGTCGAGATGTTGATAATTGCAAAGTGTGTGTGTGTGATCGCAGGATGGCCTGAATGCTGACAGAGTAATGGCGCTTGTAAACTTGAAATCCTAGATCCTTCAAATGTTCATGAAGGATTCATTATATAGGAAATGATGATGGAATGAGTGGTTGAGATCAATCCCAGAGATGGGGAGATGAACGGTTGTGATCAAAAGCAACAGGAGAGATCCACAGTAA
>MU226409.1:459573-490371 GCA_018584345.1 Thuja plicata | reverse complement strand
ATGATTTGAGAAATGAAATTAGAAGAAAATAGATGATTAATTAATGATTAAGAAACCATTAATTAATAGATGAAAATTAGTGTTTTGAATGTAAAGTCGCAAGCCTGTCCATTTTAGGGTGTCTACAATATGAAACTTTTTGTTCAATCTCTCGTAGAAGATGCGGCAAAATGGTACAAAATTTTACTAGATGGATCCATATCTAGTTGGCATGATTTTTTTAATCAATTTATAGAACAATTTGGTGATCATAATGATACTTTCTTTGTATCTAATGAATTGAAAAGTATGAAGAAAAATCAAAATGAATCTGTTGCTGAATTCAACAAAAGATTTAATAAAATATTAAATAGGATTCCGAGAGATATTAGACCTGTTGATGACCTTTTGATAGATTTTTACATGAGTACCTTTGATAATAAGACCAATTATGAAATCAGATCTCATAAGCCATATACTTTAGAACATGCTTTCAAAATGGCTATAACTATTGAAAATGATAGGAAGGCATTTGGCATAATTGCTAAAAGCTAAGACACTCGATTGTTCAATCCAAAAGGTCCTAAGCAGTAAAAAGAGGAAGATAAATTAGATAAGATTATGGATATGATGAAAATCCTCCAAAAGATTAATGGAAAAGATAACTTCAAATACAACCAGAATAATTGACCACCATTCAGAAATGATAGATACATATTACATGATATGCCTTTTAACACAGAATAGAAGGATGTAAAACCAATGAACAAAGAATTGCATACTCCCATTATCAAAAGGAAACCATATGTTGGAGGAAAAACCTTGGTGTGATGTATGTAGGATGCTTCATGTAGTAGAGAAATGTTTACTAGCACAAGCTGTTATGGAACCAAATGAAGAAGATGATAATCATCAACCTACCACACGTACTTTATCAGCAGATCCCATGTAGGGATATGATCATTAAAATTATTCAGATGAACACTACTATAAAAATGAACTTAATATAGTATACCAATGTATCATCTTAAAATGGAATCACTTCCATTTTGGTAGGTTTAGCACCCTCGTTTATTACACTTGCATATTAGATTTGCATTTAGGATGCATATGCACTCGATTCTGCATTTCTAGGTGAAACTAGGGTTAGGATCCCATGGATCCTCCTTAATTTCCCTCTATGTGGCTTTATTTTTAGGTAGAACCTATGTACTATCTCTCCTAATCTCCATCATATCTCCTTTATGGTCTCTGTGCCTCTATCCAAAATTCTGGTGTGTTTTCTCACCTTCCTAGGTTCCCAACTGACCTGGGAATCCTGTTGACTTCTCAAGGTGACCTTCCTGAAACCTCAGGTTAGGGTTGAATTTGAACTTTAAATTGGTCAAGGTCGAGGTCAAACTTGACCTCTATTGGGTGTTGGTCCCCACTTTCAAATCTAGATCTTATCGGGGTTCTAAACTTAAAAATAGGTCCCCGGGTCCGGATGCAGAAGTGTTTTCCCTGATATTCGAATTAATACATCCCCTCTTTGGTTGGTGATTGTAATTGGACCATAATTCAAGGATAAATTTTAATTTGGGTCCCTTGCATTTCCCTAGGAGATCTATATTGAGATCTCTATATAAACACTCTCTTTTGTGTTCATTTCTTCATGAAATGAAATCGTGAGATGACATGATGCAATTACGATTATGACATGATGATGAAGCAAGAAAGTAAGAGGATGATATAGAAGGACAAGCTATGATGATACATTGATACATAAAATATTTTTTTGGACAATCTATTATGGATCTTCTTTGGAGAAAAAGAGAGTTCTTCCTTCTTTTGTTCTTCTTGGATCCAACATTTTTCAACATTTGAGCATTCAAAAGATACTAGCATGGGGTAGAAACTTATATAGATTGTGAGTTTTATAGGAATAATTTATCTTTGGGGGCTTGGTATGATTTATTTATCTTATTCAAATCTATGCATTTCTTTCTCATTTTAAATTCATGTTAGGGTTTTAATCTAGAGGATTAGATGTTGACATTACACATTCAAAGCTCTTTCCAAAAGAAACACACACACATGCATTCTACTATATTTGGCTATTCATGGAGGTATAGATCACCAAATTGGGGTTTGACTAAGGAAAAAACCTATATAGACACCCCAAAACCCCTCTTTTTTAGATATTTTCAGGTGATGTTTCGGGAGATAGAGGTTTAGAACAGCGGATTGACATGCAGGTTCAGATACCCTTTTCAACAAACTTTCAAGATCCAAAAATAGATTTCCTGTCAGAGACTTTTAAGGTCGATTCTTCCCAAGGTTGGAATAATTTTTTTTGGGTCAATGGTGACATTGAATTGAGTGTTAAAATTGGAACTGTGTTAGAATGAAATTTTTTTTCTGGGTTTTGTCCGTCTCTGCATTTATGTTCTATATTCGGTCTCAGATTTTCTAGAAACTCAAGATAGGCTTCAAAAAAATGGTATTTCCAGATCCGCTATGATGTGAGGTAGGTATTTTACTCCATTATTATTTGAAAGTATTTTTAAGCTTTACTTTCCTTATCATAACAATTAAATGTAAATGGTTTAATATGGCTTAGAGTCTCTTTCGTATGCAAATCTCCATTGTGCAAACCCTATTCATGAGACCCTCCAAATTTACCCCTTTACATTTTTGTGGACCCGCGATAGACAACTCTTTCTCTTTGGTGTTAGATTTACATTTTATGTTAGGTCTTGAAGGCATATAGAAGTAGGTTTTCTTGTATGCTCTTGCATTTATATTCCAAAAATACATAAAAATTACAAAATTTCTTTAAAAACACAAAAACATTTACATGCTTGTAATTTTATTTTGTGTTCAACATGTATGACTTTTGTTTTGAATACTTTGATGAGGATTTTATTGTACAAGAGAGTAGATCCCTTAATGAGGTACAAGGAAGTGAGCATTAAAATGGTTCGAATGAGATCCCCATGGATCCTATTCCTATTTCATCCTCCTCCATAACTTTTGCAATTAACCTTTACCATAGGGTGTGTGCATGGTTACCTTCATGTTCCACTATTTGAAATATTGAGGCACCTAGAATGTTATTCCCTACACCTTTGATGATGGTAAAAGGATGTCCTTGAATAGATATTCAAGGTAAACCTAAAGATCCTTTGGATTTCTTTGATAACACAGATTTTGTTTCACATGCTTATTGCACAAGGAATAATCTTCAACCTACTGTCCCAACTTCTTTACCTCCTTCTCAACCCGTGCTTCCTCAAGAACCTAGGTTACCTTCTTACTTTAAGGAGTATGATTTAGTTGAGCAATTATGCGCTACTGCAGCTAAGATTTCTTTATGGGAATTACTTCAAACTTCTCCTACACATCATGAGGCATTACAAAAAGCTTTATCTACTCTTCCTATTCCACCTCCTAATCAAGAGAATATTATTTCATTTTTTGAAGTGCATGCATACTATGCCTTCTATACCTCCTATTGTGTTTACTGATGATGATTTACCTTCTGTTGAGGTGCATAATCAATATGATTCTCTTATGGTTGCTATTTCTATCAATAAGGGTATCATTCATACAACATTAATTGACAATGGATCTAGGCTTAATGTTTGTAGCATGGATATGCTTAAATCTATTAAGGCCTATCTTAAAACCATTCAACCAGATAATATCCCTATCCGTGGATTTGATAACATTACAAATAAAACTTTCGGTATTATTACACTACCTATTAAGATTGGTCTAGTTCTTCTTTACATACCTATTCATGTTATGCCTGGACTTCTCAATTATAACCTTTTGTTAGGAAGACCTTGGTTACATACTATGCATGTGATTCCTTCTACTCTTCATCATAAGGTTAGGTTCATTTATAACAATCTGATGTATACACTACATGCGGATGATGTGCCAAATCCTTGCCTAAATGTGGAATATGCTAAGGTTCCTGAACCTACACAACCAAGTAAAGAACCTGAGAAACTACCTAAAGTTAAACAAGATGAAACTCCACCTTCTTCTTTGACGGGAGATGATTGGGGAACACTGGATTTTAATCCTTCTTTTATGGGAGAATATAAAGTTCCTAATTTAGAGTTTATGAAAGAATAAAGTGGGTTTGAAAAATAAGTTTTTATTCCTTCTCCACTTTCTGAGGAATTAAAAAGTAACTTTGTTTCTGCTTCACTTACAAAAACAATTGAGAGAATAAAACCAGATTTCTATGACATTGTGACATATGCCTCTCCTTTAACTCAATCAGATATGGCTGATAGATATGGTTCCAGTTATCATCTACTTAGGAAATCATGATTCAATGGGAAAGGATGTGGTAAATATGAATAAGGTATACAAGTTCCTTTGGAAAATGAAGTTTATGATTATACTTATGAGTTAGGATTCAATCCTTATAAACAACCATCAGCTTTTCCTCTTAATGTCAATCATATCTATGGTGGACATTTGAAGTTGATTAATCCTCTTCTCCTTGACATTGATAAAAAAACTAGTTTGAATATTTTTCCTGAGGATGAAGCCTTAGCCGATTTTTAAGGGGCTTATCAAGATCTACCTTTATTTCATCATAAAAGAAGAAAGTCTTATTGTTTGAATAATTAATCCTATTTTGGAGAACATGATGAACAAGATATTTCTCCTTTGCCAATGGATTCTCCCATACAAATTAATTTATTAATAACTGAGACTATTGAATTTCAGGTAGATGTGAATGACTCTGAAAAACAATAAAAATTGGGAAATGTTTGAATCAAGATGAAGGTGAACAATTGGTTTCCCTCTTACTTGAATATAAAGATATATTTGCTTGGACATATTCAGATATTCTAGGTATAGATCCTAAGATTGTTACTCACAATATTGTTCTCAAACCTAATGCTAAACCTATGAAACAGAAAATCTGAAAGATGAATCTAGGCATTGCTTTACTAGTTAAAGATGAAATTGAAAAATTATTAGGTGCTGGGTTCATCCGCTCTATTGATTACTCTGAATGGATATCCAATATTCTGGTTGTTTCTAAAGGAGAAAATAAGATAAGGATGTGCACTAATTCTCAATATTTAAATAAGGCATCCTTAAAATATGATTTCCCATTACCTAATATTAATATGATTGTGGATTCAACAACAGGTTATGCTTTATTATATTTTATTGATGGTTTTTTTGGGTTATAATCAAGTCTTTATTCCTATTGAAGATCAACTTAGGACCACATTTATAACACCTTGGGGAAAATTTTGTTGGGTCATGATGCCCATTGGGTTAAGAAATGCGGGAGAAACTTATCAACGTGCTATGACCTTGATTTTTCATGATTACATTCATAAGATTCTGGAAGATTATGTAGATGACATCTTGGCAAAATTTATACAAAAAGAGGATCATGTGTTTATTTTAAGGCAAATATTTGAAAGAATTAGGAGTTATAGTATGAGATTGAATCCTAAGAAATGTGATTTTGGAGTTGATTCTAGTAAATTACTAGGATTTATAATCTCTAAGCGAGGCATAAAGGTCAATACTAAAAATATTGATGCTATTGTTAACATGCCTCCTCCTAAGAATATTTCTCAATTACACAGTTTACAAGGAAAAATACAAGCTATTCATTGCTTTGTTCCTAACTTAGCTGATAGGACTGTTCCTTTCACTTCCTTGCTTAGAAAAGATACCACTTTTTCATGGAACTAGGAATGTAAACAATCCTTTGATAAATTTAAGAAGTATCTTGCTAATCCTCCTATTTTTCAACCTACTCAATTCAATAAACCCTTTTATCTATATACTTCCACTACTTCCAATGTCATGAGTGCATTGTTGGCTCAACTTGATAGCGAAGTTAAGGAAAGACTAGTGTACTATATTAGTTGCACCTTACTTGATTAAAAAACAAGATATATCAATTTGGAAAGGCAATGCTTGGCTTTATTTTATGCTTGTCAAAAAATCAGGTATTACCTTTTGAATGTTGAGGTCAAAGTGATTGTTAAATTTGATCCTCTAAAACACCTTTTCTCAAAAACTGATCTCTCTACCCGTTTGGCGAAATGGGTGATGTTAATTATAGAATTCGCTCTTAATTTCATTCTTCAAAAGTAAATTAAAGGACAAGATTTAATTGATTATTTAGCTGAAGCTCCCTGTCCTCATTCTAATATGAGCATTACCTCAATAGAATTCCCTGATGAGAACATTTTAGCTATTAAGCAGGAAGATGTTTGGGAATTATATTTTGATAGTTCTAGATGTAAGACAGGTTCTGGAGGAGGCATTATCTTGGTCCCTCCTACAAAGAAACCAATCCTTATGTCATATAAATTGAACTTTCCTTGTACTAACAATATTACAGAGTATGAAGCTCTTATAGCCGGCTTACAGGCAGCTTCATCCCTTCATATTAAAAACTTGGAAATCTACGGGGAATCAAAATTGATTGTTGAAAAAATCAAAGGAGGTTATTAGACTAAGAATGATAAAATGACGCAATATAGAGATTCGGCTCTTGGCATTCTTTCACAATTTTCTTCTTATACAATTTAGACTTTACCTAGGAAAGATAATCAACACGCGAATTCCATGGCAAGCATAGCTTTCTTGGTTTGTCTCTAGAATAATGACGAAGAATTTCAATTTAATATACACACTCTTAAACATCCTACAATTTCTAATAAGGTTACTGTTGATTGTTTTAACTTGCATTTGGATGAATGTTATTCGTATATCTTTCATTTTTTGAAAGATAATACCTTTCTGGAATCAACAACAAGGAACATGCATAATTGTATTAGGAAGCTTGCAACACGTTACATAATTTTGGGAGATACACTTTACAAATGTTCTTATAATGGTTTTCTATTAAGATGTCTCGGTAGAACCAAAATTCTATTAGCTTTAGCAGAAGCTCATTCTAGTTCTTGTGGGGGACATTTTTGGTGGGAAATCTTTAGTTAGTAAACTTCTTAGAATTGGATACTATTGGAAAACAATGGAACAAGATTCTTTAATGTTTGTTAAGAAGTGTCCTCAGTGTCAGCAACATAGTAATTTAATTCATGCTCCTGCTCATGAACTTCATGATCAAGTTTCTCCATGGCCTTTTAGTATTTGGGGTTTCGATCTTATTGGAAAAATCTCACCAACTTCTTCTCAAGGACATACATACATCCTGATGGCTACAGATTACTTTACAAAGTGGGTAGAAGCTATTCCTCTCTGTTCTACTATTGTGGATGTTATCTGTGATTTTATCCTTAATCATATTATAGCACAATTTAGTATTGCTTCAACGATAGTTTCATATAATGAAACTTCTTTCAAGAATAAAGAATTCACAAAATTCTTGGAGAAATATCGTATTCAACATAGATTTTCTACTCCCTATTACCCTTAATCTAATGGTTAATCCGAAGCATTGAATAAAGTTAATGAACAAATCTTAAAGAAAATGGTTAACAAGCATGCGAAAGATTGGCATACCCAACTTATTCTTTATGGGCTTATAGGACTAGTGTCTGTACTGCTATGGGTACTTCTCCTTATAATCTTGTTTATGGTACTGATGCTATTATGCCCTTAAAATTAGAAATACCTTATTTGTGTGTTTCATTTCATGGGATAATAGATAAAGATACTTTCAGGGAACAACGATTGCAAGAATTAGAAATGTTGGATGAACAATAGATAAATGCTTTGGAACATATTAAGGCTTATCATAAATCACTTCAGATATAGTATAATCAGAAGGTGATTGAACGATCATTCTTGGTAGGTGATTTAGTCCTGTATGAAAATCAAAGGAATGTGAATGCTTTACCTGGCGAGAAAGGGAAATTTATCCATAATTGGCTTGGACCTTTCGTAGTAATTGAGGACTTTACTTCAGGTTCTTATAAGATTGCTGATATGAATGGTGTCCCTCTTAAGGAACCTATTAATATTATGCATCTTAAACATTATTATCCCAAAATGCATCATTCTTTCTTTATGTATTCCTTATAGAATAGTTATCCTTGTTTTATAGGTTATGTAATTCAAATGCATTCATACATAATTTCATTCTTTCTTTATGTTAAGTTTTTGTGTATTGATGAAAAGTACAAGTAATCAATCACATAACTAACTGGGCAAACATAATTTTTCATATATATAAACTTCTTTGAGTTTGGTACATATATGGCACATGTGCCATGTCTATCAATCTCTATCTCTATGCTTTGAGGGTTGGTGGCTCCCGACTCTCTCAGATTTGTAGTGTGAGGCTAAGGATCTCAGAATGGTAGTTTGTGTGCAGCTCCTTGACATACTCATCTCATAGTTACACTCTTGAGATCTTTGTAGATTAGCCATCAATTTCTCTTCTCTCTCTCTCTCTCTCTCCATAACCTCAGATATCGCTGGATGCATGCAAATATATATGCATATCTACTGGGATCCCTCTGTCCAATAAGGGACTCTCGCTCGCTAGCTGACAATTGGTAGGATATACATGTATCCTTCAGGTTCTTAGATATGAAGCTCCTCCACTCCACTACGCCTGCTGCAGAATTAAAAAATATTTATCTTTTAGTACTTCTTCTAGAAAACATTTACAAATATTATAATCAATTACATATATCATACCTAGATCTCCCTCCTGGGTGTTACCAAAGGATCTAGATGGTGGGGGCATGGAATGACTACCCTCTCCCCACTCACTATGTCTAGGTCTAGGTAGTGGTGTCTCTGTATGTGTCCAGGGAGGTTGTCATGATCTCAATGGTACAACACAAACCACATGATCATCTATACCTGTACTATTGCATAGGGGCATCTCCTCTGCTCTCTCCCCTACTCTCTCCTCTACTCTATCCTCTACTCTCCTCCTCCATAGGATCTCCCTTGGAGATGGGCTACTCCTCATCTCTCTAATCCTCCTCCTCCTCTGCTGGTATGTCACCACCTCAGTGGGTCCTCTCCGACAAACCTGGATCACCTGTGGGGTGGTCATCGGGGAAGATGGGGTGAGTCCCCTGTAGACTCCAATATCTAATATAATCCATGCTAACACCTGAATAAGATACATTGGGAGCTACCTCTATATTCTTGGTCTCATATGTCTTGTTATCTATAGTATCTATTACTGTGGGTCGGTGTATTGCGCCGAGTCTCTGATAGTATCTCGTCAGATATACATACCGAGGTACTGTCATGGGAACCCCCTGTATCAGACCAAACTGTCTCATCACTCTATCATAGTAGTATGGCATCATTGCATGACTGGTAGGACCCTCTAGAAGCTTGCACTGCTAGGAGTATCTTAGCTGATGTGAAGTATCTAGCCATTCTGTCATCCGATAGTATGGTCTCCATATCACATAATTACCTAGTATATGGTTAAAGCATACCCATCAAAAGAGGATATCCCCGTACTACCATACATCTACTAGAAAATATGCAAAAGCTCTTGGTATGCTCGCATCTACCATCATTGGAACACCCTATGGTCATTTACATGTGTAATTCTCAAATATCCAAACCTGTAGTAAGGTGCATATTGTAAGACTCTCCTACTGGAATCTCACTAACTGACTCAAATCATGGTAAAGATGGGCTAACATGCTGCGACCCCATGAGAAAATAATGATGTCGCTCTCCATCCTACGTACAATATGGGTAAATGGTGCTAAGAATACTATACCCTTTGTGTTGGGTATTACAACCAAAGAGAGTATACATAGCACCACTCTCCGTACCAAGGGTGTCGGGCTTGCTAGTAGGCTGATAGAATGATCTGATCTGATTGGGCCCTCATCTATGGTACTTGTCCCAAACAATAATCCCCATCTAAAAAAACCTCAGGAGGACCCCATTGCACTCTCCATTTGATAGGCTCACCTTGGACTGGAAGTTGTAGGATCCTATATACATCCTCCAGTGTGATTGTGATCTCTCTTGATGGAAGATGGAAGGAACAAGTGTCCTCATCCCACCTCTCTATCATGGTTGATATCATGGATTGATGGAAACTCATCTATGGTAGGACTACTACCTAGTACAATCCCACATCTCTCAATAGCTATATCTCATCCTACTATAACTTGGACAATTTCTCTTTGACAGTCAGTAACAACCCTCCAAAGGGGTGCTCTCAGAGATGGACAAGATCCCGTCAGCACAAATAAGTATCATATCAGTACTCCAGCATAAAAAAAATACAATACCCAATTGACCTAGTCAAGGTCAAGTTTTATAGGTCAAGGTTGACCTTTTTGGGTCAAGGTTGACCTTTTTGGGTCAGGGTCAACCTTTTTGGCTTAGGGTCGACCTTATCCCCAGAAAGGATTGGACCTTCCCAGTTATGGTTGACCTTAAAGGGTCAAGGTCAACATAATTGGGTCAGGGTCGACCTTTTTGGTTTAAGGTCAACCTCCCCTATAAAAATAGGAATATTTCAATCACAAATATCAAAACAAGGAACCTACCTGAGGCAGTGGCTATCCCCTAGCTAGGCACTCTCTTAGGACCTCCACGTGACTCGCTCAAAGTTCTTCTATCTTTGACATTCTACTTCTTTTACCAATTTCTACAAAATGGTAAGAACAAGAAGGTAAGTGTTTCCTAATCTTATTTATAACTACAAATTAGGGTTTTATTAGGGTTTTGTTTGAATTTACCTAGGTTAAATTTGAATTTCTCTTTACATGCATATAGATAGACATTCACTCTTTTCATCATAACTTGAGTTTGGTAGCTCCATTTTCAGTACCGTTAGTGGTATTGGAATCATGATTCAGATACATAACCTCTTGAATTGGTTTAGGAATGTTTTTAATCCTCATAAATAGTTTAAAAAATGAATTTTCAATAAACTTCATATCCAGTGTATAGATCTAACCTTATCACCCTATTTCACCTTTCAGAATTAGTAAGCTGAAATAGGGGGCATAAGGGAATCTATGAACTTCTCAAAATCATCTTAGTAAGGCTTAGGTGCTCTATGGATTTTCATTAACCTTGTGTACTTCAGGTTGTGGGTACTAATGATTTCTTGCAAGATCTCCACATTGAGGACTTGACTATATCCTTTTTACTTTAGGATGTTTTCTTACTTTAGCTTGCATATTCATGTAGTGTCATATCTATGCTAAAGTGGGGGCTAAATGTATCATCTTAAAATGGAAGAAATTCTATTTTTGTAGGTTTAGCACCCTCGTTTAGTACACTTGCATATTAGATTTGCATTTAGGATGCATATGCACTCAATTTTGCATTTCTAGGTGAAACTAGGGTTAGGATCCCATGGATCATCCTGAATTTCCCTATCTGTAGCTTTATTTTTAGGTAGAACCTATGTAATGTCTCTCTTAATCTCCATCATATCTCCTCTATGGCCTCTATGCCTCTATCCAACATTCTGGTGTATTTTCTTAGCTTCCTAGGTTCCCGGCTGACCTGAGAATCTTGTTGACTTCTCAAGGTGACTTTCCTGAAACCTCAGGTCAGGATTAAAGTTGAACTTGAACTAGGTCAAGTTCAAGGTTGACCTTGACCTTTTTCAGGTGTTGGTCCCCACTTTCAAATCTGGAGCTTATCGGGGTTCTAAACTTAAAAATAGGTTCCCAGGTTTGGATGCGAAAGTGTTTTCCCCAATATTCAAATTAATACATTTCCTCCTTGGTTGGTGATTGTAATTGGACCATAATTGAAGGATAAATTTGAATTTTGGTCCCTTGCATTTCCCTAGGAGGTCTATATTGAGATCTCTATATAAACACTCTCTTTTACCTTCATTTCTTCATGAAACAAAATCGTGAGATGACATGACACAATTAAGATTATGACATGACACAATTAAGATTATGACATGATGATGATGCAAGAAAGAAACAGGATGATATAGAAGAACAAGCTATGATGATACATTGATACATACAAGAATTTTGTGGACAAGCTATTGTGGATCTTCTTTGGAGCAAAAGAGAGTTCTTGCTTCCTTTCTTCTTCTTGGTTCCACCTTTTTCAACATTTGAGCATTCAAAAGATACTATCATGGGGTAGAAACTACGGATTGTGAGTTTGATAGGAATAATTTATCCTTAGGGTCTTGGTATGCTTTATTTATCATATTCAAATCTATGCATTTATTTCTCATTTTCAATTCATGTTAGGGTTTTAATCTAGAGGATTAGATCTTGACATTACACATTCAAAGCTCTTTCCAAAAGCAACACACACACATACATTCTACTATATTCAGCTATTTGTGGAGGTAGAGATCACCAAAATGGGGGTTTGACTAAGGAAAAACCCTATATAGTCACCCCAAAACCCCTCTTTTTCAGATATTTGTAGGTGATGTTTCAGGAGATACAGGTTCAGAACAACGAATTGGTGTGTTGGTTCAGATACCCTTTTCAAAAAAATTTTGGGATCCAAAAATAGATTTCTGTCAGAGACTTTTAGGTTGATTCTTCCCTAGGTCGGAATAAAAAATTCTAGGTCAATGGTGACATTGAATTGAGGGTCAAAATTGGAACTGTGTTAGAACAAAGAAATATTTATGGGTTTTGTCCATCTCTGCATTTTTGTTCCACATCCAGTCTCAGATTTTCCAAAAACTCAACACATGCTTAAGAAAAATGGTATTTCCAGATCTGCTATGATGTGAGGTAGGTATTTTACCTCATTACTCTTTGCAAGTATTTTGAATCTTTACATTCCTTATCATAACAATTAAATGTAAATGGTTGAATATGGCTTAGAGTCTCTGTCATATGCAAATCTCCATTGTGCAAACCCTATTCATGAGACCCTCCAAATTTATCCCTTTACAACCAGTATAGAGATTATCAAGAAAGGACTTCAGGGTTGAGAAAATTGACAGAAGAAGAAAAAAGAGCATATACAATAACTACAGTTGAAGAAGTAAAAAGTAATTATAGATTAAGGAATATAATAGTGAATGCAAAACAAGGGAAATTTGACCAAGAAAGCAATCCAAAAAAGGTGAAGCACAAATACATTACTAAAGAGAAACAAGTAGAACCTCAGGAATTTCCAAAAATAGAAAAAGAAAAGGTGGTCAGTAAACCTCTTCCCAATAAATTCTCTTTTATGTCTAATGCATTATATCAAGTTAAAATATTTATTCCTTTTCTTGAAATAGTTAAAATACTTGAATGCAAAAATGAAGCTTTGAAAATATTGTCTAATGTAGGTAATAAGGAAGATCTTAACCAATAAGTAAAGGATCATCCAGATATTTATCTAGGAACTACACTATGCAAAAATGGAAATCAAATTGATTCATTCTATCTTACATTGTTAATAAACAATAAAATAGTGAATAATTTTATGATAGACTCTAGTGCAGCTGTAAACATTATACCTAATGATGCTATGAAAGAATTAGGATTGAATGTTGATACCAAATTTGGTAAATGTTATGCTATGGATAATAGATCAGTTCTCATTGCAGGCATAATAAAAAATGTTGAATTTAAATTTCCTATATGTCCTAAAATGTCATATAAAATGGAAATTATTGTTGATGATGTCCCTACCAATTATGGAATGCTTCTTTCTAGACAATGGTCTAGTTTAGTAGGAGGTAGTATTCAATTAGATCTTTGTTATGCTTCTAGCCTAGTGATTGGCGAGGATGTGAGAATTCATAGGGATAATCGAAGTCCATATATTATTGAAGATGTGGATCCAAGCCTGGTCACACATTTATGTCACTCTTATATTGATAACATTCAGTTAAGTATTTCAAAAGATGCAATGCAAAATACTGAATCTATTGGGTTGCATGCAGAAATAAATGACAATAAAATTTGGAAAACGTATTTTGATGGCACTTTTTGTAGGGATGGTAATGGAGCTGGTGTTATTTTATTTTCCCCTGATAATAAATTTTTTAAATATTCCTTTTATTATATTTCAAATGCACTAACAATGTTGCAGAGTATGAAGCTCTATTAGTTGGTTTGAGAATAGCTAGTAAACATGGAATCAAATGTTTAAGTGTCTTTGGGGATTCTAAATTAATTGTTTCTCAAGTCACAAATAAATTTGTTGCTAAACATCCTCCTCTTAAAAGGTACAGAAATGAAGTATGGGATTCTATAGAATATTTTGATGTTTTTTCTATCAACTGGATAGATAGATCAGAAAATATCCTTGCAGGTTTTATGGCTAATTTGGCATTAAATCATAATGACATTTCTTGTGAGGACATAGTCCAAGTTAAAGTTAACACTAGGCCTACTATACCTGATAACGTTAACAACTAGAAAATCTTCAAAGATGATAGAGATATAATAAGATTTTTAGTATGTTAGCAGGAATATGAAGATCAGTTGATAGACTTGAATGCTCATGTTGAGATAGAGGATAGGAAAGAAATGTTGTTTTGAAAGGAAGTCATTAAACTTAACACAAGTAAGGTTTGAAAAGGCCTTATAACACTGGAAAGGTTGTTTGATAATAAGGATTCAAAAATAGAAAAGAAAAAAACTAATGTCACAATGGATGAAGTAGAGAAGATAAACTTGGGAAATGAAGAATCTCCAAAAGAAATATTAGTGGGTAAAAGATTAACCCCCAAGATTAGAATATATATCATCAAACTATTTAGAAAGTATAGACATGTATTATCTTGGTCCTATGATGACCTTAAGGCTTACTGAGAGGATCTCTTTCAACATGAGATACCTTTAAAGACAAATGCCAAACCATTCAGGCAAAGAAAAAGACCAATAAACCCTACTTTATCTCCCAAGATGAAAGATGAATTAATAAAGATGAGGGATGATTGCATAATAAAACCAATTAGACACTCAACATGGGTTTCAAACTTGGTTCCTATCAGAAAAAAGAATGGTGATATCAAACTTTGTGTAGACTTCATAAATCTAAATATATCATCATTAAAGGACAATTATGCATTACCAAACATGGAATCATTATTGCAAAAGGTCATAGGAAATGAGTTATTGTCAATCATGGATGGGTTCTCAGGGTATAACCAGGTGAAATTAAAAGAAGAGGAACAATATAAAATAGCATTTACTATACCTTGGGGTACCTATGTGTATATCAAAATGTCTTTTGGACTCACTAATGTAGGGGCTAATTTCCAAAGAGCAATGGATGGGGATTTTGAGGATTTTATTGGTGTAGTCATGGTGGTATATCAAAAGGACTTAACTTCTTACTACAAAAGAGAGGAAGATCATTGCAATAATTTGTAGAAAATATTTCAAAGAGCCCTTGAATATGGAATATCATTGAACCAAAAGAAATGTCATTTTGTAGTTACTGAAGGAAAATTGTTAGGACATATTGTATCCAAAGATGGAGTAAGAATAGATCCTGAGAGGATTGCAACAATAGATAAAATTAAGGTCCCTAAGAATTTGAAAGGCATCCAATCTTTATTTGGGAAGATAAAGTTTGTGAGAGGGTTTGTCCCAAATTTTTTAGAGATAATTAAACACATTGATGTGATGTTGAAAAGGGTTTCAGACATGAAATGGACTGATGAGGCTTTAGAATAATTTATTAATATCAAAAAGGAAATTAAAGAGGCTCATGTTCTCAAGTCTCGAGATTATACCAAACCATTTAAACTATTTTATTTTGCATCATACCGTACTATTGCAGTTGTCCTATTACAAAAGAATAATGAAGGTTATGAACAACCAATAGCATTTTTTAGTAAGACTCTTCAAGCCTCGAAATTGAATTATGATATAAATGAAAAAAAAGATTACACACTTGTGAAAGCAGTAAAATCCTTTAGGCCTTATTTGGTTGGGGCAAAAATAATAGCTTATATTCCTAATGCATCAATAAAGGATATATTCAAACAGTCAGAACTCACAGGGAAAATATGTAGATGGGTGAATCAAATTTAGGAATTTGATATACAGATTCAGATTACTAAAATTGTTAGAGGACAAGGGTTAGCAAAATTGATGGCAAAATCAAACATGGATGTATTCTAGGTAAATCAGGTGGATTTAAGTAAAATTCAAACAAGTATTGTAAAGTTCCCTTGGTACACTAATATAGTACATTTCCTAAAACACATGAAATGTCCAGAAGGCCTTACATATAGTCAGAAGAGGACAGTAAAATTGTAGGCATCTAAGTATGTCTTGATGCAAGGGAATTTATATTGGAAAAATAGGGAAGGTATACTTATTTTTTTTAGATGTACACCAAGCCAAGAAAGTGCCTAAGGATCTTTCTTATGGGACATGTGGGGGACATTTTTTTGCAAAGACAACTTCCCATAAAATATTGAATGCAGGATACTATTGGCCTTGTCTATTTAAGGACTGTTATGCATATATTCATAAATGTGAAGCATGTCAAATTTTTTTAGGAAAGCTCAAATATAATGGTGCCTTTCCTCTTAAACCCATGTATAATGAAGAGCCATTGCAAATGTGGGGAATAAACTTCATAGCGGAAATTATTGATACTTCTAGTGGTGGATACAAATGGATTTTGGTAGCCATTGACTACATCACTAAGTGGGTGGAAGCCATACCTAATAGATAGGCTACTAGTAAGGTTGTGATCAAATTCCTGATAAAAAACATACTAACAATATTTGGTGTTCCTCATAAAATCATTTGTGATAATGCCATGTGTTTCAGATTTGCAGAATTTACTAAATTTCATGAGAAATATGGAATAAAGATTTCTGATTCATCCCCTTATCACCCACAAGGAAATGACCCAGCATAATCAAGTAAAAAAAATATAATTAAAATCATCAAAATAATGTTGATAAACAACAAGAGAGCATGGGATTCAAAGTTACCACTTGCACTTTGGGTAGACAAAATTACAATCAAGAAATCTACTGGATATGCACCATATGATCTTGTCTATGGAAAGAAAGCTTAGTTTCCATTGAAAAATTTACTACCAGTATAAAAATTTGTAAATGAAGAACAATGGGAGGAGGTGGACTTCATGGAGGATATATTTTATCATCTTTCAGAGTTTGATGAAATGAGGAATCAAACTCATGAAAGAAATCATGAATTACAACAGCAAGTGAAGGTTTTATTTGATAGGAATACCACAAAAAGAAAGTTTCAAGAAGGAGATTTGGTTTTAAGATGGAATATAAAAGATCGGGACAAAGGAAGACAAGAAAAATTTTATGCTTTATGGGAAGGTGCTTTTTCCATCATTGGTAAAGGAGGTGATGATTCTTATCTCTTACAAGATTTAGTAGGTTATGCTCAGGAGTTTCCAGTACATGGTCAGTATCTTAAACCCTTCTTCTCTTGAATTTTTTTTTTTTTAAAGGGGCAATTTCTTTCTTTCAAATTTTATACTATGGGTTATATTATTTTTTTCTTATAATGGTTTGGTTTTCCAACAATAACTAGGATCTTGATGCATTCACTAGGAATACACATCCCCAGAAAGAGCCATTGGTGGAACCCAAATTTGCAGGACGAATTTGCATACCTAATTGCTCAGGGAAGTATCCTTTTACTTTTATGAGTAAATTCTTATGTTTTATATGGTGTTTTACTTTAGTTTTATTCATATTTTAATTTTAAATCTATCCATTATATGTGTTTTCCTGGTTTAATTTATTATTTTATACTTTTTTATAGATCCTTCCAGAGATTAAGTGTAGGCGGTCGATCTTGTTTTGATCATGCAGTTTGCATGTGATCGCTAGACAAAGATGAAGTCAGCTCAAATATTTAGAGATTCAATGACAACCATGGATGCATTTTTCATCGTGTGGCTAGTGCTAAATCTCATGACTTAACTCAGGTTATAAGAAATATTTGGAGATTCAGAGATAGCTTTATCTCTGAATCTTGTAATCTAACCGGAGGTCAGGATAGAGTTTAATTTTTTATTTGTCGTTAGATCTCTAGATGAAATCAGAGTTAAGTGAAATATTTTGATATTTAGCAAAGATCATTGATCTCATTTCAGATGACCATCTAGCATGTGATCTCCAAATAATAGCCAAGATCAAGATTTTATTCAACGATTGAGTGAGGGCTGTCGATCTTGTTTTATCTTTGGTTTGATCGATTGGTTTGCGTGTAATCTCCCATTTAACTATAGAGTTAGTAAATATTTCAGCGACTTGGATTTTTAGTTATCTCCCAATCTCCAAATGAACCTATGGTTGAAGCCAAGTCTAGTGAAGTTTATTGCAAGATTCAGAGATGACTTGGTCGCGTGATCTCAAAATGAAAGTGTAGTTAAGAAAATAGTCTTGAGATTCAACCTGAGCCATTGGATCAAGATAAGAATCAAGGGTTATCTCTTAATCTTAGGAAGAATTTCTCAAGTACAAGAACAGTTAGAGACTTAGCGTTGATCATTGATCAAAGAAAGATCTGAGGGCTAGCGAAAGATCTCTAGATTAAACCCAAGTTATAAGAATTATTTAGTGACTTAGAGATCTATTAAGTCACTGAATCTCCAAATGAATCATGGTTAGTGAAAAGTTGAGTCAAGTTTCCAAGGAAGAATCTGGACCGTTGATCAAGATAGAGATGTATGTCTGGCACTGAATTGCTAGAAAAGGTCAATAGGTCATGAATTATTCAGTGATTAAGAGGTAATGAGCTAAGATGTAGACACATGTTTAAGTGGCTAAGGAAATCTGTGGTGTTCATTAAATCTTGAAGTAAACCCAAGGTTAGTAATATTATTCAATGATTCAGAGATAGTCTTTCTCTTTGAATATCTAGACTTGACTAGAGTTAGTACAAACATTGGGAGATTGCAAGATAGCCTCAATCTTTTAATCTCAGAATAGACTAGAGTTAGTGCCAAGGATTATGAAATCAAGTATGAACTGTTGATCATAATTCAAGATCAAGGGTTTTCACATAATCTCTAGATAAATTGAGAAAGTACAGAGTGATTTAGAGATTTAGCGCAAGATGTAGATCAAGATCTTATTGTGTGGCTGATGTGTGATCTCTGAATAGAACTTGAGTTACTCAAAATGCTCAATGATTTATAGAATTAGTTATCTATGAATCTCTAGATAGACTCAGAGTCAAAACCAAGTTATCCTTTCTCCTTGTCACTGAATCTATGAATGGACCTAAGGTTATGTTAAAATCTCAGAGACTTAGCGAGGGTTGTTGATCTCATCTCAGATGAATGGCTAGCGCTAGATCTCTAGATGAGAAAAGAATTTTATTCAGTGACTTGGAAACTCCTTCATCTCTAGATCTCTAAATTTTATCATGGCTGAGTAAAGTTAAGTAAATTTACATTGAGAGATTTAGAGGTAAGAATAAATGAGTTACCTAGTGTTAAGAGATGAACCATAGGTAAGGTAAAGTTAAAATGAGTGGCTAGCGCTGAATCTCAGGACAAAGTCAGAGTTAAGAAAACCATTTAGAGATTCAACAAGGACCATTGATGAAGTAAGAGATCTGTGGCTAGTACTAGATCTTGTAATGTAACCCAGGTTAGAGGAAACATTCAAAGACTTGGAGATAAAGTAGTTGCGTAATCTCCATATAGACTATGGTCTAAGTGTGGTAAAATCTTGAGGATTTGTTCTCACACCATTCCAAGGAAATAATATAAAAATCAGGGTTAATAAAGATTGGAGATCCTGACAAAGTACAAATAATCCACTGAGCTATAAAAAGGTAAGAAAAGCAATCCAATCAAATCTCATCTTGAGTGTTTTAACATAAAATAAGGTTTTAAAAATGAAAAACACTCATGACTTTTTCCATCCAAGCATTCAAAGTCAATTACCTGTCAACTTCAAGTGCCATGGCTAGGAGAAAATTAAATTTCTAGCACTAAGAAGAAAGGAACATGACCAACTGTTAGAAATAAAGAATACAAGGAAGAAGTGAGAGAAAGAAATATATGAGCTACTGGTTGAAAGATATGAACTCTTAAAGAAGATCAAGAACAATGAGATCAAAGATAAAAGCCTAAATGAGGAGTTCAATGGATTAGATAAAGAATTGTTTGGTAACCTTGGGGCCTTGAGGCAAAAAGCTGCAAACAATAAGTCAAGCTCTAAGAAAGATGAGTTTGAAGGAGAAGGACCTATCATGAGACAATTGCACCCACATGAAATTGAGCAAAATGCAAAGCTTAAGAAAAATGACAAGGATGCATCTAATAAAGGAAAACAAAAATTAGTTGGTATCAGTATAAATGAGCCTAAACAAAGAAAAGCTACCTCTTTTGGTATGTCCCAAGTGGATTTAGAACTTTAACAAGCTAGAAAAGCTAAAGAGGATCTGGCTAAGAAACTAGAAAAAATGGAGTTAGAGGCTCCTATAGCTGACATGAAAATGAGAATAGATTTCCTTCATGCTACTGCAAATACCACTGCAAGTAGCTATATGCCTGTTACTATTGGGACTATACAACAGAACCCACCGGGTGGTTAAGGGCCAAATGTTGAAGTTTCTGGTCCTAATCCAAATGTTAAAAATTCTAATCCTAAACAAATTGCTCTTCAACCTACTCAAAATCAAGGAGGTGTAGCAGACACTAGTGGAAACAATGCCCTCATAAATTTTCAAAGAAGACCTATCCATCTAGATAGATATAGGCCTTTGTTCTTTGATGGCATCACTGGTCATCCAAACATGATCCCCAATGAGGTAAGAGACCAAATCCCTAAGTTTATTGGAAATAATGTTGTCTCTTTTGAAGAACATTTGAAATATTTCATTGATAAGATCACTGATTTTGAAATTGAAAAGAAATATGTTATCATAAAACTCTTTGTCCAATATTTGATAGAAGATGCTAGGGACTAGTTTAGGAATTTACCTAAGGGAAGCAAAGCATCTTGGGATGATTTTATAGGTCTTTTAGGGAGTAGTACAGAGAACATGTAAATTTAGGTATATGTTAAATTAATTTAATAATATCAAAAAATTCCCTAATGAGAGCATAACTGACTTCAACAATATATTTCAAAAGGCCATGAACAAATTATTTCAAGTATTGAGATTATATGAGAAAGTTCGTTTAACTACTTACTTCAATGCTGCTGATGGAAAGATGTCATACTTGCTTAGGGATAAGAACCTAAATGCCCTAAGAGATGCCTACAAAATAGATATTGATATTGAGAGCAATATTCAATCCTCAGGAAAGATGGGAAACAGAGAGGATGGTAAACTTTGGAAAGAAATAAGAAAATCAAGAAAACCTATCAAAGAGGATGATAGGGTTGATAAATTGATGAGTGCAGTGAAGGATCTTAATACGAAAATGGATAAAAATGACAATGGTTTTCATGATAACAAGTACCAATATTAGAGATATGATAAACAACCAAATATGAAGGACATGCCATATAAAACAAATTGGAAAGATGGAAAGCCTATCCCTGAAAATCAAGAAAACCAAAAGACAAGAGAAACCCCTGATCCTTTTAAAGAGAAATAACACAAACAATGTGGAGAATACTCCTTGGTGTGCTCCTTGTAACATGCCTCACTCCTCTTACTAGTGTGTAGTAGCTCAAGCTCTGGCTGATCAAATGGAAGAGGGAAATGAAAATAGAGTTTTAGGAGAAGAAGGTCCTACTGTAAATATGTTTACTATGAGGAAACCTTACCCATGATCTCCAGAGAACAGTGAATCTCCTGAAAATACAAATAACAGGGGAGGAAAATACAAACAATACTTAGAGTACATGCCACAATTAGTTTCTAATTCAAATGATGAGGCTAGTAATATACCACAAAGGAATATCAATGTAGTGGGTGATGACGAGGAGCATCCTCATTTTAGATTAACTAATGATGAGGAAATAAGATCATTGACTATAGAAACATTAAACCAAGAAATTTGTGCTTATAATTTAAGAAATAGAAGGGTAGAGCCTGGTCAGGGAACAATTTCTTCTGTATTCATCAAGGAAGGAGCTCCACAAGTTGCTGCAGAAACTCCTATTAAGGATAGTAAGGAGAAAAAAGATACCACACAAGAAGAATCTTATTCTTCCCAAAAGGAAAAAGAGGAAGTGAAAATAGAAGAATAGATTGTTGTTGACAAGACCAAGAAAGGTAAGAGAACAACTAATGTATTTTCTAAATTAGCTGCATTTGCATGAATCATGCTCTTACTAAAATGAAAGTTTCAATTCCATTATTGGAAATGTTAAAGATAAAAGAACACAAAGAAGTTACAATGTCAATTTTCAAAGGAATTGAAGATGTTCCCTGTCCAAACAAGAAGGAGAATAAGAAAAAGGAAGTTTCCTTTGACCCAATATCCCCTATATTATATGTGGGTAATATGACTACCCAAGAGCCATCCTGAGTGGACCCATTCTATGTTACTTTTAATTAACAACAAGCTTGTAAAGAATTGCATGATTGACTATGGTGTTCCTCCCAATGTAATGCCATATGATGTAATGAAAGAATTAGGAATGAGTGTGGACACTTGTTATGGGAGATGTTAAGCCATGGATAAAAAAGAGGTCCTTGTGGGAAATATAAAAGGTGTGGAGGTAAAAAGAGTAGTATTTCCTGAGGCCACATACAAGATGGATGTGGTTGTTGTGGATACTCAACCCCATTATGGCATGTTGTTTTCTAGTCAATGGGATATAGCAGTAGGGATCCTGTACAATTGGACCTATCTTATACAACAATCCCTATAAATGAAAATGAAGTAAAATTATACACAGAGCCACATGCACCAGTCACTATTGAAAAAGTGCCAAATGATAGGATCAATTGTTGTGGTGAAGTAGACATGGAAAAATTCAAAGTGGAGAAGATAATGCCAGAGTGTAGAAATATTGATCCACTAGTGGATGAATTGTTCACACAATAGAATGGTTTATAAATGATGTATTTTTATGGAGCTTGTTCAAAGGAAGGATCAGGAGCTGGTGTCCTTTTCATGTCTCCATCAGGTCATGCATTCAAATATTCCTTTTATTTTTCTTTCTCATGTACAAATAATGCTGCTGAGTATGAGGCCCTGTGCTTAGGGTTAAAGATTGCATCAAAACATGGTATCAAATGTTTAAAATTTTTTGGAGACTCTGAATTGGTAGTAGCCCAGGTTAGATCCAAATATGTTGTGAAGAATGATAGGTTAAAACTATACAAACATGTAGTGCGGGATCAATTAGAACTCTTTCATGATTTTAACATAAATTAGGTTGAGACATTCAAAACATACTATGGCTGAATTTTTGGCCAATGCTACTTTAAAGAGTGATGATTCTACTTTGACTGGGGTATCAATTATGGAGGTCAAGAGTAGACCTTTAGTGCCTAAAAATGTGTAAAATTGGCAATTTTTTGAGGATGATCAAGATATCCTAAGATTTGTACAGTGTCTTGACCATTTTGAGGGTCAAAATGTGGATTGCAATGCATTAGTTGAAGTAGTTGAGGGAAAAGACATGGTCTTTGGAAATGAAGTGGTCCAGCTGAGTTCAAATCAGATACCCAAGGGGTTAGTGGAACTAGAGGCATTATTTAATGACGAAGATAATTTTATGTCTAAAAAGAGAAATGCCAAACTTGAGGACCTTGAAGAGGTAAACCTTGGATCAGAGGAAGCACCTCAAAATGTGTACATTGGAATGAAATTAGATCCCCATGTAAGAACAAATCTGATAAAGATTTTAAGAAAACACAAGTAGGTGTTTGCATGGTCTTATGAGGATTTGAAAGCTTATAGAGAAGACCTTTTTCAACATGAAATCCCATTAAAGATAGAGATTAAATGGTTCAGACAGAAGCATAGGCCTATTAACCTATTGTTGGCCCCTAAAACGCAACAAAAATTGATGAAATTGAGAGAAGTATGTATCATTCAGCACATAAGACATTCAACTTGGGTATCTAACTTGGTTCCAGTATGGAAGAAATATAGGGACATAAGGCTATGTGTGGACTTTAGAAATTTGAACCTAGCATCTCTAAAAGATAATTATTCTTTTCCCAATATGGAGGCAATGCTGCATAAAGTCATTGGTTGTGACTTATTATCCATGATGGATGTTTTCTCTAGATATAATTAGGTACTGGTCAAGGAGTAAGAGCAGTTCAAAACTAAATTTACAACCCCTTGCAGAACTTATGTGTACATCAACATGCATTTTGGTCTAATGAATGCAAGAGCAACATTCCAACGAGCTATGGATGTTGCTTTCATGGATTTTATTGATCTATTTATGGTTATTTATCAGGATGAATTGACAACATATTCTAAGGAAGCAAAGTATCATTGTGATCACCTAGAAATGGTCTTCATTAAAGCTATGAAATATGGAGTGTCCTTAAACCATAAGAAGTGCCAATTTTCAGTAGCAGAGGGAAAGTTACTGTGGCACATCGTATAAAAATAAGGAGTAAGGATTGGCCATGAGAGGGTAGAATTAATACAAAAGGTACTTTCCCTTAAAAATCTCAAAGGAATGCAGTCTTTCTTAGGAAAGATAAATTTTGTCAGGAGATTTATTATAAATTTTGCAGAGATTGTCAAGCCAATAATAAAATTCTTAAAGAAAGATGCTAAATTTTAGTGGGATAATGAGGCACAAGTTGTCTTTGACAAGATCAAGAAAGAAATTCAAGAAGCCCCTATATTAAGATATCCTGATTATAGTAAACCTTTCTCACTTTTCTCCTTTGCAGCTTTCCATATAATAGCTGTTGTACTACTGCTAAAGATGAGGAAGGACATGAACATCCTATTGCTTTTTATAGAAAATAACTCTAAGATGCATGATTGAATTATGAGGTAATGGAGAAACATGCATGTGCATTAGTAAAGGCTGTCAAATATTTTAGGCCTTATCTTGTTTTCTCAAAGGTGATAGCATATGTACCCCATGCAGCTGTAAAAGATTTTCTTACCCATTCAGAGATTACTGGGAAAATATGTAAGTGGATAAAAAAGGTCCAAGAATTCAATCTAGAGATTCATGTCACAAAATTAGTGAGAGGAATGGGCTTAGCCAAGCTGATGAAAAAAGAAAATATGTATCTAGTGCAAGTCAACAATATGGAGTTGCAAGACTTGACAGTCACTAGCATTGTAAAAAAACACTGGTATTTTGATATTGTATACTTCCTCAAGAATTCCAAATGACCTGACACTATGAGTGATAATCAGAAAAGGACTATAAGGTTACAATATTAGAAATACTTTTCAGTATAAGGAGAATTATACAATAAAAATAGAGATGGTGTCCTCTTTCTATCTCTAGATGAAAGGAAAGCAGATAAAGTTTTGAGAGAAATGCATGCAGTTTTGTGTGGAGGATATTTCTCTCCTAAGATAATTGCCCATAAAATTATGAGGGTTGGATACTATTGGCCCTATGTTTTTAAGGACTCTTTCAATTTTGTGCTAAAATGTGAACCTTTTTAAAGATTTTTTCCAAAATTGAAATTCTCACAAGCTTTGTTGTTAAATCTAGAGAAAGCTCAGACCCCTTTTACTATGTGGGGAATTGACTTCATTGGAGAATTGGCAGAAAAGTCTAGTGGTGGACATAGCTGGATCCTAGTTTCTATAGCCTACTTTACAAACTGGATTGAAACAATTACTACAAAATGAGCAACCAGAAAAGTGGTCATTGGATTTTTAATGGAGAATGTATTAACTAGGTTTGGTGTCCCATTGAAATTGGTAACAAATAATGCAAAGTTTTTTAGGTTTGTAGATTTTCAAGAATTTTGTGATAAAAATGGAATAGTCATATATTATTCCCCTCCATATCATCCACAAGAAAATGGAAAGGAATAATCAAGCAACAAGAGCATTCTACAAATATTGAAGAAGACCTTGGAGATAAATAAAAGGGCATGACATTCAAAATTGAAATTGGATTTGTTAGATGACAGAGTGACAATAAAAGTGGCCACTAGTAGTCACCTTTTGAGTTAGTGTATGGAGTACAGGCTAGATTTTATATGAATAATTTTCTACCCGTTTACAAGTTTATCATGGATCAAGAGCTAGAAGTAAATAATGCTTTACAGGATAGAATGATCCATTTGATTGATCTTGATGAAAATAGAAGGGAAGGACAAAACAAAAACATAAGGAATCAACAAAAGATGAAATACTTGTTTGATAAAAGGGCTAGTTTTAGGAAATTCCAGCCAAATGAGATGATATTACAATGGAATGCTAGGGCTGAGGACAAAGGAAAGCACAAAAAAATTGAGTCTTTGTGGTTGGACCCCTTTATTATTCATCATATTTTTGGTAAGGATTCATATCTTCTTAAGAATATGGATGGTGAGGTGTTTGAACTGCCAGTGCATGGACAATAATTAAAGTCTTTCTTCAATTAATTTTTCTTTCCATGCACAGTAGTCTTGTAATCTATGTATATGTTTGTTTGTTTCTTGTTGTGTGTTTCTTTCCCAATTGTGTGTTTGTTTCTGTAGTAGGTCAGTGCAGTTGTGATCTACCTCCCAGAGATCTGTAATTCTTGCTATGAAGTTGCATTCAAGCATCCTTAGATAGAGCCACTATTGGAACTATTTTGTGTTTTCTGAGTCTTACGAAAAGTTTTGGTTCCCGATATCAGTTTATGCCTTAAAATTCAAAGTTTGTTCCAATGTGACATCAAATTTTTTGGTAAGTGTCTTCTTCTTGAGAAATATGGTACTAAAAATTTATGAAAGCCTTAAAACCTAGGTCTCTTGTGTCTTTACCATGAAAAAAACCTAGACCCTCATGACCTTGTTCTATTTTGAAGTTACTTTTGTTAAGTAACTTAAGTGTTTTAAGTCATGTGCCTTTTTGGTCTTTGCCTTTATCGCTTAATCACATGATCAAGACCGAATATTATTTGTGGCATGGAGACTTGGCACAAGCTGTTATCTCTTAATCTCAAGAAGAAAGGAATATGCTCTAATGGATTCAGAGAATAAGCATAGGTGGTCGATGTTATTTTGATCATGCGGTTTGTGCATGATCGCTAGACAAAGATGAAGTCAACTCAAATATTCAGAGATTCAGTGAAAATTGTGGATACAGTTTTCATCATGTGGCTAGCGCTAGATCTCATGAATTAACTCAAGTTATAAGAAATATTTGGAGATTACATTTGGAGATTCAGAGATAGCTTTATCTCTGAATCTTTTAATCTAACCCAAGGTCAGGACAAAGTTTACTTTTTGCTTTGTCACTAGATCTCCAGATGGAATCAGAGTTAAGTGAAATATTTTGAGATTTATCAAAGATCATTCATCTCATTTTAGATGAGAATCTAGAGCGTGATCTCCAAATAATAGACAAGTTCAAGATTTTATTCAGCGATTCAACGAGGGCCATTGATCTTGTTTAATATTTGGTTTGTTCGAGTGGTCTGTGCGTAATCTCCTATTTAACTCCATAGTTAGTAAATATTTCAGTGACTTGGAGTTTTAGTTATCTCCTAATCTCTAGATGAACCTGTGGTTGAAGACAAGTCTAGTGAAGTTTAGTGTGAGATTCACAGATGACTTGGTTGCGTGATCTCAGAATGAAAGTGTAGTTAAGAAAATAGTCTTGAGATTTAGCACGAGCCGTTGGATCAAGATGAGAATCAAGGGTTGTCTCTTAATCTCAGGAATAATTTATTAAGTACAAGAACATTTAGAGACTTAGTGCTGATCATTGAGAAAAGAAAGATCTGAGGGCTAGTGCAAGTTCTCCATATTAAACCTAAGTTATAAGAATTATTCACTAACTTAGAGATCTATTAAGTCATTGAATCTCCAAATGAATAATGGTTAGTTGTGCTTATTTCAAAGCTGATTTAGGTTTTCCAAGGAAGAACCTAGACTGTTGATCAAGAGAGAGATGTGCATCTCATGCTGAATCACTAGAAAAGGTCAATAGGTCATGAATTATTCAGTGATCAGGAGGTAATGAGCTAAGATGTAGACACATGTTTAAGTGGCTAAGGAAATCTATGTTGTTCATCAAATCTCAAAGTAAACCCAAGGTTAGCCAGATCATTCAGCGATTTAGAGATAGCCTTTATCTTTGAATCTCCAGATTTGACTAGAGTTAGTACAAACATTGGGAGATTGCGAGATAGCCTTAGTCTCGTAATATTGGAAAAGACTAGAGTTAGCACCAAGGATTATGAAATCAAGTATGAACTGTCAATCATAAGTCAAGATAAAGGGTTGCCACATAATATCTAGATAAATTGAGCAAGTACAAAATGATTCAGATATTTAGCACAAGACGTAGATCAAGATCTCATCGTGTGAATGGCATGTGATCTCTGAATAGACCTTGAGTTATTCACAATGTTCAGCGATTCAGAGACTTAGTTATCTCTGAATCTCCAGATAGACTCAGAGTTAGAATAGAGTTATCCTTTTTCCTTGTCATTGAATCTCTGAATGGACCTAAGGTTAAGTTAAAAGCTCAGAGACTTAGTGAGGATCATCAATCTCATCTTAGATGAATGGATAGAACTAGATCTCTAGATGAGAATCGAGTTAAGAATTTTATTCAGCAACTTGGAAGTTCCTTCATCTTTGGATCTCCAGATTTGATCATGGTTGAGTAAAGTTAAGTAAATTTACATTGTGAGAATCAGAGGTAAGAAGAAATCAGTTACCTAGTGTTAAGAGATGAACCAGAGGTATGGTAAAGTTAAAATGAGTGGCTATCGCTAAATCTTGGGACAAGGTCAGAGTTAAGAAAACCATTTAGAGATTCAGTGAGGGTTGTTGATGATGTAAGTGATCTGTGGCTGGCGCTAGATCTTATAATGTAACCTAGGTTAGAGGAAACATTCAGAGACTTGGAGATAAAGCAGTCGCATAATCTCCAGATAGACTATGGTCTAAGTGTGGTAAATCTTGAGGATTTGTTCTCACACCATTCCACGAAAATAATATAAAAAGTAGGGTTAATAAAGATTGGAGATCCTAACAAAGTACAAATAATCCACTGAGCTATAAAAAGGAAGAAAAGAATGCCAATTAGATCTCATCTTGAGTGTTTTAACATAAAATAAGGTTTTAAAAATGAAAAGCACTCATCAATTTTTCCAGCCAAGCATTCAAATTCAATTATATGTCAACTTCAAGTACCATGGCTAGGAAAAAATTGATGTCAATACACGTAGATTTATTGTAGATGTGATTGAGAAACAATTTCTAGGATCTCAACTAGACTAATGCATTGATGATAAATAGATGCAACCTTTGTACATTCTTCTTACCAAAGTTTTCAGAGAAACAAAGTGAAAATTGCATAAGTTTCAGAGCAATTGAGAAAAGTCTGTTTTAGAGGAGAATAGTTCAGAGCTAGTAAAGATGAGTCAAGCAGAATCAAGAAGAGCTTTAGTCAGTGGTGAAGGAAAATATTCAAAAGAAGAACAAAAATGAAAGAGGAATTATTTAGGTGAGTTTGTTGCTCTGCTACTTGGAACCAACCAGAATAAAAAGGTAAATGACGAATACTTCTTTGATTATATGTCAAATTATAGGGATCCCAACACTCCTGAGTGCTCTAGTTATCACTTATTCAATTAATTTTATAGTAATAAGGATAGAAAAATCCCTGTTTCAAACCCTTGGACATTAGGTTTATCCAAGCTGATTGTTCCAGATGTCTTCCTTGATGCAGACCTGTTAGTTGAATTGGCTAAAAGATATGGTACTGTCTCCAAGACCATAATAAAACATGATGATACAACCATAGTAACCATGGATAGGGCATCCTTTATGAAAGCCTTTGGTATATACCATGCCTCTACCACATATATAGACCTAAAAAAATTGAAGAACAAGTATACTAGAGAGGTCAATGTGGTGAAGAATTTGATCCAGTCTCATGTGCCTAGGTCAAATAGAAATTACATAGCCCCCATGCATTTTCTAAAGGTGCGCCATATGAATTCAAGGATTTAAGCTTCTACGTGAAGTATATAGCTTATGGGCTGTGTAGGGTATTGGGGATTGATGGGCGAAATTGAGAAGATCTATTGATGATCATCCTGGATATCTAGAACTCCCACATCAATATTAACTTTGACTACACTCAGTATGTCATTGATAGAATACATGAGGGCCTCATAAGTATTCAAAAGAAGACCAACCCCGAGTTCATACAGTATTCAAATCTAATGCATTTGATTCTATTTTTCAACATAGAATGTATGGATATTGAGAATCCGAGACCCAGGACATAGTTCCAAGGCTAGCCAAACCCTGTACAATTTTGGATTAGGGTTTGGAATTATACTTCCAATGAAAATGAATATTGTGGTTTTTAGAATTGGGTTGTACATCCAATTTTAAACTTGTTGGGTGTTTATATAACTAGGTTGATAGTCAAGGTGCTTAGAATTTTAAGACCTTGTGAATATATGGACAAGTGGCCAGGAGATCACAATTGGGGAGATTTTTATTGTGAGAAGACATACATAGTGATTAGGGTTTATGGATGTTCTCATCCTTCACACATACTTCCTAAGTATGTGCCTCCAAGGGTTTACTTGATGGATTTTATTTGGAAATTGATGTGGACAGATAAAGAGCACATAGCCCCTGTATGCACCCTAAAATGGTCGCCTAGACTTTAGGCCCCATTTCTCAATTTATCAAATCCTTGAATCAATATTTTCAAATATCAACAATATCAATTATATCAATTTCCTCGATCAAATAATAATCAATTCAATATTTCCTAAGGTTTGAGCCTTATTTAATTTAAAAAGAGAAAAAAATAAAAATAAAAATATTATTTAATTAAGAGAACATGCTCTCTTTTAATTAATTAAAAAATCTCTTTTAA
>MU226409.1:431653-450259 GCA_018584345.1 Thuja plicata | reverse complement strand
TAATCAACAATCATCAATCATCAATCAATCAATCATTCATATATTAGGTTTTCATAGTATTGTTATGTTGCAGGTTTGGAGAGCAATTTTGGAAGAGGATTTGAGCACTCAAGCTTGGATATTGCAAAAGAAAATGAATTAAATTAAAAATTAAATAAAAATCCCTTTTTCTTCACATCTTTCTAAGTGGTGGGTTTTTGCCTCTTATTCGTAGCCTTTGATTTTTGCCTCTTAATCTCAATCATTCACTTTTCTTTAAAAGGAGACCTTTGCTTCTCATTTTCATATATTAGAGTTTTTAGTATTGTTATGTTGCAGGTTTGGAGAGCAATTTTGGAGGAGCATTTGAGCTTGGATATTGCAATTTCTCTCTTCTTGTCTCATTCTTTCTTGCATTCATGGCTCCTCATATAAATTAGAATCATGTTTATTTCGATAGATTAGATTTGCATTCATATTTCCTTTCATAGACTAATATGCATTGTTATCATATAGAGTAGATTTCATTTTTATGCATTTGAATCTCTCGTTTCATGGTGTATTTGCAATAGACACAACTAGGTCAATCTGAGGGCCTTCATTTTACATTTTTACACATCCATGACTAGAGAGATATGGATCGATATTTGAGGCCTCATTCTTGAGCAACCTTGAATGGAATGATTCATAAAAGTGTGACAACATTTATGCACACAACCCCCACATAAAAGGCACATTCAAACCCAGGCAGTTCATGGTTGTTGATTTTACCATTGGGAAAAGGGTCATGGATGCAGTAAACAAGTGGTTAGGGCAATGCAAGATGAGCATGGCCTTGTATAGATATGTAGATCCTGAAGGCTTCATCAAAAGTTCCAAGAAATTGCTAACCCCAAGTGTCACTGCCATCAAGGAACATGAGGAGTGTGTTGAAAAGGATGTTATTAGAAATGCCCTAGAGGATGAAGAGGAAATAAGAAGAGATGCAAAATATGAGGAAATTATTTATTTGGAAAAGGAGATGAAAAAGGCAAGGATTCATTTTGGAGGTTTCTTCCTAGGATTGCCTTATTTGACAAGACTTAAAAATATGATATAAATGTATCATACCTTGTACAATCATCTAGAGATCCAAATAGAGGAGAAACATAGGGGACCTTAAAATCATTCATATTTTGAGTATGAGGAAGATAGTGAGGGAGGGTACATGATTTATAGTCCATCTTAGATAGATGTGTCACCTGGTGTTGAGAAAATCATAGAGGATCATGACAAAGAAGCTCATGACACTGAAGTAACATGTGAACCCCAAAGGAAGAAACAAAGAGTAGAATAGGGGAGCCCTCTCAAGAAGAGACATAGGGGAAAAATATGGATAGAATAAGTTTCCTGATCACTGGTGATAGGAAATATCATAACCAACTAAGAAAGACAATCAAAGAGGGAAAGAAAAAGGAAAAGGACATCCAAGAAGAGGTGGAATTGCCCCTCCAACTGTGCTAGGATGAAAGAGAGCTCTATCAAGAAGAATTTATAAGTGATGATGCATTCATCAAAATTGACGAGTTCAAGAACTTTCTAATCTGGAGAAATCAACAACAAGTTGGATCTCAGTTGCAATTAACAAAAGGTGGTACTGTACAGAATGAAGCTTTGCAGGATTTAAAAGCCTATGATCCTAAGTTTGAAGCTGTCACACTAGAGGAGGCTAGAAAATTGGTGAAGTCCAGTGCAATGCTACTTGTTCCTGGATGAGATTTGGCCTCTGTATTCATAATTGATCAAATCAGGAAGTAGTTAGAGGCTAATATGTCTTCTGAGACTCAGATTGGAGAGATGATAAGGGGATGTGGATATGATCAAAGATCCTAGACTTTATCCATGTGGTCCCTGGCTCCAAGAACACAAAATCCATCTCTGTTTAGTGTTGAGGAGAAAATAGATGGAGACAATATCATATGGACTGTCCAGAACACATCTAATATTGAGATTTCCCAGGTTGTTACCCACGTTTTATATCTCAATGAGGAAAAAATAGAGAAACTATCTTCATGGTATGGAAGACTCTTTGATGACTCAATTGTTGTAGCAAAGGATAGGGAGTAATGATTGATACAAATCAAAGCATTGCAGTGGTAAGTGGAAGCCCTAAACAAGAAATTAGAAGAGGATCCTAAAGCTCCTCCTCCAGCCAAAGAGGTTGCTTTAGTGTAGACAAATACCACTGAGGACCTCCCACAGTCAATAGAGAAATTAGACAAGGATCAAAATGAAGTTTCCCTAGCTGCAGTTAGTAAGTTACTTGATTTAGAGAAGGAGGTGAAAGGCCAAGTAGCAAGTTTGAAGCCATTATTCAGTACATGGTTAAGAAGGGGGTCCTTATTTAAAAGACTAGAGGCATTACAACCTCACAGGACAGATCTCCCAGAAATAGTATGCCAAGTGGGGGAGATGATATAACAAATTAGCACATCATTTTCCTTCTTCAAAGGAAAATAAAATCATATTTAAGAAAGGGTCAACATGTTTGGCCTTGATTTTAGTAGGTTTATCCCTCCTATCAAAGGGGAAAATGATGAGATCAAATCTATTGAGAAGTGGAGAAAATAATTTGACACTTTTCTGCCTAAGAAAGAGGCATTCCTGACAGATGATAATGTCCTAGATATGGATAGATTCAATAAAGCCTTAGATGAAGCTTTCAAAGATGAAACAAACTTTGTTAAGTTTGTTATAGATGTCAAGGCTATCATTGATGCCAGGTGGGAAAGGAAAATGAAGCAGTTGAAAAATATAAAAGGTTTTAGTTGGCCATCAAAGGATGAAGTCACACTTTGGGACAACATCACCAAGCCAAAGAAGAAGAAGAAACCAACAACAATTGACTTGGACATGATAAATTGAGTAAAGTGGCACTTGGCACCTGATCAATGAGCATAGGGAGGGTAATCATCATCAATACTAGTGTAAGTTAGCTTGTATTGGAGTTCACTAGGTCTCATAAAAAATTTAAGAGGTTACCCTGAATATCTGTAGACAAAGGTGCCAACTGCAAAGGATTTGGAATGATTTCAAATCAACTACTCAAGTGTATTTCTTCCACCGACTGGACATGTAACTGTTTTTGTCTTTTAGCACTTTTAGGTTTTTATTAGCCATCTAAAGCTTGTTGCATCCTGTCTCTTCAAAGATTCTGAGATGGCTAGTGCTTAATATATATAGCAAGTTGTATTATATTGTAAAGGATGGTGAATTCACATCTGCGAGGAAGATTTTTGAATTTTGTCTATTTTTAAGATTTTATGTCCTTCTGAATGTATTGAGAAGAAATATTTTAATAAAATACAGTAGAAGTTCATGTTTCATATCTATGATGTCTTCTTGTATTTATGTTTGAGCTCTTGTGTGTTTAATCTGTAAGGCATTTTAAATATTCTGGTTATAAGGTAACTGTGACATTTTTTTGAGTTTCTTTCAAGGAGAAAATAAATCTTAAAAGTAGTTTCAGAGGGCTAAATATTAGTATAAGAATCTGATACATGGGTATGGGAATGAGAAGGTGGTTTGTAAGGCATTTCATTTGAGTTCCATGTGTGTTTCCATTAAGAAATTTGTGTGAATTTATATTTAAATTGACTCTTTTCCCTGGATTAGGTACTGGTCAAGATTTTGATTAGTAGTTATCCTCATCAACATTAAATCTAAACAATCCTTTATATTTTTGTTATTAAGAAAATATATGTTGATCATTTGTATTGGAAAATAAAAGTAATTTTATTGATTCCTTGGAGAGTGAATCATTAGGTCAGTCTGCATGTGTCTAGAACTCGAATAGAAGAAGTATAAGAATCCTTATTTCACTAGTATTTCCCCTTGTTAAGTTCATGTTCTGGCTTGTAAAGCTCTGCATAAGATTGGTTCTGTTCATTTTTAGAATATGTAATCAGTTGTTGCAGTAAAAGGCAGGAGAAAATTAGTACAAATCCATGATCCACTATAAAATTTACCGAGTATTAGTAAATTGTAAAAGGTACACCCACCTAAGTCTATGGAGCTCAAAGAAGAAGGAGGATTAAATCCTCATCAATTAGACCTTTCCTAGTTTGATTCAAGTCTTGGGAAGCATAGAGTCAAGCATTTATGCTTAACAAAGGTCTGACAAGAAAAATCTCTAAAAATTTGGTGACTCTAGTGAGGAGAAATGGGTTTTAACAATATGATTTCCAAAGTTCATAGAGACTAATTATCTGTTGTTCCATTTATTTATCAATATAAGTAAATTCTTTCCCATACTTGTTGTGGGTGGTGACTCTATACTCTGTGCATTCTAGTATTTGCATATTGAAACATTGAAAATTATTGTCTGATTTAAAATGAGTCAGAAAAGAAACACCAGGTCTTACTATCGAAATAATCTAGAGAAAGATCATATAGGAGAAGAGATCCATACACTTGGAAGAAGACAATGGTCTAAGATAGGTGGATCAAACCATGACTCCCCAAGTGTTCCAAAAGGAAGAATGGAAACCCATGTCCCTAAAATACTTTCATTATCATCTGAAAGTGCTGAGCATTCAAGGCCAGTTGGACCTTATGTTGCTGACATTTATTTTGATCCTCTCAGAGATGGAGAGATGAATGATGAAGGATTCTTCCCTGCACATGAAACTCTAGAGCAGCTAGGAGAAACATCTGTTGCTGAGACTGCATCCTATGACTCTGACAAATTATGAGATGAAGTTATAGAACTAAGAAGAAAGGAACATGACCAACTGTTAGAAATAGAGAATGCAATGAAGAAGTGAGAGCAAGAAATATATGAGCTACTAGTTGAAAGAGATGAAATCTTAAAGAAGGCCAAGAATAATGAGCTCAAAGCTAAAAGCCTAAATGAGGATTTCAAGGGATTAGATGAAGAATTGTTTGGTAACCTTGGGGCCTTGAGGCAACAAGATGCAAACAATAATTCAAGCTCTAAGAAAGATAAGTTTGAAGGAGAAGGACCTGTCATGAGACAGTTGCACCCACATGAAATTGAGCAAAATGCAAAGCTCAAGAAAAATGACAAGGATGCATCTGATAAAGGAAAATGGAAAGAAGTTGGCATTAGCATAAATGAGCCTAAAAAAATAAAATATACCTCTTCTGATATGTCCCAAGTGGATTTAGAACTTGAAAAAGCTAGAAAAGATAAAGAGGATATGGTTAAGCAACCAGAAAAAATGGAGTTAGAGGCTAATGGTGTTGACATGAAAATGAGAATAGCTTTCCTTCATGCTACTACAAATACTACTGCAAGTAGCTCTATGCCTGTTACTACTGGGACACTACAATAGGACCCACCAGGTGGTTCATGGCCAAATGTTCAATTTTTTGTTCCTAATCCAAATGCTCAAAATTCTCATCCTAAATAAAGAGCTCTTCAACCTACTCAAAATCAAGGAGGTATAGCAGACACTAGTGAAAAAAATGCACTCAGAAATTTTCAAAGAAGACCTGTCCATCTAGATAGATATAGGCCTATGTTCTTTGAATTCATCCTTGTTCATCCAAACATGATCCCTAATGAGGTAAGAGACTGAATCCCTAAGTTCACTAGAAATTATGTTGTCTCTTGTGAAGAACATTTGAATGCTTTCACTGATAAGATCACTAATTTTGAAATTGAAAATGAAGATGTTATCATGAAAATCTTTGTCCAATCTTTGATAGAAGATGCTATGGACTGATTTAGGAATTTACCTGAGGGTAGCATAACATCTTGGGATAAAATTTTAAGGTCTTTTAGGGAGCACTAAAGAGAACATGTAAATTCATGTATATGTTGAATGAATTTAATAATATCAAAAAATTCCCTAATGAGAGCATGGCTAACTTCAACAATAGATTTCAAAAGGCAATGAACAAATTATTCCAAGTATTGAGATTAGATGAGCAAGTCTGTTTAACTACTTACTTCAATGCTACTGATGGCAAGATGTCATACCTGCTTAGGGATAAGAACCCAAATACCCTAAGAGATGCCTAAAAAATAGCTATTGATATTGAGAGAAATAGGTAAGCCTTGGGAAAGATGGGAAAAAGAGAGGATGGCAAAATTTGGAAAGAAAGAGGAAAATAAATAAAACCTGTCAAAGAGGATGATAGGGTTGATAAATTGATGAGTGCAATGAAGGATCTTACTGCTAAAATGGATAAAAATGATATAGGTTTTCATGATAATAAGTACAAGTATCCGATGTATGATAGACAACCAAATCTAAAGGACATGCCATATAAAAAAAATTAGAAAGATGACAAACCTATCCCTAAAAATCAAAAAAACCAAAGAACAAGAGAAACCCTTGATCCTCTGAAAGAGAAATAGCACAAACAATGTTGAGAATAATCCTTGGCATGCTACTTATAACATGCCTCACTCCTCTTACCAGTGTGTAGTAGCTCAAGCTCTGGCTAATCAAATGGAAGAGGGAAATGAAAAGACATTTTCAAGACAAGAAGGTCCTACTAGAAATATGTTAACTATGAGGAAACCTTACCCATGGTCTCTAGAGAACAAAGAATCTCCTAAAAATACAAATAACTAGGGAGGAAAAGTCTGATAATACTTAGAGTACTAGCCACAAGTAGTTTCTGATTTAAGTGATGAGGATAGCACTATACCACAAAGGACTATCAACGTAGTGGGTGACGATGAGGAGTATCCCCATTTTAGATTACCTAATGATGAGGAAAAAATATCCTTGACTATAGCAGCAATAAACTAGGCAAGGAGTGCTTATAATTTAAGAAATAGAAGGGTAGAGCTTGGTTAGGGCAACCTTACTTCTGTATTCATCAAGGAAGGAGCTCCATAAGTTGTTTCTGAAACTCCTATTAAGGATAGAAAGGAGAAGAAAGCTACCAAACAAGAAGAATCCTATTCTACCCAAAAGGAAAAAGAGGAAGTGGAAATAGAAGAAAAAATTATTGTTGACAAGACCAAGAAAGGTACGAGAACAACTGATGTGGTTTCTGAATTACTTGCATTTGACATGAAGCATGCTCTTACTCAAATGAAAGTTTCAGTTCCATTATTGGTAATGTTAAAGATAAAAGAACACAGAGAAGTTGCTATGTCAATTTTCAAAGGAATTTAAGATGTTCCCACTCCAAACAAGAATGCGAATAAGAAAAAGGAAGTTGCCTTTGACCCAAACTCCGCTATATTATATGTGGGTAATATGATTACCCAAGAGCCATCCCAAGTGGACCCATTCTATGCTACTTTTTTAATTAACAACAAGCTTGTAAAGAATTGCATGATTGAGTCTAGTGTTGCTACCAATGTAATGCCATATGAAGTAATGAAAGAACTAGGAATGAGTGTGGAAATTTGTTATTGGAGCTGTTATGCCATGGATAACAAAGAGGTACCTATTGTGGGAAATCTAAAAGGTTTTGAGGTAAAAATATAAGTATTTCCTGAGGCCACATACAAGATGGATGTGGTTGTTGTGGATACTCAACCCCATTATGGCATGTTGTTATCTAGTCAATGGGCTGTAGCAGTAGGGGCATGTACAGTTGGACCTGTCTTATGCAACAATCCCTATAAATGGAAATAAAGTAAAATTGTACAAAGAGCCATGTGCACCAGTCACTGTTGAAAAAGTGCCAAATGATAGGCTCTATTTTTGTGTTGAAGTAGACATGGAAAACTTCAGAGTGGAGAAGATCATGCCAGAGTGTAGAGACATTGATCCACTCATGGATGAATTGTTCACACAATAGAATGGTCCGTGGATGATGTATTTTGATGGATCTTGTTCAAAGGAAGGATCTGGACCTGGTGTCATTTTCATTTCTCCATCAGGTACCACATTCAAATATTCCTTCTTATTTTTATTTCTCATGTACAAATAACACTGTTGAGTATGAGGCCATGTGCTTAGGGTTAAACATTGCATTAAAACATGGTATCAAATATTTAAAAAAATTTGGAGACTCTGAATTGGTAGTAGCCTAGGTTAGATCCGAAAGTGATGTGAAGAATGATAGGTTTAAACTATACAAACATGTAGTGTGGGATCAAGTAGAACTCTTTGATGCTTTCAACATAAATTGGGTTGAGATATCAAAAAATGTTATGGCTGAATTTTTGGCCAATGTTGCTTTAAAGAGTGATGAATCTACTTTGACTAGGGTATCAATTGTGGAGGTCAAGAGTAGATCTGTAGTGCTTTCCAATGTGTATAATTGGATTTTTTTTGAGGATGATCAAGATATCCTCAGATTTGTACAGTGTCTTGACCATTTTGAGGGTCAACATATGGATTGAAATGCATTAGTTGAAGTATTTGAGGGTAAAGACATGGTCTTTGGAAATAAAGTGGTCCAGTCGAGTTCAAATCAGATACCCAAGGGGTTAGTGGAACTAGAGGAATTGTTTAATGACGAAGATAATTTTATGTCTAAAAAGAGAAATGCCAAGCTTGAGGACCTTGAAGAGGTAAACCTTGGATCAGAGGCAACACCTCAAAATGTCTACATTGGAAGGAACTTAGATCCCCATGTAAGAACAAATTTGATAAATCTATTAAGAAAACACAAGCAGGTGCTTGCATGGTCTTATGAGGATTTGAAAGCTTATAGAGAAGACTTTTTTTAACATGAAATCCCATTGAAGCTAGAGATTAAACCATTTAGACAGAAGCATAGGCCTATTAACCTATTGTTGGCCCCTAAAATGCAACAAGAATTAATTAAATTGATAGAAACAGGTATCATCCAGCCCATAAGACATTCGACTTGGGTATCTAACTTGGTCCCAGTATGGAAGAAAAATGGGGACATAAGGCTCTGTGTGGAGTTTAGAAATTTGAACCTAGCATCTCTAAAAGATAATTATTATTTTCCCAATATGGAGGCAATGTTGCATAAAGTCACTGGTTATGACTTATTATCCATGATGGATGGTTTCTCTGGATACAATCAGGTACTGGTCAAGGAGTCAAAGTAGTTCAAAACTGCATTTACAACCCCTTGGAGAACTTATGTGTACATCAGGATGCCTTTCAGTCTAATGAATGCATGAGAAACATTACAATGAGCTATGGATGTTGCTTTCAATGATTTTATTTATCTTTTTATGGTTATTTATTAGGATGACTTGACAACATATTATAAGGAAGCAAAGGATCATTGTGATCACACAGAAAAGGTATTCATTAAATCTATGGAATATGTAGTGTCCTTAAACCATAAGAAGTGCCAATTTTTAGTAGCAGAGGGAAAGTTACCGAGGCACATTGTATCAAAAGAAGGAGTAAGGATTGAACATGAGAGGGTAGAAGCAATAAAAAAGGTCCTTTCCCCTAAAAATGTCAGAGGAGTGCATTCTTTCTTAGGAAAGTTAAATTTTGTTAGGAGATTTATTATAAATTTTGCAGAAATTGTCAAGCCAATAATAAAATTCTTAAATAAAGATGCTAAATTTTAGTGGGATAATGAGGCACAAGTTGTCTTTGACAAGATCAAGAAAGAAATTTAGGAAGCCCCTATCTTAAGATCTCTTGATTATAGTAAACCTTTATCACTTTTCTCCTTTGCATCTTTCCATACAATAGCTATTGTACTACTACAAAAAGATGAGGAAGGACATGAAAATATTATTTATTTTTATAGAAAATTACTCCAAGATGTAGATTTTAATTATGAGGTAATGAAGAAATAGGCATATGCATTAGTAAAGGCTATCAAGTATTTTAGGCCTTATCTTGTTTTCTTAAAGGTGATAGCATATGTGCCCCATGTAGCTGTAAAAGATGTTCTTACCCAGTCAAAGGTTATTGGGAAAAGATGTAAGTGGATAAATAGGGTCCAATAATTCAATCTAGAGATTTAGGTCATAAAATTAATGAGAGGGCTAGGCTTAGCCATGCTCATGATAGAATAAAATATGGATCTAGTGCAAGTCAACAATATGGAGTTGCAAGACTTGACAGTCACTAGCATTGAAGAAAAACCCTAGTATTCTGATATTGTATACTTCCTCAAGAATTCCAAATGCCCTGACACCATGAAGTGATAATCAAAAAAGGACTATAAGGTTACAATCTCAGAAATACACCTTAGTACAAGGAGAATTATACTAGAAAAATAGACATGGTGTCCTCTTGCTATGTCTAGATGAAAGGCAAGCAGATAAAGTTTTGAGAGAAATGCATGTAGTTTTGTGTGGAGGAAATTTCTCTACTAACATAAATGCCCATAAAATTATGAGGGCTGGCTACTATTGGCCCTATGTTTTTAAGGACTCTTTCAGTTTTACATGAAAAAATCTGAACCTTGTCAAATATTTTCTTCAAAGTTGAAATTCTCAGGAGCTTTGTTGTTAAATCTAGTGCAAGCTCAGGCCCCTTTTACTATGTGGGGAATTTGACTTCATCGGAGAATTTGTAGAAAAGTCTAGTGGTGGACATATCTAGATCCTGTTTGCTACATAATACTTTACAAAATGGATTAAAGCAATCCCTACAAAAGGAGCAACCAGTTAAGTGGTCATTGATTTTTTAATGGAGAATGTCTTGTGTAGGTTTGGTGTCCCATTGAAGTTGGTAACAGATAATGAAAAGTATTTCAGGTCTTTAGAGTTTCAATAATTTTGTGATAAAAATGGAATAGTCATATCTTATTCCTCTCCATATCATCCACAAGAAAATGGACAGGCAGAATCAAGCAACAAGAGAATTTTGCAAATCTTGAAGAAGATCTTGGAGACAAATAAAAGGGCATGACATTGAAAATTGAAATTGGCTTTGTGGGCTGACAGAGTGAAAATCAAAGTGACCACTAGTAAGTCACCTTTTGAATTAGTGTATGGACTGTGTGTATATTTTGTGGTTCTACAAGGTGCAACACAACACTTCAATATGTCATTGCATTAGTGAGATAAACATGAAATAATAAAGAAAAAGCACATATACATCACTAAAATTGATATATTACTCCCTATCTAAGAAGAGTATGAAATATGCTATAATTTTCCCTCAGATTATGCATAAATTAGTGACACATTCATACTTAGAATGAAAGATTTTAAGAATGCAAGCTAGATTGGAATGCAAAGTTATTTTTAGTGCTCCAAATGAAAGATTATAACAATTCTAATATTATGAGCTAAAATGCATTAAGAAATTAGGAAAATATAAGTTTGCAAATAAAATCTAAAATTAGGGGCCCATTGAGCTCAAAATTTATTCCTTTTATAAAATAATTTGAGGAATGAGAGGTCAAGATTTATTTGTGAAGAGAGATGGAGATTGAATCTTTGGTGATGCATGTGAGGTGATCCAAGCGATTTAACTCTCATTGGCTAATGGATTGACTTTCCAATTTTCAAGTGAGGAGTTATAATTAGAAGGCTTTATTAAATTCATTTTAATTAATTACTTTAGCCATGTATTTAATTATTTTGATTTAATTGTTTTGATATGATTTAATTGGCTAAGGAAATTAATGTGAATTAGTGATAAGATCACTTTGATTTTAGGAAATTAAATTTGATTTAGATGAATTATGCCAATTAATTAAGCAATTGTCTTGACATAATTAGGGGTATGATCACACTTAGGAAAAAGAGGGTTTCTGGTCAGAGAAGACCAAATTAGGGTGGTTACATTTTCCCCTATTTGAATTGATGTGCGAGTAGTACATTGATTCAAAGAATGTTTGATGTTGACTTTAGAAAGTTTGAGAATTCCGCCCTTGATTGAATGAAATGTTTGATGAGACCAGTCTCACACTTGATTGAACTAAGACTGATAGTATTGAATTTGAACTTGATTGAACAAAGGTCAATCAAAAAAAGGATCTTAAAGGTACCAATTATGAACTTGATCGAACAAGAATTGATAATACTAACTCCAAACTTGATCAAATGAAGGTTAGTACGAAGCTGCCAGGAGCTTAATAAGAATATGAGAATATGTATACATAGATATAATATAGCTTGTGAGCATCGAAGCCTTCTATCCAATAGTCTCGACTTGATTGAAGGAAACTTTCATGCCTCTAGTCTTTTGATGATGAAGTCATTTTGTTGCTTTTTTAGCAATAATTTGATTCATTTTAAGTGTGATCATGCCCCCTTGGGAATGAAATCAAAGGAAAAATAATAAAATCCCTCTATAGAATGATATATCATTGGAATAGATCGATTGAATCGCAAAAGAATCAATTAGAAGAGATGATGAAGCAAAGGTGTGTTAATATAAAACATAATTTACCAGGTCAACTACGTTGAAAATGTAAGTTTTGAGTCTGATAAAATGATGTAGGACCAAGATTTTGATGAATAATGTGCAATGTGAAGATATAGAACCTGGAAAAATGATTGTGTAAGCTTGCGAATCATTTTCAAAGCATATATAGCAATTATGCATTTTTGGAGATTATCGTAAAGTTTTTGTTGTTCTGTATAAAACATCATCTATGTGTTTGATTTCATTCTTGATTGATCAGAGAAGAAAAAAATTGATTTTTGATAGTCTTGGAGGAGTTTTGGAGCTCCTAAATAGCTTAAAAAGGTTAATATATATCTCAAAATTCACTTTTTACTCATTCATTTTCAATTTTACCCTCAGTAAATCTAGAGCTTTGCAAAGAAGATGGTGGTCCCTATGGAGAAACATTGATTTGAGCTTGCAAATTGACATCAGTGTCTGACTCATTACACACCGCTGGTGAGTACATCGATACCTATCTTTCCATGTTTTTATTTTTCATTTTTGTCAAATTCTATAGTAGTTATGAAGCTTTTAATTCTGCATCACACCCGTGTCCTGGGTCGCATCTGGTTAATCCCATGTCACATCCAATTTGTACCCAAAATCCCAAATCGCACCCTATTGATTTAGGATCACATCGTGTTTTCCCATTTTGCATCACATACTATAAAATTTGGTGGTCTTTGAATCTCCTCGCATACTGTGAAAACAAGATCACTTCCCCGCATCCCAGGTCGCATCCTGTCAAAATAGGATTGCTTCCTAGATTCCCCATCATATCCAGGAAATAACACATCGCATCTAGTGTTTAGGATCACACCCCAGAAAACACAATCATTTTCAATTTAGGAGTTAGGTTTTGTCCAAATTTGACTATTTTTCTCTTTGTGTAAGCCAAAAAGTCTTAATTGATAGGTTTTCCGCATAGTTTTCTTAGTTAGGATACTAATTTGAACTTGTATATGTGTTCTATTGATAGATTGACTTTGAGGTAGTATATTTATGAGGACCTCATCCAGGACAAGTCCTTGCATTATCACGTGCCCTGACACTTATTGAGTTACATATTATAGCACGTCTAGGTTTTACTTCGCTCATAGATTTACCTGATATTAGGGTAAATCAGGGGTTGTTGATAGCACTTTCTGAGAGATGGAATTCAGAGCACAACACCTTTCATCTCCCAGCTGGTGAGATGACCGTCACACCCAAGGATGTGTAGTGCATTATGCATATTCTAGTGATGGGTTGGGAGGTTCAGTTTGAGTTTCACTCTATGATAGCTATTGCTTCTGCATGGAGATACTTTGGAGATAAGACCATAGTCCTTAGATATATGACATAGGATTACATGTGTGATCATTACGATCAATTACCTGTTTATCTTATTGGGTTTATTGGTGGTATCCTCATGCCTGACAAAAGACAACATGGATATATGTGTGGCTGGGTGGAGACATTAGAGAAGATGGTTGTTTCATCTCATAGATTTGGTTGGGGAAGCTATATCTTAGCCCAAATGTACTAAGAGTTACATGAGATAGTATATGAGTATTCACGTAGTATGACAGTTGGGATCTTGATATTGCAGATCTAGGCCTGGGAGCACATCCCAGTTACATGGCCGATCATAGACAAGCAAAGAGAACCTAAGCATCCATATGTATATATGTATGCAGGTTTCATTTAGTAGCCCCATCTGGGCAAGGTGGAGTACTGGCGTCGTGTTCTAGATGATATGACAGTTGTGATATGGAGGCCATACTTAGATTGTGAGGAGTGGACCTCAGATAGGTGATAGATACCTTACTTTTTCCAGAGCAAGTAGTTGATTGGAAGGACCCATTACATTGTAGAGCGATTCTTTTTACTCTAGTGTTGCAGTAGTATAGCCATATACAGAGTAGATCATAAGATTTGACAACATACACCCATATTCATGATGAGGAGTGTCTTTGGGTGGCCAGATTAGTATATTAGAATGCTAAGTTGGAGATCAGTCAGATGGTTGTAGTTGGGTTGGATTATCTTAGTGATGTTGCAGATGTAGGGTGTACTCATGGGTATCTTTCTTAGATGTTAAAATATCCCTTTCCTATATTTAAAGCTCCTGATGAGGTAGCTCCTTGCATAAAGGATGCTTTAGATTATGATCCGATAGATGATAAACCTATTAGAGATAGAGGCAGAGCCTAGAGTGACAGGGGAGGTGGGGGTGGGAGAGATGCTAGATGCCCTCCTCTAGATAGAGGTCATGGACATGGCTATGATGATTGTGGAGATGATGGACATGATAGGGGTGGTGGTGGAGTGGGTGTTGGAGTGGGTGGCAGCATAGAGGGCATTAGTGGAAAATAGACTCACTTCAGGTTCATGCCTCTATGTGTATATACAGGTCCATTACTGACCAAAGAGCAGCAGTGATAGTAGCAGAGGCCATCAGGACATGTACTGAGTGGAGGAGGTGGACATCCTGGACAAGATCCTCCCAGGGATACAGATAGGGATTTTGGCAGGGACGGAGATGATGTATCACAGTGTCAGAGGGAGCGTGAGAAACTCAAAGCATGGGTCACGACATTGGATACTTTATTGGAGTGTAGATATAGACAATTGGATGTCATGAGATCAAAGAGAGACATCCATGCCCATACAGCTACTCATCAGGGCCAGAGAGCTTCTTACTATTTTTCTTTAAATTGTGTGGCAGTTCTAGAGGCACACAGAGCTCCATTATATTGTAGAGTGGCACAACAGTCAGAGGGAGCTATGCCTCCACCAGCTCATCATGTACCACCTCCTCCTCCTCCTCTAGATCAGGGAGAGGGTGGCAGTCAAACCTGATACTATTTTTTTAACATATTTGAGACATATTGTATATTGATTTATCTAAGATCATCCATTGTACCACTACAACATTTGGGGTCGAATATCGACCCCAATTTGCAATGGCACCACCATTTGTATGTTATTTTTGTGTTTTTTTCCAAGTGCCCCCGACACTGTCATAATAGCGATGGTACATTTGTAATTGTGACACCCTCGTGATTATAAACAAAAAAAGAAGAAAGGCTCATTTCTAATTTACCGTGATTGCATACCATCATGCACGAAGAGGGCATACTATGGAAGCTGATTGGCATCTTGGTATATGGCATCCATGACTTGAGGTAGGCATTCAAGCTTTGTCTTCTCATTAACTCAATTTCATTTTGATGGCATTTGTTGATTTAATGGCACAATATGAATGTTAATACTATAATTGTTTACATCTTTGCATTTGGAATTCTTGATGACTCGTGAGCTTTGAGAGCTAGGGCATCTTTTCTATTACCTTCATGCTAGCATTGTGTGAAGTGTTTTATCTCTCTTTATTTGTTTTGATGTTGATATTCACTATGTGGTACTCCCCGTTTATGATCATTTCATGAGGAAATGTCTTGATGGCTCACGGGTTGCAGGCTAGGGCATCATGCATTGTTTATTATCTCACTGTTTAATACTGGTATTGTTTACATCTTTGTATATGGAATGCTTGATGACCCATGAGTTTTGAGAGCTAGGGCATCATTTCTATTACCATAAAGGCATTGTGTGAAGTGTTTGATCTCTCTTTATTTATTTTTCTATTGATATTCACTATGTGGTACTCCCCATTTATGCTCATTTCATGAGGAAATATATTGATGGCTTGCGGAGCTAGGGAATCATGCATTATTTATGAGCTCACTATTTAATACTGGAATTCATTTACATCTTTGCATTTGGAATGCTTGATGACCCACAAGATTTGAGAGCTAGGGCATCGTTGATATTACCTTCAAGGCATTGTGTGAAGTGTTTGATCTCTCTTTATTTGTTTTGCTGTTGATATTCACTATGTGGTACTCCCCGTTTATGATCATTTCATGAGGAAATGTCTTGATGGCTCACGGGCTGCAAGTTAGGGCATCATGCATTGTTTATTAGCTCACTGTTTAATACTGGCATTGTTTACATCTTTGCATTTTGAATGCTTAATGACCTACAAGCTTTGAGAGCTAGGGCATCATTGCTATTACCTTCAAGGCATTGTTTGAAGTGTTTGATCTCTCTTTATTTGTTTTTTTGTTGACATTCACTATGTAGTACTCCCCGTTGATGATCATTTCATGAGGAAATGTCTTGATGGCTTGCGGGCTCCAAGCTAGGGCATCATGCATTGTTTATTAGCTCACTGTTTAATACTGGCATTGTTTACATCTTTGCATATGGAATGCTTGATGAACCGCGAGCTTTGAGAGCTAGGGAATCATTGATATTACCTTCAAGGCATTGTGTGAAGTGTTTGATCTCTCTTTATTTTTTTTTGTTGATATTCACTATGTGGTACTCCCAGTTTATGATCATTTCATGAGGTAATGTCTTGATGGCTCGCGGGCTGCAAGCTAGGGCATCATGCATTGTTTATGATCTCATTGTTTAATATTTTCATTCATTTACATCTTTGCATCTAGAATGCTTGACGACCCACAAGATTTGAGAGCTAGGGCACCATTTATATTACCTTCAAGGCATTCTATGAAGTGTTTGATATCTCTTTATTTGTTTTGTTGTTGATATTCACTATGTGGTACTCCCCATTTATGATAATTTAATGAGGAAAAACATGGTATCTTCTTTCCTTTCTGTAGCATTCTTCTGAGTGCACATGTCTTGTAGCATGGTTTTTCTTTCAAAAGTGTATGGCTTGACTATGCACATGCATAATTGTAGACGAGGATCAATATTATGATGCCATTCATTGCTTAGATCTTCTTGATCTAACCCCCATCTCTATTTTCTTTGCAGGTTCTGGATCACACAGGAGCACACTGTATTCATACCCAGGTCAAAAATTCATCACTTCAGGCAATGTCTTGTACCCTTATTATTTATGTTCATCCTCTTATGTATGCCTATACTCTTGCATATTCTTTTGAAAGTTTTCTTTGTTCACAGCAGCCCAGAAGATTTTATCTTTCAGTTCCTTTCCTTGTATAGTATATACAAGTTATTTGGCATATATATATAGTATATACATGTAATCTTTAGATGCAAAAATTTATTTTCCTTTACATGTATTTTTTCATGAAATGAACACAAATTAAACAAGATCATCTAATAATGCAAACTAGGGTACTGTAGTCACTCATCTAGTAATTAGGTTACCAATGTACAATGAGGTAACTATTTGTATATATATCAAACCATGAAGATGATGCTTAAGAGACAGTGGAGCCAGAGGAATATGTGAAAGATCTAAATTCTTTGAAAAATAAAAACTTTTAAGCCTTTCAAACACCTAGGAGGCTGTAATAAATTAAAATGGAAGAAGATAGGCCCATGTATGATCTTAAGGAATTTTTTATCTAATGCCTACGAAGTTGACTTTCTAGAGGGCATAAATATCTCACTTGTATTTAATGTCAGTGATTTGTATAAATAGTATGGAGAGATTATTATCTCACTTGTATTCAATGTCAGTGATTTGAATAAATATTCAAATTTGGAATCATTGTTGAAATTTTTCCTCATGTTGTGTATATTTCTCCATGTTTAATAGGTTGTAACTCAAATTTCTAAATGTTATTGAACTCAAATAATTGTTAAAAATCTATTTGTGAGTTACTATACTTCTTGGTGCATGTTTGGACATATCCATAGACACAAAAACTCTTGGGTGCATGTGTATGCATATATGTATGTGTATTTATGTTTATATATGTATATGTATATTTATAAATGTGTGTGTGTATGTATACATATACCTATATATTTACATATATATATACATGTACATACATATATGCATATGTGTATGTATATGTGTATATATGTGTGTGTAATGTGTGTCTCTGTGTGTGTGTGTGTGTGAATATTTATGTATGTATATGTGTGTGTCTATATATACACACCCACCCACACATACATACATACATACATACATACATGCATACATACATACATACATACATACATACATACATAAATACATAAATACATACATAAATACATACATAAATACATATACACATACACACATACATACAAACATACGTAAATACATACTATACGCCTCTCTCTCCAGATTCCCACAGCTTTTCAAGGGCGAGGGTTAGTAGCAAAGGTTCACAAGTGAATGCAAATCAAGTACACAATAACTACTAAACGAATAACAGAAACGTGAGCAATAAAATGTACAAGCAAGAAAAAGGAAGACAAATGAATGCAAACCCTTCGATGCTTGAAGCTTCTATTATTTCTCTCTACTCCTTCCGAAATGTTGTTCTTGATGCTCAGTATTGGCGGGGCAGCGTCTATGACTTGAGAAGCGTCG
>MU226409.1:364671-412346 GCA_018584345.1 Thuja plicata | reverse complement strand
TGCATGTGATACTGTAAAAGTAAACAAACAAAAAAGAAGGGCTCTGCAGTTGTAACAGATGTGGTAAATTCACTACAACATATATTGAATACCCTGAATATATATGTATAAACAAAAAAGAAGGGCTTTGCAGTTGAAAGTTATGTATGTATATATATGTGTATATATGTATGTATATATATATATACATATACATATACATACATACATATATATATATATACACACACATATATATATGTATATATATAAATGTATATATATGTGTATGTATATATATGTATATATACATATATATATATATACATGTATATATATATGTATATATATATATGTATATATATATACATGTATATATAAATATGTATATGTATATAACAAACAGAGCAACGACCAATCATATGGCAGCCATGACTTGAGGTAGGCATTCGAGCTTTGTCTTCTCATTAACTCAATTTCATTTTGATGGTATTTGTTGATTTGATGGCACAATATGAATGTTAATACTGGCATTGTTTACATCTTTGCATTTGGAATGCTTGATGACCCGCGAGCTTTGAGAGCTAGAGCATCATTACTATTACCTTCAAGGCATTGTGTGAAGTGTTTGATCTCTCTTTATTTTTTTTTTGTTGATATTCACTATGTGGTACTCCCCATTTATGATCATTTCATGAAGTAATGTCTTGATGGATCGCAGGCTGTAAGCTAGGGCATCATGCATTGTTTATGAGCTCACTGTTTGAGCACCACATGACCCTATTATGAGCTCTGTTTGTTATATACATACATATATATATATACATATATATACATATATACATATATATACATATACATATATATATATATACATATACATATATACATATATATGTATGATGTTATTGCTATCATTGCATGCTTGCTGCTATTGTGCACCATATATTGTTTTATATATACACTGTTTATTTCATTGAGACCGTGACTAGGTTGGCATTTGTAATGTATTTTCTGTTATTGGATCAATGTTGCCATGCTATTGAGGTTGTAGATGCATTGAATCACCACTGCCATTCTATTTTGATAGCGTGCAGTGTTTGATCTCTCTTTATTTGTTTTGATGTTGATATTCACTATGTGGTACTCCCCATTTATGGTCATTTCATGAGGAAATGTCTTGATGGCTCATGGGCTGCAAGCGAGGGAATCATGCATTGTTTATGAGCTCACTATTTAATACTGGCACTGTTTACATCTTTGCATTTGGAATGCTTGATGACTTGTGAGCTTTGAGAGCTAGGGCATCATTGCTATTACCTTCAAGGCATTGTGTGAAGTGTTTGATCTCTCTTTATTTGTTTTATTGTTGATATTCACTATGTGGTAGTCCCCATTTATGATCATTTCATGATAAAAAACATAGTATCTTCTTTCCTTTATGCAACATTATTCTGAGTGCACATGTCCTGTAGCATGGTTTTTCTTTCAGAAGCATATAGATTCACTATGTGCATGCATAATTGTAGATGAGGATCAGTAATAAGATGTCATTCATTGCTTATATCTTTTTGATCTAACCCCCGTCTCTCTTTTCTTTGCAGGTTCTAGATCATCATAGGAGCACACTTGATTCATAATCGGGTCAAAAATTCATCACTTTAGGCAATGTCTGGTACCCTTGTTATTTATGCTCATCCTCTTATGTATGCATGTACTACTTGAATTTTCTATAATAGACGAGCATCATGCAATGTTATTGTTGTCATTGTATACTTGCTATTGTTGTGCACCATATATTGTTTTATACACTGTTTATTTCATTGAGACCGTGAGCTTGGAATTTGTAATGTATTTGTTGTCATTGGATTAATGTATTTTTCTCTTCAGCTTGGGCATCATGCCATGTAATTTTTTTCATTGTATGCTTGCTACTGTTGTGCACCATATATTATTTTATACACTTTTATTTCATTGAGACCGTGAGCTTGGCATTTGTAATGTATTTGCTGTTATTGGATCAATGTATTTTTCCCTTTAGCTCGGGCATCATGCAATGTTATTGCTATTGTAACACCCCAAAATTGGCACCTTACAATTCTAATCAATTTTGGTGCATTTTCTCATCATCAAAGTCCTATTGTACTAGGCAAATTCTTCTTCCTAATTGTCTTTAATCGACTTAGTCTCAAATGCAGAAAACCTAAATTTGCATAAATCTTACACCATATTTAATTCCTAAATTTTCAAGATTTATTAGCTAAAAATCCTTATGATTAACTAATTTAATTCTAAAGTCCTAAGTGCTTTTAAATTAAATTAATCCCACCCCCTTTAGCTAATACACATCAAGGGAATTAAATATTATTTGGTTATTTGAATGGATTATCCTCACTTGAATTCAATAATTCAATATGAAAAGCCACCCATGTGGCAATAATTCATTTACTTAATTAAATAATTCCTTCAATTTTGTCTCACCTTCCTCCATGGAGATGAAGAGCCAGCCATTTCTTTCCAAGAAACTCTTCATCCTCTCTTCAGGCTTTTCTATATTATGGACCTTTTTTTCTTCATTTGAAAGGGCAATTTGGAGAGTATCAAAACTATAACGAATTATTGTCTCAATTCTCTCATATTTTCAAGCTTTCATTGCATATTTAGTGTAATTTCATGTAGCTTAATGTCATTCTTCATTTTAATTTAGTTTGTTTACTTATCAAATAGCTTAATTATGTTATCTTTTTCAAGCTCTTAGCTTAAAATCTGCATCTTCATTCTTAGTTTAAAATTGCATCTCTCATATAGAATAATTTCATTTCAATTTTCAAAGCTTTCAAATCCTCCATTTTAGCAATGGTCTATGGTTGTTGGCTCTCATTCTGAGAGTAATTAAACACCCCAACTAAATAGGAGGCAACAAGTTGATTCAATTGATATTATGGAATGAACAATTCATGTTCATTTTCACAATTCAACGATTGAGCAATGACTATGTTGTGTTGTGGCTGATTTAGAGGTCAACATTCAAACACATACATTTTGGCGCCCACCGTGGGGTAGGATATTCAATTCCTGGCCTCATATTATATATTTATTATCGATTCTAATTTATGTCATTTTTTACATTCACGTTGAGTCAAATATGACTCAACCATTGCGTCCAGAATGTTGTTTCAGTTTAAAATGACTACAAAAACGTCTATACTCACCCAAAAATTGAATTTGTGGCATCAAACATTTTGTTGTACGGCACTGCAGTGAAGTTTCACGCAAAATTTCCCACATATCTGTGTGAAGTTGTGCTTTCATTAGCAATTTCTCACGTGGAGCTTTGTACTTCCTCACACGGAGCCTTGTACTTCCTTGTGTGGAGCCTTTGTACTTCCTCACACGAAGCCTTGCATTTCCTCATGCGAAGCCTTGTACTTTCTCGCGCGAGACTTGGTTACAGTCTCTAGAATTTCACAGTTTCTATATTACTATTACTATTTTCCTGATTATTTTCATATGCTATTGTTTTTATCTCTCTTTTTTCTCTGACAACGTATCAGTGGGCTGCAGGTCTCTTGAGGAAGACATAAAATTGCTAACGGTTTGCTTGCAGGATGGTTTTCAAAGATCATTTTAAAACATTGTGCTTGTTTATTACTTTCATCACATAGTATAATTAGGGCCTTGTTAAAATTTCTTGGGAATCTTGATAGCAAAATAGGGGAATAGGCTCTTCATTACATGGAAGTGATGCTCATAAATGAATCTGAGACCCAAACATTGCTAACATGATGGAGACCTAGGGAAGGAAGGAAAGTTAATAAACCTTTAGCATGTTCACTTGTTAGGGTATTATGCTCTTCTCTCTTTGAGAGAATCAGAAACCCAAAAGCTTGTGAATTGGTTGGAGGAGATTTATCTAGGTGATGAATATGTCTTACGTGGTTGAAGTGTTTTCTAGTTTGTAATTCCAAGAAATATATGAACGTATCCTCTCCCCTCACCTTTATGGATCTTGGGTGTAAGAGAAATTCATATGATTCTCCTAGAGTGGCTACCTCCCGAGTGCTTTAATAGAGCTAGTGAGAGTGGATTGCCCAACCGGTAACAGGCTAAAGCCAAGCCCTTCCAAACTGGTATATAAAAAAATGTCGTTGTGATTAATCTCATAATGGACAGGTGTGAATTTGTTGTGGTAACCAAAATCTCCTCTAGTACCCTAGTGGTGCTTTAAAGTCCCTACATTTTTAAGGTGAAAACCTAGATTTGAAAGGATTGGGAGAGCCCCCTTTATTGGGAAAATGACTTGATCACAACCACCTGAACGCATGCCCTTACTACAAACTATGTTCTAGTATCCAGAAAACCCTCTATCTGTTGGCATGTAAGGTCAGAGAACGACTAAGATGCCCCACACTTTTACAAATCTTAGTAGAGACAACAATCCTTTCGGAAGAAATTCCTTTGAAGTTCGAAGCTTGGTGTGCCTGAGAAGTGAGTGCACATGTAAGGAGGAGCCATGCCTCCAAGCTTCTAAGTTGCCCACTATGAGTAAGCATAGCTGAACTTGGGTTCAAGTGGGGATTCAATAGATACTACCTTGGCTATCCTAGGATTGTGATGTGTCTGTTCTGGTACTAAAAACATTTTGCTTGATGTGTCTTGTTTGGGTGAAGCATCAAAACAAACAAACATCTCAAACATTCAAATCGAACATCAAAATGACCAACAATTCCAAATCTGCACTTCTAGGAGTTGACTGTCAAAATCTTGTCCAAGTTTCTACACCTGCTATCAAAACTCTTCAATCTATCAACTTGCTATCCAAATTGCTATTCTACTGTGAAGGTTCTATCCGAATTGCTACTAGTCTGTCTTTTACTGCAATCTGCCAACAGTCTGACTTGTTACTGTTTCAAAATCTAACTTTTTTGTGCTAGTCCAAGTGACCCATTATCTATTTAAACCTTATCATCTTTGTCTACACTATCCTTATCCCTAGTTGTGAAAGCAAGTTTGTCAACCTTTACTCAAGATCAGAGTCATTGTTATCTCTGTCTTAGTTGGACATTATCTCCTTTGTCCTTTAGTCTTGGACTTAGTCAGCACTTTAGATATCACATTAGCACCTATCAGTCAATCAATATGATTCATTATACCTCCTCTTCAATCTTCTTAGCAAGTGCATCAAGAAAATCTTACAATTTCTAAAAGCAAAGAAGATATTCTTAGGGCAACTTTATTAAAAAAACTTCAAACTTTGGAATCTGAACTCCAACGATTAAAGAAGGAAAAGAATACTTCATTTGATGAATCCTCCTTAAAATCAACTTGTCCTTTTCTATTTGATCATGATTCTCACATCTCTCCACTTTCTTCCAACATGGATAAATCTTGGTATGAAAATCCCATCTTTGATCAAGAATAATTTTATGAGAATCCCAACTTTGATCAAGACCAGTTTTATGACCATCCTATCTTTGATCAAGAGCATGTAGAGGAAACTATGACAGAATTAGATGAAAGTCTCTTCTATCCACAAAACAAGGATATTTCAAGTCAAGAAGCATCTATTTATCCTTTAGAGAGAATCTTTACTCCTTTCGGATAATCTTATCAATCAGCATTGGAGTAACTTCTTGAGCATAATCTCATCACATTGCCTCCAACCACATCATGTGGATTCAACTTCTTGAGTAACTATTATGCATATCATCGACATAACAAGCATAAAAATTCATCTTACATGGAGTTGAAACATAAAATCCAAGATCTCATAGATGATGGCATAATTGAAGTGGAAAATCCTAATGAATCATCTAGTGAAGATACTAATCTCAAGCATGATCAATATAAGGAATCCCTATCTAGCAATGGTTCGCATATCCCATCTACTTCTTCTATTGTTCCTCCATCTCCTAAAGCTTCCCCATCTCTATCAAGGATTGAACCTAATGATGACTATGTCTACCCTCAAGGACTACCTCTAAAAGAGATCCAAGTTAATCTGCATACGACTGCAAGTCCTTCTCAGTCTTCAAAGATCATCAACCCAAAGCTTCCATGTGATTCAATTATTATCACGCCTATTCCAAATGACTATCCATTAGCATGTCAAGAATCCCATATGTAGATAAAAAATCCTACCTTGTCCTTAGAAGTGGCTCCATGTCAAGAGGAGAAACCACAATGTGAAGAAACATATATCAGTGATGATCAAGATCAAGACACCATCCATCTTTATCCAATAGTTGACCAAAGTCATATACCTCAAGAGTACCATGATGATTCTATCATCCTCTTCCATTTCTTCCTAGAAGGAGCTCTTACATCTCCTATATCTTATCCATCTCCCAAGCAAGATCAAGATATCCTTTCCACCATCTCTAATGAACCTTTTGAAAATCAAGAGAAAGGTACCCTTTGTACACCATCTAGAGATCCTTGTCAATATCTAAGCATCCCTTAATCTCCTTGTCATGCTCCTCCATATCCACCTCAAGAAAACATCATTCCTCCAAATCCCTTGCAGAAAAATAAATCTCCTGAAGCTTCAGCTGCTCCTATCAAAATCGCTCCTATCAAAGATACTCATGCACCTATTGATATAAAGGTGAATTAAAAAGAGAAGAGCCTTGGTCATGCAACTCACTCTAAAGATGTTTATATCCCCTCCACACTTTATATCCCTCCATTTAAACGTAAGCATCAATCTTCTCCATCTTCCAAATCCATCCTTGGTCCCTACATCCCAAAGCTGAGACCATCAAACCTTCCATCTATATTGGGTCTGTATGTCCCCTCATCTACCATGCCTATCAATACTAGCTTGTCATCCACTTACCCTATTTCCTATCAAGATCAACAAAGACATGCATCTTTGAAATCTCCCTATCAACCCCTCCATATGAATTAGTCATATCGGCCCTATTCATCCACAATTCCTAAGTCTTTTGGAAGCAATCTGGATGTGCAACGAAAAAATAAAAAATACAAGAATCCACTTACATATGAAGATCACTATGTCCCATCTAATCGACATGTGACTACAAATAAAAAGGAAATATTCAAGAGACCACATAGGTCCACCGAGAAGAGAACCAAGTCAAAGAAAATATGGGTTCCTAAATCCATTATGGAAAAATTGCATTCTAAATCATATGATACAAATGGAAAATCAAAAGCTATGTGGATTCCCAAGTCTCTTCTAAAGGATTTGGATACAAAAAGAAAAGAAAAAGTTATGTGGATTCCCAAGTCTCTCTTAAAAGACTTTCATAAAAAAGCAAAGTCAGAGTTGACATCCAAGCTTCCAAAGGCTTCCACTTCATCTTCTTTCATACATTGTCCATCTTACAACTCTATTTTGGGTCATCATGTCCCAAAATCCATTACCTTGAATACTTCCTCCATCTTGGGTCCTTATGTACCAATATACCTACCCATTCATACATCAAAAAATCAATCCATACACTACCCTTCAAAGAGTGTGTTGATGTTGATCTTGTCACCTACTCTCCTTCCATATTGGGTCCTTACATTCCTTCTTTTTCTCTCATCCAATCCATTGCATAAAATCTTGGCTTCCATCTTCCTTATCCTTCATTTCATCTCCATATCAACATCTTTGAGCATACTTTTAGCGGCCTTGGCCTATTATAGCATATCTTTCAGAGGAGCACTATCCAAATAGCAAGAAGATTAAGTTCCTCCATAAATTTCTTTTTTAAAAAAAAAGTGCCTTGGTGAAAACCTGGTAAATAGGTGCCTTGGTAGAAAAAGTAAAGATAAATCAATCCATCCTATGGTGAAAACCACTTCTTGTGGTGCCTTGGATAAGTAACATGATGAAAACCTGGCAAATAGGTGTCATGCATAATTCCTCCTACTTGCACTCTTCACTTGGGGACAAGTTCCTCCCATGTCATCTTCTTCCATCATATCTTACATCCAGCTAGCTCGTGAACATCCATGTTCCTTCTGCTAATCTTGACAAGGTTGAGACTATCCATGAGCATCATGTATCCTGACATTCATGATCCCTTCCATCAACCTATTTACTTTCTCTCATGCATGCTATTGTATTGTGATCTTTCTTATCCCAAGCCTATCCTTTTTATCTCTGTGCATTCCTATCATAATCCAAAACATGCACTTATACCTCCATCAACCTTTATCTTGATCATAGCTATATCCTATCCTATGAAATTGACCCCTTGGTCTTGATCAAAATTGAAAAAAAAGTTCTTCAAAGTCTCTTGACATGTCCACTCTTTTGGACCACATACTTTTCATGACATCAGGTCATTACCCTAAATGTTATACAACATCTATCCATGAGCCTACATTGCTATATTATTTTTTCCCTAGCTTGGGTAATCTTGAAGAGACTGTTCTTGAGGGTCGCATTCACCCACTTCATCCATCATTGGCTATTCATCTCATACATCAGCTTTCTAATCCATCTGCAATGTCCTACACCTTGATAGACATTAGGACAATTCAAGAACAAGGATCTAAAAGAATTATGCACTAAGTTCAGAATTATTTAGCACTGGTCTTCTATCTATTATCCCTAGGGTAATGGATAGGCGGAAGCTTTAAATAAGACTATTCTCAAGATCTTACACCGCACAGTACACAAATCTAGAAGAGACTAGCATCTCTAAATTAATCCAGCTTTATGGGCTTACCACACCATTATATGGACACCAACAGGGGCCACGCCCTTTTCTCTAGTTTATGGTGTAGATGCAGTGCTTCCTATTGAGGTTGAGATTCCTACCTTGCAAGTCTCTCTGAAGGGCCTCATTACTGATGATGATATAAGAATATCTCGGCTACAAGAGCTTGAACTACTAGATGAACGTTGGAAAGTGGTGTTTGATCATCTCTGAGCATATCAAAAGAGAATATCTAAAAGCTACAACAAGAAGGTCAGACCAAGGTAATTCCAAATGGGTGATCTCGTCCTGAGAGAGAACCCCAAGAATCAATAGCAACGGGTCTAGAAAGGAAAATTTGAACCAAAATAGCTTGGTCTGTATGTTATCACTACAATATTTGGGTCTGGTGCTTATCAACTCTCTACCACAGAGGGGGAATAGCTCAAAGAGCCTATCAATGCTCTTCATCTGAAGAAGTTCTACAGTTGAGATGTCTTCTGAATGCTCATGTACATACTCTATTCTGAGAAAATCCTAAAAATTACAAAATGTCCTAAAAAAATGACCAGCTTAGTGAAAACCTAGCAAACAGGCGCCTTGATAATACCAAAAAGAAAAATACAAAAATTGAAAAAAAAAAAAATGAAAATACAAAAAAAAGGAGAAAAAGAGAAAAATGTGTCATTGATGAGAACCTGGTAAATAGGCGTCATGGTAGCAAAAATAGAATTTCTACCAAGATGGTGAAAACCTGGTAAATAGGTGCCTCTTGGTCTGTAGTGATCTATCTATCGCGACATCCCTTGGCTTTCTTGCAATTTTCTCTCCTACTTTCCTGATTTAGTTTGCTTTCCTGCTTTAGTTCTCTTTCCTGCTTTAGTTTTCTCGCTCATGCATTCGCTCTCAGTTATTTTTGAGATTTTTGCTTGACTTCAAATGGATTGAAACTGGTCACACTTGGGGGCATCTTCCTAGTCTAGGGGGTATTGTCCTATCATTTGGAGTCTCTCTCCTCTATGCATCAGTCACTAGTGGTTCTCACTAAGTCTTCCTGCTGATGCCTACATCTCACGCCGATCTTTATACTTGAGAATATTTCTCATGTCAGTCACCAGTGATTCTCACTGCATCTTCCTACTATCATTGTACTACTAATATTTCTCACATCAACTCACTATCTGCATATTTGACATCAACGTTCAGTACTTGGGGGCATGGCTCCCCACTTTGATCGCATCTTCAGTTTACACTCGAGTCAGTAATCTTGTTAATTCTTAAAGGACAACTCTCTACTAGCACAAACTGGTGTTTCTCAACACCCCTAATCAAACAATGTTTTTCAACACCATCTTTGGACACATCTGTATTTTTCAACACACATCAGACATCGCAACGCAAACATCTCTCAATAGCAATCAAACACATTGCACTCACAAGCACAACGGTGTTTTTCAACACCCTAAACACATGCACATTCATAAAATTTGAAACATGCTGAGATGTGATTGAATATTTCTTTGTATGCTGTCTATTCTCATAGTTTTCGTTAATATTTTCTTTTGTCTATTGCTTGTTGGTGTAGTCCTGATGATCTGGCAATGTCAAATAAACATGGTGTATGTGATAAGAGCTCCCACACTAAGGTGGAAAATCCTCACATCCCTTGATTGTGTTTATTTGTATGCCATGGTGAGGTTGGTACTATCTCCTTGACTATTATTTCTCTATTTGTTTACTTGTGTACCCTTACTATATCAAACTGGAAATAATGTTCAGGCCATCTTGGCTTTTGTGCCATAGTGCTTATGTTTGTTTACTACATTTTATCTGATGAAAGTCATATTCATATTCTTATGGTCGTATTGGTGCCAGTAAGGATTGTATCGACTCCAATGTTCCAAAACTCAATGATGATAATTATGCGATGAGTCCAACAACTAAGTCCTAGGGTTGCATTTAGCTTAGGGTTGCATTCACATTTTAAGCTTGCATAGCGACAGTTTTGGTGCTCTCTTCATTGTCTTCTCATTCTTCAAAGGTTTTCATCTTTTGTCCTAGATTCCTCTTAACTACACAAGTGTTTGATCCTCTCTCTCTATCTTCATCTATATGCTCAATCAATTTTCATGATCGAAATCAAAATCTGACACTCTTAAGCAGCTCAAAATCACGTTTTAAAATTTTGGGACCGATGTGCTCCGACGCTTGTGTAGTCAACTTTTTGACGCTGCTTTCTTGTCTGAATCATCTCTCATCATCATTTTCTCAGCTTCTGCAATCTTTTCATCAAAAATCAACTCTAGTCAATTTTGGTCAAACTCTAGTCAATTTTGGTCAAACTTAGTCAACTATGGTCAAACCTAGTCAACAGGACCTCCCGATCGCTCTAAATTGATTCTACCTTCTCTTGATCTATCTCTAAATTTCTCTGGATCTTCGATCTTACTTCTATCTGCAATCTTTGCTGCTGATCATCTTTCTGGTGTGTCATCTTTTGATTTCACTCCTGAGGGGGCAGGATGATTGCATCATTGAATCTTTTTGGATCATTCTCAAATTACTCTGATCTGAATCAAAAGACCCCATTGCTAGGGGCATCTCATCACTTGGGGCATATTCATTGTTTCATACCTTATGGTCAAAATTGGATATTCCATGATCTTGAATCTCTAGGGGCATCTTAATGCCTCGCATCTTGTCATTTTGTCATCTATCTTTTTAGGTATCTGAGCAATCTAACTCAGATCCTCAAGGATCATGCTTCATTCTGGAGATATTCCTAAAAATATCTATTGACTATCTTTTGGGATAGGTATCAGGGCAATCTAACCCTGAATCCTGAAGGTTGAGCCTCATTCTGGGGACAGTCTTGTGAAAGATATCAATCTGACCAGTGTCTGGGAAATCTAACCTAGATATTGGGGGACTAAGCTTTGTTCTAGAGATGATTCTTGAAATTTCATTGGGTATTGGGGCAATCTAACCCTAATTCCTAAAATTCATGCTTCATTCTGAAGACGACTCTCAAAATATCTTTTTGACCATTATCTGGGCAACCTAACCTAGATCTCGGAGGGCTAACCTTCATATTGGGGCAATTTAACCCTGATCCTGGAGATAGTCCTAAATCTTCATCAGCTATCAACAGACATTGGGACAATCTAACCCTGAATTCAATTTTCTCTCAATTGGTATTTGGACTGTTGTCTTCACAATCTAACTAGGCAAATTCTTCTTCCTAATTGTCTTTAATTGACTTAGTCTCAAATGCAGAAAACTTAAATTTGCATAAATCTTACACCATATTTAATTCCTAAATTTTCAAGATTTATTAGTTAAAAATCCTTATGATGAACTAATTTAATTCTAAAGTCCTAAGTGTTTTTAAATTAAATTAATCCCACCCCCTTTAGCTAATAAAAATCAAGGGAATTAAATATTATTTGGTTATTTGAATGGATTATCCTCACTTGAATTCAATAATTCAATATGAAAAGCCACCCATGTGGAAATAATTCATTTACTTAATTAAATAATTCCTTCAATTTTGTCTCACCTTCCTCCATGGAGATGAAGAGTCAGCCATTTCTTTCCAAGAAACTCTTCATCCTCTCTTCAGGATTTTCTATATTATGGACCTTCTTTTCTTCATTTGAAAGGGCAATTTGGAGAGTATCAAAACTATAGCGAATTATTGTCTCAATTCTCTCATATTTTCAAGCTTTCATTGCATATTTAGTATAATTTAATTTAGATTAATGGCATTCTTCATCTTAATTTAGTTTTTTTACTTATCAAATAGCTTAATTATGTTATCTTTTTCAAGTTCTTAGCTTAAAATCTGCATCTTCATTCTTAGTTTAAAATTGCATCTCTCATATAGAATAATTTTATTTCAGTTTTCAAAGCTTGCAAATCCTCCATTTTAGCAGTGGTCTATGGTTGTTGGCTCTCATTCTGAGAGTAATTAAACACCCCAACTAAATAGGAGGCAACAGGTCAATTCAATTGATATTATGGAATGAGCAATTCATGTTCATCTTCGCAATCAAACGATTGAGCAATGACTATGTTGTGTTGTGGCTGATTTAGAGGTCAACATTTAGACACATACAACTGTCATTGTATGCTTGATGTTGTTGTGTGCACCATATATTGTTTTATACACTGTTGATTTTATTGAGACCGCGAGCTTGGCATTTGTAATGTATTTGTTGTTATTGGATCAATGTATTTTGCCCACTTATTCATTATGTTGGCATACTTATTCACTATTTTCATTATCGTTACTTTGTTTTAGGTCTTCTCAATGGATAGAAAATTTGGTATTGAATGTTGTCATTTGTAGTCCTTGGAAGATTAGTGCTCCAGATTATTTAATGTGCGTGATGATGACATCAAACATTCTATTCTCTACCTCTTGAAACATAATATTGCTATCTCGCATGTACATGATGGGGTGATATATAAACTAGTATTTTCAACTCTCTTTGAAGTTACCGGTCAGTTTGAATGAGTCTTGAAGGTGGTTATTTCCAACAATTTGCAAAAAGTTGCACAAGGGATTCAGACCATCAATCCAAACATTATCTCTAGCAGGCTTGGCTCAATTTTTGATAATAGAGATGGCTTTGGAAATAAAATGGTGGAGGCATGAGAGGTGTTCAAGCAATCTTGCGGTAATGATGACTACACTACTATGAGTATCTTCCATGTTCACTATTGTCAATCAGGATTGTGCCTATAGCTGGATGCAAAATCTAGCCATCTTGTTGAAATATGGAAATATTCTCCTAGGTGGATGAGAGAATGAATCTACGGATTCTAGGCCGGTTCCTATTGAATTTGGAATATCACCTAATACTGAATTTTATGGTTTTGGGAAAAGGGAGAAGGAGAACTAGAAAATGAAAAATGATTAATAAAGGTGATACACCAAAATAGATTCAGATTTATCAGAATTGCAAGACTGTACTTACAAAACACACGTTACTAAGTTCTGCAAATGATTTCACTTCTAAACACCTAGGATGGTTTAAAATTCACTATTAGGGTTTGACGCCGCTAATGGTAGGCATTCAACCAGCAAACAAGTAACTTCTGCAAAAGGTTAATTCTTTATAACCTAGAATAGGAATTTGAATCAATTCACTAATCTATGCTCGAAAGGAATAAACACTAAAATGCAGAAAACTTGAAAAGGAATAATGACAAAACTCATAAAAATATATGAATAAAGGCCAGCTCTATTATCTACAAAATCTATAAAATGGTTACAAAAGACAAGGACAAAGTGAAAATGAATGATATGTTCACTAATACAACTTTTTTCCCTCAATTCTAAACCCCTTACAATGAATAAGAAATTTGAATATATAGCCTCCAAGGCCTATTTAAAAAAAGAGATCCCCCCTAAAAGTGCCTCTAAAAAGAAAGGTATCCCTAATTTTTAGCCTTAAATGATGTCCCTAAGATATAGCTTCAAAAAGCCCTAATTTTAAGGCATAACTAGTGCCCAAAATCTAGCCCTATCACCATGACTAGTACCCTAAATATTGGTTTTAATAAAGGATATAAATCCTTTTTACAATGTTTTAACCAATATTTATTTTAATTTTGAATAAAATTCAAAATATCCAACCTACACTATCTAACTTAAAGAAATTAATCTCTAAGTCTAAGAAGAACTAAGTGGAAGAGGGTCGACATGACCACTCTTCCCACTTGCTACAATATGTAAAAAAAAGGCAGTGAGGTGGCACTATTTAAAAAATCAAGGCCTGTAGGATTGGACATATGCCTTAATGACATTCAATGCATTTTCTATGTGGACTCCAAAATCTCAAAATACTTGCAAATATAGAACTTAGCATTATTGCTTAGCTTCCCAGGAAGAGATGAAACCCTAACTGCAAAAAAAATCTGGTAAACTTTATGAATGGAGCTCATGTTGACTGGTAATGGAGTTCTTTGTCTTCAATAGTTTACTTCCTGGCATTGAATCTAGATTGTGAGTTTGAAAAATGAGGGCTTGAGTGTTCTTTCTATTACATATGCTGACTTGCAACTTGGGAGTTTTCTATATGTGAACTCGGCTTCTTTTTTTGTATACTGGAGTTTTGCATGAAGTTCAAGCTCAGTTATATTTTCAAGACTTCTCTCTCTGACTATTGCCATTCCAAGTATGTAACTCGGCCTCCAATACAGTCTGCATGTTTCTATGAAAACTCAGCTTTTGTCTATGTGCTTTATACTGAAGTTTCTAAAAGCCATGAATGATGGCATTTTTTGGGTCACTGCATCTTTATATGGAACTTAGGGTCCATTATTTATTAAATGTGTGCATCTCGCACTTGATCTAGTGTTGTGAACTGGGTCTTCTCTTCACTACAATCGTGGGCTTGGTCTAGAGTGTTGCTGAAAGATATGGAGTTGTTTACTTGATCTTGAAGCTCGGCTTCTTCTAGCCATCTTCAGACTTATTCCAAAGTCATGGTGTGTGAAATAACTAAAGATTGGACTCCATCTCTAATCTACAAGTTAAAAGATAAGTTATCTTCCTTCCTTCATTTTCTTTGTACTGTTGTTGGCAACTTTAGATCATATTTTGTATCTCTGCTTTAAATTTGCTATTTGGTGCCGCCATGCTACAACCTCTTGTTCTCTTTGTGTTTGATCTTGAGTTTTCCATGTTATCTAAGCTTTGGCATTTTTTCACACTGTGGTTTTAATTGTTGTTTATTATGCCTTTAATAATGGCATTTTGCATGCATATCTCTGGGCCAACTTGAGCTATCATTGTAGTTGAACTCGGGATGTACTAAGAATGTGTGGGCTTCTTTAATTGGGTCTTCACTCCATAATACATGGTGCTCTATGCATCTCTCTATTAAATCGGTCGATCTCAGCCTCTACTGGGAGTTGAAGTGCATTTTTATTGTTGAAGCCTGAGCTCCAGTAGAGGAGAAATAATGAAAATACCCATATAAACTTATAGATAAGTTACCCTCCTTTGAAACTTTGCATTCAGATTCTGTATTCATTTTGGAAAGTATCATTGCATAGTCCAATTTGCTTTTATAACAGTGAGCTATTTTGTTTGAAAGAACTCAACTTTCATTGTGGCTTTTAAATTATTATGCCACCATGGTTGTTGTTGATTTAGCGTCTTCTCTGCATTCTGTTGAAATTCTATAGCTTTTACCTCGAGTTAACTCCATCATTTTCTATAGTTATCGAGAGGTGAACTCTACCTTGTGTTAGCTCTACTGAATGTATGAATGTTTGCTACATATGAGCTTCAACATTAAAACATTGTAAGAATACCCTGAAGTTTAAAAGCTTAACACAAGTTTCTCATTTCTCCCCCTTTGGTTGTCTGTAGTCTTTGTCTTGTATAGAGATAATGTTGTTTGTGTTTAAACTGGAAGCCTCTTTGGTTTCACTCCATGATCATGCTGTGCATTTTTTTTTGCTGTCTTCTTCATGAATTATGTATAGTTGTTTTTCTTTTACAATAGTGAGCTATTGTGTTGAAGTCAGTAAACCACTGGATGTCTGTAATAAAATAACTACCCATGGGGTTCGAGCATGGGATCGTGACTCCCATGGGAAAACTTACAAAATAGAGAGCTCATCCATTTGATCATTCTCTGCACATTTCACTTGGATGATAAATTCTATGACCTAGCACCTCTTTATAACAACATTGTTGTTATCCTTCTCCTTTATGAAAATGCACTGTCAGTTGATCATTATGGACATGCACATTATATATGGATAATAAAGTTGTTTTACCCTCCTCTTGCATGTGATCATTCTCTTCTTTTTTTGGTAACTTAAAGAAGCAACATTGATTACCCATTTTATTCTTTTCATGTGCTCTGCATCTGGCATTAGATCACAGTGATACATATTTTTTATGTCTCTAGACAACATTATCATTTGATTTTTTTGTATATATATGAACTATTTTACTAAATGACATGCATAGAACATTACTCCAAATCCACATTAGGCACATGGATACTGTACTTTTTCTCTTTCTCATTTCTAATCTGCAAGTTTGTTCCTTGTTGGCTGTATCACTCTTTCAATTAGGAACATTTATCCTTATTGCATCATTCTTTTCATATGCATCTCTTAGCACTATATTGTATCTTCCTTTCTTTCTTGAACTTATAAATTCATGCATCCTTTTGTTTCTCTTTCTTGCACACACCACTTACAACACATGTTAGATAAGTAGTCTCAATAAGTTAGTTAATATTCGTATGTTAATGTCATAAGAAAATGGCATTTATGTATGGATGTTGGTTTTCTGGTTTGATTTACTAACCTAAGGTGTGGATGATCCAAAAAAGGTTTCTCAGGTACAATACCCAAGTCCCTTTGATTCAGATTTTTCTATTCTTATAAATGGCAACTCCTCAACAGTGCAAGATAACAACTATATGCAGTAAAAGGTTTCATAACATTATGTCCCTTTGATACTTTATTTAGTTATTATAGATGTGTACCTTATTATTGCATTGATGTTTACAATGTATAGTACTGAACTGAAAGAGTTGATAATAGTAATATGCTATTTGTGTTTCATGCATTGCTTAGATCCAATTGGATCTAACACTATTTTCCTCTCATGATGCAGGTAAAAAAAAAAAACTAGGATGAGATAAGGCAGAAGTTATGAGGACCCAGATGAAACCATTGCACAACCCCAAAATGGAGAAGACCAATTGACAACAATCATATGATAAGGCAATGCATGGGATCCCTACTCCATACTACTAGCGTGCTTCTTTGTTACTTTTAGTACTGTATATCTTCTCAATGTTTTCAAATGAAAGATGTAACCTATAAAGGAATACTTGCTTATTGCATTCATTATGAATGTTCAATGTAATGATCCATTTTTTTAATTTGAAAATTTAAATCAGATCAATACTTAGAGAACAACATAAGTGTTAACATGAATGCAATAATAAGATATTTTGTCTTCAATATCTAAATAGTAGTTTGAAAGGATGTACCTTTATGCAATACTTTTCTCCTGTTTATAGTTGTTAGGCTACATGTATACTTTCTCTTTTGAATTTGGACAATTCTTCAACTTTAAGACAACAAATATAAAATACATAATCCAATGTAAGATAAAAATCAATTTATTAGTTTAGTGTGCAGCTAAATGTTGGAAACACTGAGAGCGGGGGGGTGAATCAATGTTTAACTAATTATTCTATTTCAACAATTTGGACATAAATAAAGTAGACAATATATGAAGCATAACATAATAATACATAACACCATATATGTTTACTAGGAAACCAAATAGGTGAAAACCCCAGTGGGAATTAGCACCCAAAAAGAACTGTACTTGAGTTTAATTATCCCTGTTAGGAGATCTTGCAACCTTGTTAGGATTTGTTCTTTACAATGCAATAAGTAAAGTGACCTGGTTAAGGGTCTGACCCTATTAGAAGTCTTTACAAAACCCTGTTAGAGGTGGTTGGCTCACTGCCAGAGCTCACTGCTCAATAAGATGAAGGCTACAACCTTCTTGATAATAGATATACACTATATCCAAAAGTGAACTGTTGTATATGACGCAATTGTTTGATCAGTTCGTATTTATGTGTTGATGCTCTTAATCTCTTAAAGAGCTCTATCTTATACTGATATCTCTATACTATTCTTTTATATCGCTTCTTTGCATTTTTCTTTGACACTTCTAATACAACTTTACTTGTTTTATATATATATATATATATATATATATATATATATATATATATGTTCATGCCTGAATAGACGTGACCAAATAACAAGACCTTAGTTGGCCCAAAAACAACATTCACAACGCTTCCAAACAAATTTTCTTAAGCGTGTTTACAATAATGTTTAATACATAATAAAAAACTTATTACAATAGGTACTTGGCCTTTACACAAAAAATATTATACGCTAAATAAAAAACTATAGTCGGCTTCATACTCTATTTTCTGAGCTGTTAGTGCACTTAGTCTTTCTGTAACTTCTCCGTACTGTTATTTTGTACCATGCATGTATAGACTTAACATATTCACATATCAGGGATCTCATGTATGAACACACATATCCTGATTCAATCATATGCATGTGCGCTGGTGCTTTGATCGACTTCATATCTTTGTTTTGTTCTGTCTTCCATACTTAGCCATTTTGTTCTTCAAAGTTTGCTGTCAAAACTTTTGTATGACTTTGTTGTCATAATGACAACACAAAATCAGTCATAATATCCCTAAGAGTCAACTTTCCAACAATCTCCCCCTTTTTAAAACTGGTCACTTAGCGGACTAGTGTGGCTTGGATAAGGTTAAAAAACCTACTTCTTGGTGGAAGGGGGCCTCCTCCCAACATTATACTGTTGTGAAGGATTCTTCTTTCAGAAGTTTCTCTCAGGTTGTTTCTTCTTCCCAGGTGAATGCTGAAGCCAAAGAGCCCCTTGGGCCTACTGCTGGCTCTTCTCAGGGAACTGTTCCCTCTCCTTGTACTAAACCTTCTACTCGTAACTCTGCTGGTAGTGAGCCTATTACTGGTAAAGCATTGCTAGTTTCCTCCGAAATGGCTGCTTTTGTGTCTTCTTCCGAAGCTGCCTCTTTGGTCTCTCCTGGCCCGAGCTTGGGTCTTTATTCGCAGGAGATGGATAAGAAAGAGGATGATGGGTGGACTTCTGTGAAAGCAAAGAAAAAATCAAAACTTCTGCCCTCATTTGATATGTCCCTTCATTCCCAGAAGGGGAAGAAATAATTTGTATGTGTTTTTCTTTGCTGGTAGATGTTTTGCTACTAGCTCGAAGATGTTGGGCTGCTGGTCTTAATTGTACTATTCTTCATGCAACGATCTCTATTGTTGGGGTATAGTTTTACCTTTCATTTCCAGGTTGAGGGAGCCTGTTTTAAAACCCTTGTGGTGGTCTTGCATCATTTCATTTTAGAGAGATTCATTGAAAATATTTAATGACCTTATTGTACAGGGTTTTGGGGTCCCTTCAAAACCTATTTTTACCTTAATAAAAAACAATCTCCCCCTTTTTCATTAATGGCAACAAAGGAAAGTGGCCAAGTTACTAAAACTTTGACTAACACCCAAAAAACTGTATATCATCCTTTTTTATTCAAACTTCTATATATAACATATACACATACTCCATATATACATTAATCCCCCTTTACATTAATGACAAAGGTGTCAAAATTGTAAGTGCTTGAGTGCTTACTCTGAATATACATTTGGATAAGCGATCTGTAGATTTGTTATCTCTTTCTGCCAGAATGCCTTCAGTGCATCAACTGTCTGAAGATGGGCACACAGGGCATATGTAAGCTTCTCCATCTTTTTCAAATCCATGCTAGGTCCTTGATCATATGTAGCAATGGTTTCATCTATCTATTTTATGTTCTCATTTAGAACAGCTAATGAGGGCGCAAGTGCATTTCTTAGTTGAGTCTGCCTAGTTCTTATCTTGTTGATCTCCAACTTAGCCTTTTCAATCTTGTCTAACTGCCCTAGATAGATATTGTTGCATACATTAATATCTTGCAAGGATTCTTCAATTGATTTCCTAACACTTTCAACCAAGATGTCAGCTTCCTCAATCTTTTTGATGTGCTATGAGGTGAATTTCACTCTGACAATGCAGTTTGCTATTACATTTCTGCCTTTAGCTGCTATTTCTTTCAAGATTGCTTGACCAATCTTCAATGAGTTCAGATCTAAAGAGAAATTCTTTGTCAATTCATCTAATCTTCCCTTCTTGTACTCAACTTCTGCAATTTTAGTAGCAGAGTCTACTAAACTTGTGAAATGTGATTTGAAGCTGGTCAATATACTGTCAACATCATCAACTAACTGAATCTTAGCCATTTTCTTATCTTCTAGCACTAATTCATTTAGAATGTTCACTATCTCCAGAAAGAGAGGGTTTCTCTTGACTTGTTTTTCTTTGGCTTTCTCTGTGGCTAGCACACTGATTTTAATCAAATCTTCTTCTTCCCAAGCATCTAGATTTGCTGAATTAGGGGTCAAGCTTGACAACAATGATGGTTTGATGGATGGAGTATGTATTACATTCTGACTAGCATCCACATATTTACTCTTCATAGGGATCTCCATAGTGATGTTTCATTAGCTTGATTATTTTCCTCATTATTCAAATCTGTTGAATCTTTAGAGGGAACTTCATCTTTCTATAAGGATGTGTCATCAGTGCATACCTTCTCTATCTCTTTATTGCTGAAAAATGCTTTTTCAACTTTGTCCATGTCATTTTTAGAAGTGGTCATGGATATCTTAACATCATCAATCACAATAGTTTCTTTTGAATCTTTGGCTGTATCAGAAGCTATTGAAACAGTCGGCATTGAATCATGTGGACCTTTCATACGTGCATTTTGAATAACTGGTTATTTGTTCTATTTGGGAGGAGCTGGAGTTTCTTTTGCTATAGGTTCCATTGATGGATACATGTGTTTGTCCTGCTCAAATGCTTTCTGATTCTCTTCACCAACTAGTTCATATTCTTTGTTCATGATATGGAGAACTCTTGTTTTGGTTATGAGATGAGGCTTTACTAAATCCAACATAATGGCTTTCTCATCATTTGAGAAAATAGGGAGAAGACTATCTAATGTTTCTTCTCTAATCCTCATATCCTCTTCAATTGCTTGCCTTTTTAATACATCAAGTATGTTCCATACTTTGTCTGGTATGACTATTTTGAGCTCTAATATTGTTCTTTTAAACTTGATCATGTGAGAGATAATCATAGAGTGAATTTCTAATTTGTCTATCTCTTGGTACTTTTCATATACATTTTTGATAGATTCTAGTCTTCCTTCATTAACAATTATGTTCTTTAGAACTGTTAGACTAGGTCTGAATCCTACCTTAGGAGGGGCTTGAGTGTTCTTTACCTTTCTCCTTGTGAACCTTGAGGATGGATGACTTGTGGGAACTTTTTTCTTCCTCCTATACATCTTACTTGGTACAGAAGGTGGAGAGGATTATAGATCAATGGTAGTTGATGGCACAGATGTACCTTCATCAGATTTCTTCTTCTTCTTTTGTGGCATATCATCAAATTTTTTAATTTTCACCTCTGCAACACTTTTCTCAAGCTCTTTTGCAATATTAGCTTCCCTAGCTTTTACTAGGTCTTCTTGTGTAACACCATGAACTCTTAGGATGTTAGATGTGATCCTTGATGCCTTTCTTTTATTGTCTGCACTGTATAAGACAAAATCAACTTGACATGTCTTTTCTCTGTAAGTACCCCATCTAGATTCATTGGGATCCTTGGGTGTAGATAGGAGGACTTGTGCATAACCTTCCAAAATATGTTCTTCAACTTCATATCTGAGAGGGTAAATCCATTTTGTTCTAGGCTCAACTTCCTCCATGCAAGTATAGTTAGTTTCCACCATGAAGCATATGGTGTCTTTGTATTTCTCAACTATCTTCTCTGGTATCCTGAACCTTTTCTGCATCTTGATCCTAAATTTTTTGATCTCCATGTCCATAGAATCTTTCATGCTACTTTCTGATGTAGCCTTTACTGATATCTGAGACATAGTGGGTTTACTCTTGTCTAGGTAAAGATTGGAAACTTTACCAACAATGTGGAAGTAGAGATAGATGATCAAAGAGCCAAATCTGAATATTTTTCTCTTGTCAGGCTTTACAACTCTAATGTTGTTAATCAGTTGTACACACACTATTACACATAGATTGTACTTTGTATTATCCTTCACCATTTTTATTGCTGCCAGGATAGTTGCTGTAGATATACTATTTAGTCTGCTTGCGTGCTGGAACTTATAACCTAGTATCATAGTGACCAATTTGATGTCATCTGCCTCAATGGGATCAATAGTCATTCTACACCTATCACTCCTAGATAAGCATGCTTTTTCAACCTACTTCTTAACATCCTTGTTCAGCCTACTTCTTAACATCCTTACCAGTGGGAAGAACTAGTCCATTCTTAGGAAGTCTAGTCATATCATGAATTAGGTCTGCAGTAATGCAGATACGAACTTCACCAATCTAATATAGGTCATCATGTATCCTGCTTAGTTGGATTTTAACCCATTCTGGCTCATATAACTTGTGCGCTTAAGAATAATCAAAGATAGGGTTATCAATGAGATGCGTGTATTCATCTTTGAATGAATAATCCGGTTTCATCATTAAAGCCATAAGAGTAGCAATGTTGTTATCTCCCACTGTTTCCTTCTTGCAATATATATATGCGTGAATGTCTCCTACATGCACGAATCCTAGAGGAGTCTTAGAAAATTCTCCTTCAACATCATCTAATATGGACTTGAATGGATGCTTCTTAAACACTAATCTTTTAATTTCAGCAACCTCAAATACAATAGGGGTTGCCATACTTACTTGTTGCTTGATTAAATAGGGTTTCATGAAAATTTTGAAATGACGCGATTGTTAGGGTTCTATTTCAATCCTTAATCCATTCACAAACCAATCAATTCCTTAACCTGTAGTTCTTTGATGCTCAATGATCATGTGCTCTCTATATGCTCAATCTCAAATGCAAAGTGGGGTTTGAAGATCTTTATATAAAATATTATTGCATTTAATGCTCATTGCCATAAAGCGGTTTACATAAATAATTTCAATATTTTCTTCTATTCAATTTTAGACTGTGTATATGCATACATCCTCATTTTGTCACCAAATGTATGAATTCATAGGCACATACTCAGAGGTGAGTATACCAGCCACGTAGGGGTTCAGAGCTAGAATAACTCCCCCTAAGACCATGAGGGTCAACTAACTAGAAGTAGAAGGTGTGTACACTGAGGATGCATCTACTACCTTGTTCTCTTCATTATCCTTCTTTACTTCAACCCAAATTTTATCTGCATATTCTTTATCTTGTACAAATTTAACTTCTCCTGATTCTTCAAATAGTGACTTTTTAGGATTCTCTTATCTTTGTGCTCTTGATCTGCAAAACCTTGAGATATGTCCAGCTTTTCCACATAAGTGACATATGATAGGAGGTCTAATGTTATTATTCATCATGCTGCACTCTTTGGTTGTGTGTCCATTGTAATTACATATCTGACATTTAATGTTCTGAAAGTTTCTTTGAGGTTAATTTCTCTTATTGTATTGAGTCATATTTCTTTGGTTCCGTTGTGACTGATTTCTTTGACTTGTTCTACAGTGAATAGCCTTGTGACCAAACTTATTACAGGAGTAACAATAACCATTAAAAGGTCTTACCTCTTTTCAATCTCTTGCCAAGTGTCCATGCTTGTTACAAGCATAACAAGTTCTCTTAAGTTGCTTGAGTTCATCTTTAGGTGGTTCTATTTTAGCCTCTGCAAGATTCTCAGTTTTCTTTTCTTTCGTAGATGTCTCTTGTGCTTTCTTTCTTTCTTGCATTGAATTGATTTCAATTTGAGCTACACTGTATCCAACACCAGTAGTATCACCTTTTAACTTCTATGCATAAAGTTGTGATTGAATTTGATTAGAACTTGTGTGTAGTTTATCAATCTTGTCTTTTGCTTCTGTTAATTTAGTAATTCTATCTTTTTCTTGATGTTTTCTAATTCCAAGATTTTCATGTTTTCTTGCATAAGTTCATCATCTAATTTTTTATTCTCTTTGTTCTTTTCTTCAATAGTTGTTAAGCTGTCTATAAGTTGTTCATTAAGATCTTCAATCTTGTCTTTCAAAGACATGTTCTCTTCATTTAGCTTTTTGACCATTTTTCCCAGATCATTTGTGGAGCAATCTTTCAAATATTTTCTTAATTTCTTGATAAGCATTTGAGAGCCATCAACCTTTAGTTTAAGTTCTTCATTTTCTTTTTCATATCTGTCAAGATCCTCAAGGGCTACTTCAAGATTATTTTTTAGATGTTTTTCTTCTGTTGAATCCATGATCTCCTCAAGTGGTTAAACTTTCTTTCAGAGGATCAGATCTCTGATACCAATTGTTGGAAACACTAAGAGGGGGGGGGGGGGGGAATCAGTGTCNAGGGGGGGGGGGGGTGAATCAGTGTCTAACTAATTATTCTATTTCAAAAATTTGAACATAAATCAAATAGACAATATATGAAGCATAACATAATAAAACATAACACCAAATATGTTTACAGGGAAACCAAATAGGTAAAAACCCCGGTGGGAATTAGCACCCACAAAGAACTATACTTGAGTATAATTATCCCTATTAGGAGATCTTGCAACCCTGTTAGGAGTTTTTCTTTACAATGCAATAAGTACAGTGACCTGGTTAAGGGTCTGACCCTATTAGGAGTCTTTACAAAACCCTGTTAGAGGTGGTTAGCTCACTTCTAGAGCTCACTACTCAATAAGATGAAGGCTACAATCTTCTTGATAATAGATATACACTATATCCAAAAGTGAACTGTTGTATATGACACAATTGTCTAATCAGTTCCTGTTTATGCACTGATGCTCTTAATCTCTTAAAGAGCTCTATCTCATGTTGATATCTCTATACTATTCTTCTATATCTCTTCTCTGCATTTTTCTTTGACACTTCTAATACAACTTTACTTGTCATATATATATGTTCATGCCTGAATAGACGCAACCAAAAAACAAGACCTTAGTCGGCCCAAAAACAACATTCACAATGCTTCCAAACAAATTGGCTTAAGTGTGTTTGCAATGATGTTTAATACATAATAAAAAACTTATTACAATAGACTCTTGGCCTTTACACAAAAAATTATTATACGCTAAATCAAAAGCTGTAGTCGGCTTCATACTCTATTTTCTGAGCTGTTAGTGCACTTAATCTTTCTGTAACTTCTCCGTACTGTTATTCTGTACCATGTGTATATAGAATTAACATATTCACATATCATGGATCTTATGTATGAATTCACATAGACTGATTTGATTGTACACACATGTGATGGTGCTCTGATCGATTGCATATCTTTATTCTATTTTGTCTTCCATACTTAGCCATTTTGTTCTTCAAAGTTTGCTGTCAAAAATTTTGTATGACTTTGTTGCCATAATGACAACACAAAATAAGTCATATTCTCCCTGAGAGTCAACTTGCCAACACTAAAATGATAACATTTTCTGGCAACCTCTCAGGGGTGTTTGCCTACTGAACAAAATCAAACTAGTTGCCTTTTGCTTATCCATTGGGCCAGAGTCTTCAACCTTTAGGAACAACTGAACTTCTCAAACTGAACACAAACTGAAAACTAAAAACTGAACGTAGAACTGCAACTTGTGCTGATCAGCACTTAGAGAAAGAAAAAAAATATCCACGAAAAACACCCTGCACTTCAATAATGCTGTCTGAACCTATGTTTATGATGTGATACATCAGAATTTTTCCATGTATCATATGATGGACATAATTTAGACAATGGTAAATGCTTTCCAAAAATAGAAACAACTAAATAAAATGTAGAATGAGATTGAATAGTGACCTCAATTGTATGGTATAGGTGTAGGAATGATGCATATGATATGGGAAAATGGAAATTATCCATATCTCATGTGATGGGTATGATGTCCATGCACATATCGTGAAATTGATCTTGTTGTTTTTCTTCATTCTGCCTTCAAAACTGAAAAACAACTTTTCTTCCCACCATGATCTGATTATTGAGCTATTCATCATTTATAACCGAGGATCCAAGGGAATTCTTGATTATGGATGATGTGTATCTTCTTAATTCAACCATTGTGAGAATAGGACTACTATCTACAACTAACTGAAAGGAAACTAGTTATGTGCAAAGCACTTATTCACACCAAACTAGCCTCAAAAGCAATGCTTGAGGTGGATTCCATTGACTAGGATTGCTAAGTCTTCTCCTTCAAATGTAGACAAATGGAAAGCATTGTGTGGCATGTTGGATATTATGACATATAGACCAGACCACAGAGCATCAAATTTTGAATGCTTTCTTGGTTTGCTTTTCAATTCATCTCATTTTAGAACAACATCTCCTAGCTAGAAATTCTTGGGAGATGCCTTCTTATAAAATGATCTCTTCATTTGATCTTGATGAAGCTCAATTTTTTGTAATGCATCTTTTCTTTTCTCCTCTAACTCATTCAGCTGAGCCAACCTTGCTACCATAGGTTCCTCATCAATCATGTCCAACTGATGCTTAAAATCAAGTGTTGGAAACTCAATTGAAATGGGTAATCTAGCTTCCTTATCGTAAACCATCATGTAAGGAGACATTCCAGTTGACCTCTTTGGAGTTATTCTATCAGCTCAAAGTGCTGATTTCAACTTCTCATGCCAAGAACGCTAGTTACCCTCTAGGGTCCTTTTTATGATCTGAACCAGGTTCTTGTTGGTGGATTCGGCTTGCCCGTTACCTTATGGGTAATAATTTGATGATGTATTTAGGTACACTCCTTTGTTAACAACCCATTCAACAACTCAATTTCTTGTAAATGCAACTGCATTATCTGAAATGATGAAATCTGGTACTCCAAATATGCAAACCAAATCTTCATAGAAATTCAAAATAGTTGTTTCATTAGCCTCTTTCAGAGAAACTTCTTCTATCCACTTTGTAAAATAATCAGTGGTTCTGAATACCCACTTATGACCTGCACTTGAAGGTGGGTTAATAACACTAATAAAATCAAGACCCCATTTCATAAATGAGTGGTCAACTTGAATTGGTTGTAAAGGAAACGCTGCTAATTTCTCTTTTCCAGCAAACATTGCACATTATTTGCATTTCCTTACCCATGCATGTGAATCCTTAAACATAGTTGGCCAATATAGCATGCTTTGATCACTTTAAGAGAAGTAGCTCTTGGTGAGAAATGGCCTCCAGTTGGCACTTTATGGAACTCATGCAGAATATGATCAATCTGATCTGGTTTAATGCATCTTAACAAAACACCTTGCAAATCCTTTTTAAACAGAATATTATTCAGTAAACATTAAGGAATGGATTGTAATCTGAAATACCTTCATTTTGATCTTTCCAATCCTTCAGGACAATGTCCTATTTGCAAGAAGGTAGCCATATCATCCACCCAATCATTCTAAGAATCTGAGATTGCAACTTGTTCATTGTCTTCTAAGGTCAAGACAATTTTAGAATCATTTTATGGAGTGCTATCTCCATTTCCAGCAAGTTGTTCACATAAACCCTTACCTCTTACTAGCTTGGTAGCTTTGATTTCAATGTCATATTCCATTTCCTTTGTGATCTAGCCAGCTCTTTTGGTGTTGAATTCCTTATTCAGCAAAAACTCCTTGACAAAAGGATGTGCAACCATTAAATTTATCTTCTTGTTAGAAAGCATATGTTTGAATTTCTTCAGACTTCTAATTATAGAAAGTACATTCTTCTCAACAAATGAATAATGCAGTTCATAGTCCTTTAGTCCTTGACTAAAAAAATCTATTGGCTACTCACACTCTATGTCATTTTTTGAACTAACATGGAAGCAATACTATCAACATTCCCATATGCATACAAAATAAAATCCTTTGAAAAATCAGGATTTAACAAGGTAGGGGCAGTAGCTAATGCTTCCTTACTCAATTCAAAATTGAGTTTTCCTTCCTGGGTCTATTTTAAAGCAATATTCTTCTTGAGCATGGCTTTTAATGGCATTAGTAATGTTGCAATATCTGGAATGAATCTCCTAAAAAAGTTGATTCTTCCCAAGAAACTTTGAAGGCCCTTTTTATGAAGAGGAAGTGGCAAGGCAAGGATAACACTTACTCTTTCAGGTTCAATAGTAATACCCTCCTTTGAAACAATAAATCCCAACAATTTTCCTTCATGGATAGAAAATATACTCTTGTTTGGATTCAAAGAGATACCATACTCCCTGCACCTCTCAAAGATAATTCTCAAGTGCTGAAAGCATTCTGATGTATTTTTTGAGAAAATAGTTATATCATCCAAATAAACAAGTACAAACTTGTACATTAAATTTATAAAGGCCTTTTCCATAGCCTTCTAAAAGGTTGCACCTATATTTTATTGACCAAATGACATTTTTTGATAACCTATGGTTCCCCATTTGGTCGTAAATGTTGTTTTGAACCTATCCTCCTCCTTTACCAAAATTTGGTTGTAACCAGAGAAACCATCCAACAATGAGAACTTTTTTGAACCTGAAACAACCTGTAATATTTTTTCCATAGACTGTAAAGGATGTATATCCTTTAATGAAGGTATGTTCAAGTCACAGAAATCAACACATAATCTAATTTCCCCATTTTTTTCCTAACAGGAACCAGATTGGATACCCATGAAGTATGCTTTATTGGAAAAATGATATTTCTCTCAATCAACTTATTTAATTCCTTAATCATGAGAGGCTCTAATTTTTGATTTATTGCCCTTTATTTTTGCCTAACTGGTTTGGCTATGGGTTCTAATTCAACTATGTGCTGGGAAATACTAGGATCAAATCCTTTCAAATATGAATAACTCCAAGCAATAATATCGTGAAATTCATTGCATAAGTTCACAAAGGTTTGATGTTCTTTAGGTGTACATACCTTTCCAAGTTTCAACACTTTATCCTTTGCAACAACAATTTCCTCATAATGTTCTTCCTTTATTTGCAAGCTAGACTTATCCTTTTTGAATTGATCATTAGTGCCAAACATAGATTCTAAGGTCACAAGACCTTTGGGCATCTTATTTGTTCTCAGCTAAATAATCTGGTCCTCATATTGCTCCTGCAATCTTTGCTGGTTTGGCTGTGCAAACTCAACTTCTTCTCTTAAAAATTTAACAATATGCTGGTTAGATTCAAAAACTTGCCAAAAATCAACATTGTTAGGGACAACAGGTCTAACAATTACTTTAACATAATTCAGTCCCTTACTTTTTTTGATTTCTGTTGGAATATCATACTAGGCTCCAATAGTAGCAAGCCTATCAGCATGTTTGTTCTAATTTCTAGGAATGGACTGCAGATTAAAGGCTTCAAAACCTTCAATTAAATCCCATACAACATGCTTGTAATTCTTTAACAAATCATTCTTAGTTTCATGAACATTCCTAAATTGATTCACAATTAATTTTGAATCACCATAAACTTGCAAACAGCTAACACCTCTTTTAATGGTCCACTTCAATCCATTTATGAGGACTTCATATTCAGCCACATTGTTTGTATAGCTAAAAGTGAATCTAAAAGAAGCATAATGCCTTTTATTTGCTGGTGAAACCAACATAAAACCTCATCCTACACCTATTTTGTTGTGTGATCCATCAAAAAATAACTTCCAAATAACATTAGGTTGCTATTCCAGATCTAAATCTGCATCTTTTTCAATGGCTGGAAGAAAATCAAAAACTTCATGGATAACATAATTACCCAAACTTGACTCTTCAATCTGTTCATCTAAAATTCTTACATTGTTAGTTGCCCAATCATCTAACAGCATATCAGGAAACTTAGTTACTTGTGTTTGAGCCTCAAAAACCTCAGGTATTTCCTCCTGATCAAATAACACAATTGCTGATTCATTTCCAGTACTAGCAACATATTTTTCAACACATAATTTTGCAATTGGTTCTGAGGGTATAGTAACTTTAGTACTATACCTTGTGTGGAATAGCATGTGAGTCTAGTCTACTGATAGATAACCTCCTATCTTAGTAGTAAATTCTCTTGACAAGCATATAGAGAAGTTAGGAGGCAAATCTATAACGTACACATCCATAGGAACTGAAAAACTAGGACAAGAATGTAGTGTTAAATCTAAATCCTTTATAACTCCCACAATTGTCATTGTTGTTCCATCTAACTATACTACCCCTCTTTCCAATGGCTCATACTTCAGGCCTAACTGGTCAACAATTTTCTTAGGCATGACTGAACTAGTTGCACTAGAATCAATCATGCAGTTATAGACTAAGTGATGTCCTATAATAAAATTTACATAAAATGGAGGTGGCTTGGTCAACTTAGATGATTGCTAGGATTTAATTGTACCAGCAACAACTAAAACCTTAGGGGTTTGCTGAGATAAAACTTCATCAGATAAGGTAATTTTTTGTAATGCTTCTTACAATAAATCTTTTTTGCCTAGAGGAGCCAAAACATCCCAATGGATAAGGGAACATTTGTTTTCTTGAAATGATCAACAATATTGAAGTTTTGAATACTAACCTTTTGCTGTTGTTTTAAAATAGTAAGCTCCTTTGCTGTTTGGATTGACTGTTATGCTTCCTTTTGAGCTTGTACATGATGCTTTATTTGCTGTTGATTTGTAACAGTAGGTTGTTGTACTTTATCATTTTGAGATTGATCATTTCCAGCCTTTAATTTTGACCTTGTTCCTGCTCCTATCGGTCTCCATACTTGATTGGGGTCAAAATTTGCTGCTAAAATAACATCATCTTCACCAAAATTGACTAAAGACACATCAAGACTGCCTTGCATTTGTGATTGATCATACTGTACCTCTGATTGACTATTAACTGGTTGTCCTTTTATCACATCTTGCCTTCTAGCTTCCAGTGCATGAGGGCAATCCAACCAATAATGCACATCATTGCATGTGTTGCACCATTCCACTTCTTACACATAATTATTTTGAGGAATCAATGTCAACTTCTTGGAAGTACTTGAAGTTGCATAATTGTATGCTTGGCCCACTCTTTGACCATAGTCCCTTTGCTTCCCTTGAGATGGTCTTTGACTAATTTGAGCTAGAGGCTTGATTCAATGACCTGTTTTTCTAGTAAGAAGCTTGTGGAGGTCTATTGTATTGCCCCTACTGGCTCTTCAAATTTGTAATTTCATTACCAAAATTCTGCAATGTCTTCAAGATGCTGTCACTTGTGTCCTTTAGCTCCAGAGTTCACTCTTTTATCTCTCTGATAGGGGTTGAGGCAGCATGTTCCTCTGCTGTAACCTGCATATTTAATGCTCGTACTAGTGGAACAATCACAATAGGTGGTATGACAACTAGTACAACTTTTTGTATCTCTACACAATAAGGCATTGGAGGTCATGGAGGTAATTTTCCAGCTTGTATCAAGCTATTTTCAGCTCTAACAACAACATCATAAGCAACAGGTAAAGTATTACCTCCCATAGGCTATATCATAAGTGTAATATCAGGGTTAAATGCTTTCAAAAAGAAAAGAAATGCATAATCATTAGATGGTCTAACAGCTCTTGGAATTATATCCCAAGTTCATTGAAAATGAAAGTTGAAATCAGAAATATGCTCATTGATATCTCTCTTAATAGTAGTTAATTGCTCAACCAAAGAGAAATTATTTGATCTATCTTCAAACTTACTGATCAAAATAGTACCTACCTCATCCCATGTACTAATAGAGTTAACTGACAAACTTCTAAACCAGATCAATGCTTTACCCTAAAGTGAAGCTGCAAATAGTTTCAATGCTACACCATCATGAGTAACTTGATGTAATCCACATAGAGTAGCAATGTCTTTAATATGGTCAATTTCTGAAATATGATTCTCACCATCAAAATATGACAAAAATTTTAGTACTACTGGTGGAATATCATGATGAACAACTATTTGCAATGGGCTACCAGCATTAAAGGCCACAAATGGAAAATTTCAAGCCATCTGTACTGGTGGTACTTGCTGCTGAACTGTAGATTGTAAAATAGATTTGTTAACTTGTGTTACCTTTCTCTGATATATTTTCAATCCTGGAGTAGTAGTGCCACTTGTGGATGCTACGGTAGTGGACTGATTTCTTGTTGTTTCTTCAAAAATGGGTAATTATGATCCATAATTGTCAATAACACTTAAATCTTCAGGAAAACCAAAATCTTCAATAATTACCTCATGGCTTTGAGAAATGGCATCTTGATCCTCAAAGATAGGAGTTTCAAATAATGAGAAATTAGATCCCCTAAGAAAAGAGGATGATTCTCCTACAGCTTGAGATGCTCTATTTCTCCTTGTTGATCTACCACCTCCTCTCCTAGGTTGTAATTCTTGATAAATGAACCTTTCACTGTTGGCTCTTGTAGGAGTCCTCATTAAAATAATACCAATTGAATTTGTGGCAAAAACCTTCCAACTAAATCGCCAGGTGTTTGGTAAAGTACCTTCTTTAAGGCAGAAATACTACTGTTCACACATAAACAAAAATAAGAAATAATAACTTGAAAGAACTATGTAGTAGTTTGGGTCCCACTGGGCGTGCCAAAAATTATTATCAATCAGGACTGTTCCTATAGCTACATGCGGAATATAGCCATCCTGTTGAAACATGGAAACATTCTCCTAGGTGGATGAGAGAATGAATCGCCAGATTCTAGGCCGGTTCCTATTGAATTTGGAATATCACCTAATACTGAATTTTATGGTTTTGGCAAAAGGGAGAAGGAGAACTAGAAAATGAAAACTAGTTAACAAAGGTGATACACCACAATAGATTCAGCTTTATCAGAATTGCAAGATTGTACTTACAAAAAACACATTACTAAGTTCTGCAAATGATTTCACTTCTCAACAACTAGGATGGTTTACAATTCACTATTAGGGTTTGATGTCATTAATGGTATGCATTCAACCAACAAATAGGTAACTTCTGCAAAAGGTTAATTCTTTATAACCTAGAATAGGAATTTGAATCAATTCACTAATCTATGTTCGAAAGGAATAAACACTAAAATGTAGAAAAATTGAAAAGGAATAATGAAAAAACTCAGAAAAATATGTGAATAAAGGCCAGCCCTATTATCTTCAAAATCTGCAAAATGGTTACAAAAAACAAGGAAAAAGTGCAAATGAATGATATGTTCACTAATACAACTTTTTTCCCTCAATTCTGAACCCCTTACAATGAATAAGAAATTCAAATATATAGCCTCCAAGGCCTATTTCGAAAATGAGATCCCCCCTAAAAGTGCCTCTAAATAGAAAGGTATCCCTAATTTTTAGCCTCAAATGATGTCCCTAAGATATAGCTTCAAAAATCCCTAATTTTAAGGCATAACTAGTGCCAAAAATCTAGCCCTATCACCATGACTAGTAACCTAAATATTGGTTTTAATAAAGGATATAAATCTTTTTTACAATGTTTTAACCAATATTTATTTTAATTTTGAATAAAATTCAAAATATCCAACCTACACTATCTAACTTAAAGAAATTAATCTCTAAGTCTAAGAAGAACTAAGTGGAAGAGGCTGAATATGACCACTCTTCCCACTTGCTACAATATGTAAAAAAAATGCAGTGAGGTGACACTGTTTAAAAATTTGAGGCTTGTAGGATTGGACATATGCCTTAACGAAATTCAATGCATTTGCTATACGGACTCCAAAATCTCAAAACACTTTAAAATCTAGAACTTAGCATTATTTCTTAGCTTTGCAGGAAGAGATGAAACCCTAACTACAAGAAAAATTTGGTAAAATTTATGAATGGAGCTCGGGTTGACTGGTAATGGAGTTCTTTGTCTTTGATATCTTACTTCCTGGCATCGAATTTGGACTGAGAGTTTGAAAAATGGAGGCTTGAGTGTTCTTTCTATTACATATGCTGACTTGCAACTTAGGAGTTTTTTATATGTGAACTCGGCTTTGTTTGTTGTTTACTAGAGTTTTGCATGAAGCTCAAGCTCGGTTATATTTTCAAGACTTATCTCTACAAGTGTTTCCATGTCAAGAATGTAACTCGGCCTCCACTGCAGTCTGCATGTTTCTATAAAAACTTGGCTTTTGTCTATGTTCTTTACACTGAAGTTTTTAAAAGCCATGAATGATGGAATTTTTTGGGTCACTACATCTTTAGATGGAACTCGGGGTCCATTTTTTATTAAATGTGGGAATCTTTCACTTGAGCTAGTACTATGAATTGGGTCTTCTCTTCACTACAATCTTGGGCTTAATCTAGAGTGTGGCTGAAAGATATGGAGATGTTTACTTGATCTTGAAGCTTGGCCTCTTCCAGCCACATCTTCAGACTTATTCCAAACTCATGGTGTGCAAAATAACTCAAGTTTGGTCTCCATCTCTAATCTGCAAGTTAAAAGATAAGTTATCTTCCTTCCTTTATTTGCTTTGTACTGTTGTCGGTAGCTTTAGAACATATTTTGTATCTCTGCTTTAAATCTGTTGTTTGGTGCCTCCATGCTGCAACCTCTTGTGCTCTCTATGTTTGATCTGGATTTTTCCATGTTATCTAAGCTTTGGCATCATTTCACACTGCGGTTTTAACTATTGTTTACTATGCCTTTAATAATGGCATTTTGCATGCATATCTCTAGGTGAACTCAAGCTGTCATTGTAGTTGAACTCGGGCTATATTGAGAATGTGTGGGCTTCTTTAACTGGGTCTTCACTCCATAATACATGGTGCTCTGTGCATCTCTCTATTAAACCAGTTGATCTCGGCCGCTGCTGGGAGTTGAAGTGCATTTTTATTGTTGAAGCCTGAGCTCTAGTAGAGGAGAAATAATGAAAATACCCATCTAAACTTATAGATAAGTTTCCCTCCTTCGACACTTAACATTCAGATTCTGTATTCATTTTGGAAACTGTCATTGCATAGTCAAGTTTTCTTTTATAACAGTGAGCTATTTTTTTTGAAAGAATTGGGCCTTCACTATGGATTTTAAATGATTATGCCACCATGGTTGTTGTTGATGTAGCATCTTCTCTGCATTCTATTGAAATTCTATACCTTTTACCTTGAGTTAACTCCATCTTTGTCTATAGTTATCGAGAGGTGAACTCTACCTTGTGTCGAGTCTTCTGAATGTATTAATGTTTGCTACATATGATCTTCAACATTAAAACATTGTAAGAATACCATGTAGTTTAAAATCTTAAAACAAGTTTCTCATTGCTCCCCCTTTGGTTGTCTGTAGTCTTTGTCTTGTATAGAGGCAATGCTTTTTGTGTTTAAACTAGAAGCCTTTTTTCTCTTACTCCATAATCATGCTGTGCATTTTTCTTTTTCTTTCTTCTTCATGGATTCTGTATAGTTGTTTTTCTGTTACAATAGTGAGCTATTGTGTTGAAGTCAACGAACCACTGGATGTCTGTAATAAAAGAACTACCCATGGGGTTCAAGCATGGGCTCGTGACTCCCATGGGAAACATTACAAAATAGAGAGCTCGGCCATTTGATCAATCTCTGCACATTTCACTTAGATGATAAATGCTATGACCTAGCATCTCTTTGTTACAGCATTGTTGTTATCCTTCTCCTTTATGAAAATGCACTGTTAGTTGATCATTATGGACATGCACATTATATATGGATAATAAAGTTGTTTTACCCTCCTCTTGCATGTGATCATTCTCTTCTTTGTTTGGTAACTTAAAATAGCAACACTGATTACCCCTTTTATTATTTTCATGTGCTCTGCATCTAGTATTAGATCATAGTGATACATATTTTTATGTCTCTAGACAACATTATCATTTGATTTTTTTCTATATATATGCACTGTTTTACTAAATGACCTGCATAGAACATTACTCCAAATCCACTTTAGGCACATGGATACTGTACTTTTTCTCTTTCTCATTTTTGATCTGCAAGTTTGTTCCTTGTTGGCTGTAGCACTCTTTCAATTAGGAACATTTATCCTTATTGCATCATTCTTTTCATATGACTCTCTTAGCACTGTATTTCTATTATGTATTGTATCTTCCTTTCTTTCTTGAAATTATAAATTCATGCATCCTAGAGTTTCTCTTTCTTGCACACCCCACTTACAAAACATGTTAGATTAGTAGTCTCAATCAATTAGTCAATATCTGTATGTAAATATCATAAGAAAATGGCATTTATGTATGGATGTTGGTTTTCTGGTTGGAATTACTAACCTAAGGTGTTGATGATCTAAAAAAGGTTTCTCAGGTACAATACCCAAGTCCCTTTGATTCAGATTTTCCTATTCTTATAAATGGCAACTCCTCAACAATGGAAGATAACAACTATATGTAGTAAAAGGTTTCATAACATTATGTTCCTTTGATACTTTATTTAGTTATTATAGATGTGTACCTTATTATTGCATTGATGTTTACAATGTATAGTACTGAACCGAAAGAGTTGATAATAGTAATATGTTGTTTGTGTTTCATTCATTTCTTAGATCTAGTTGGATCTAACACCATTTTTCCTCTCATGATGTAGGTAAAAATACAAAAGAACTAGGATGAGATAAGGAAGAAGTTATGAGGACCCAGATGACACCATTGCTCAACCCCAACATGCAGAAGACCAGCTGACAACAATCATATGATAAGGCAATGCATGGGACCCCTACTCCATACTAGTAGCATGCTTCTTTTTTATTTTCAGTATTGTATATCTTCTCAGTTTTTTCAACTGAAAGATGTAACCTATAAAGGAATACTTGCTTATTGCATTCATTATGAATGTTCAATGTAATGATCCATTTTTTGAATTTGAAAGTTTAAATTAGATCAATACTTAGAGAAAAACATAAGTGTTAACATGAATACAATAATAAGATATTTTGTCTTCAATATCTGAATAGTAGTTTGAAACGATGTACCTTTATGCAAGTCTTTTCTCCTGTTTATAGTTGCTAGGCTACATTTATACTTTCTCTTTTGAATTTGAACAATTCTGCAACTTTAAGACAACAACTATAAATTACATAATCCAATGTAAGATAAAAATCAATTTATCAGTTTAGTGTGAAACTAAAATGATAAAAGCACACAATGGCTCCTATCATGATGCCATATTAGCCGACTCCAAATGCAAGTGAGGACATGAAATGATGAGTATCTTGGGGCAATTACTATTTTCCTTGCACAAAGATTATCACCCTTTCAAAGATAAATTGGGTTTTTTTACTAAAAGTGTTTTGTAATTATGAGCATCTATTTGTAATTGTCCTCCATATAATTGCACAAGGATAAATTAAGGCATATGGCCCTATGAGTACTCAAATATGTGTAATCTCACAATCAAGATTCAAGTGGCTCTTCTCTACACACACTCAAGCATGTTCAAGGAATGATATCGTAATTCCAGGAATAAAACTGACTACATCTTCTAAGGTTTTAGCCTACAAGGAAGCATATTGATTATAGTGATTTGGAAGGGTTGGCATAAACCTATCCTCACTTGGGTCATCCCAGGAGATTTTTTCCTCAACGGGTAGGCCCTCTAATGTTTTGAAAGAAATGAAAAAGGATTGGTGAGATTAGGAGTCTAGATTTATGATTATTCAAAAGAAGAAGAGAACACTCTCCTATTCCATGCAATTTTCTCCCACAAACACACCAAACATGTTCATTTTCCTCAAATTTTGTAACTCAAAACTCAATCCCCATGACGATTCTTGATTCTTCCAACTTGGGAAAAAAACAAATCCTCTAGTGAGACTAAGTAATGTGTTTAAATTTGATGTTAAGTGCCTATTTTAAGAAATGATGAAGCATTTGAAAGCAACATTTATTTTGTTCAATTTCCCCAATTTAAATGCTTTTCTTGTTCAATTACTTTCCCCAAAAATTAGACAATTTGATTTCTTGTTCAATTTCCCACAAGTTTAGTGCTTTTCTTGTTCAATTACTATCCAAAAATTAGAAAATTTGCTGGTTCAATTTCCCCACAATCTTAATGAATAGCTTGTTTAATTACTCTCCAAAATTAGACAATTTGTTTGCTTTTTTCATTTCCCCAAATTCTCATCAAGTTTTGAATTGACTTTTGAGATTCTGATTTTCCTTAAAGGAAAAGAGAATAATCCTCTAGTCAATTTATCAAATGATGAAAAATGTTCTTAATTTTGAAATCTTAGCAAAATAGAAGTCAATTTGAATGATTTGGCAACCTGCAATCCAAAAGTTAGTAGTTGTTTTCCACCTTTTTAACAAAAAAGGCTCTGAAAACAACCTGCAAACAAATGTTAGGTTGTTCAAAACATAGAAACATACATGGTTAGAAGATTAGTGGTTAGACTTTCAAATTTTCAATTCAAATAACCAAATGCAACCTCCTTTACGAGATGCGATCTTGGAATTAGTGGATGCGATTACCTTTCCTGAATGCGAGCTTGTGCACTAAAGGCAATACAAGATTTACTTGATGCGAGCTTTCCCTGGATGCAATTCAGGATCTACTAGATGTGATGTTAGAAATCTGGGATGCGATGCTATTTCCTGAATGTGAGGATCGTTACTGGGTGCGATCTTTGGCAACTAAAGGTGACTTTGGACCTAAAAATAGAGAACACAAATTAGTAAAAATGGACTTACAAATGAGGAGAAATCCAAGGATTTCCCCATGGTGGGCGCCAAAAATGTGTGTATATTTTATGGATCTGCAAGCTACAACACAACACTTCAATATGTCATTGCATTAGTGAGATAAACATGAAATAATAAATAAAAAGCACATATACATCACTAAAATTGACAGAGTGCTCCCTATCTAAGAAGAGTATGAAATATCCTATAATTTTCCCTTAGATTATGCATAAATCAGTGACACATTCATGCTTAGAATGGAAGATTTTAAGAATGCAAGCTAGATTAGAATACAAAGTTTTTTTTAGTGCTCCAAATGAAAGATTATAACAATTCTAAGATTATGAGCTAAAATGAATTATGTAATGCCCAAATTTTCTTTTTAATTAAGAAACTCACCTAATTTTTTTTTATATTCTTAATGAGCTCATGTATGAACACATGATGTATATACTAATCATATCTTGTTATATAGGCAACACGTGCATCTAAGTAATGTAAGTTAAGGTAGTTTAGTTGCAAAAATAAAATTATATAGTTCACTTTAGTTTCTTTTTACAGTAATTACTCGCTGTTATGGATTTGAGTTTATGAATGTATTCTGTCTTGAAAATCAGCTATCACATAAAAATCAGCAACTTAGTGATTCAATAAAAATCTTTAGTTTCTTTTTACAGTAATTACTCGATGTTATGGATTTGATTTTATGAATGTATTCTGTCTTGAAAATCAGCTATCACATAAAAATCTTTTATGGAGTATTCCTAACATTAATTTAACTCCTTCCTAGCAATATTGAAATATATATTTGAATACTAACTCGTATTGAAAACAACTCAGCATAAGGAGAAATAAAAATTTCATATGTGTACCTCTTTTTTAAGGTACATAGTTTTATATTTACATTTATGAATCATTTAATCCATTCATATGTACAACAATGAACATGCAGATTTTTCCCCCTTTTTTTTAAATTATTTTTCAAACAAAATAAATCAACAGAATATTACTTTTTTTTTTTTATAAACAACTTCAAAAGAAATATATACAACACATAGAGATTTCCTTGTTGCTCCACTAACATTTGCATATAGATGATAAAATAACTTCTATTCAATTACTTTTCTCTTTCATTTACATAGTAGCTTACTTTCTCTTGCTTTAATAAGACACAACTTCACTCACTACTTGCCCTACAAATAATAAATAATCTCCATAAAACCATTTAACAATATATTAAGTCTAAGATTTTTTAAAACTTACAACACTCTCCATTTGAAGCAAGATTACAAGGTCTCAGCCATAAGGCTTTTACATAGACAGAATAAAAGGGGTCAAACAAGTTTTCAAATTTTATCCGTTTAGGCTTTTATAAATCAGTACTTTGCAAAACAACATTATTTCTCTCTTTTACCAAGCATAATCTTCAAGAGCTCCAAGCAAACCAAAATCTGCAATTAGAAAGAAAAAAAAATAAGGAGACCACGAGATGCTCACCTCCCATCCTAGGCCTCTAAGAGGCCAACCCCGAGCTTGGGGAACCAAACAAAGGTGGGCTAAAAACACACCAACAAAACAACAATAACAAAAATACAAACTCACACAATACTCCCAACCAAGGCAATCACAATGGGTTACACAATGACCCTAAATGGGGTGAATTGGACCAAGTACCCAAGGGGTGAAGGCCAATCCTAAAATCATTAACAAGCCTTCTCATGGATTAAAAAATAACATCCATAATCTTTTACCACATTTACCAAAAGCCCCTTTAGATTATTCATGGCCACAAGCCATAACAACCCTTATGACCCTTAAGAAAAGAACAAGGATGGCTTCATGGAGCCCATACTGCATGAATTTCTCCCTCTCCTCCTTGAAGAGTCTACACCCAAGGGCTGTCAAAAACTCCTTCACCCCCAAGGTTACTCTTCCCTCCCAAGGGTGAGTGAGCCTTAAGACTCCCATTAACAAAATTAACAAGAAAGGAAGCAATACAACATATTCCACAAAACATTGAACTTGACTACAAGAACATAACTACATATCTCAACACAAAAATACACTACATTCATCTTTCTTGCAACACAAAATTAGAATAACAAGAATTGAGTTGAAAAATATCCACCAACCTAGATCTAAGCTTATGGAAAGAAAGTTGTAGAAGAGCGCCCTTTAAGCCTAAGTCCTTCTCCTTTTTTTCCCATTTCACCAACTCTTGCTAAGTCTCTAAGTTAGAGAGTAGGTGTTCAAACTCTCCAACATGCAGAGTCACCACGAAAAAGCCACTAGAAACTCATAGGGAGAAGGAAATCCATCTAATTGGTCTCTCTTCCCTAAACTCTTATAGCTTTCTAAAAATAGATCCAAAAAGGGGAAACTCAAAATGGTGAGTAAGGTCTTTGCATCAAAATGGAAGAGTAGTCTTTGCAAGATCAAGCTTCACAAGAGTTGATTTTCGTCCAACTAGGGAAACCAACTTTTGGAAGGGTCTCTTGGTCAACCAAAGGTTATCCTAGGGTTAAAATGACCCTTACCCATAGGTATAACAAGTGAGCTATCTAAAAATGTCCCTAACACACCCCTAGGCACTATTCTAACCCCCCAAAAGTCCCCTAAAAGCATACTCACGAAAATACATTGAAGTGACCTCACCTCTAGCTCTCTAATCAAGGAAAAATACATGGGGATCTACTTGGTACTATCCTAGGTAGATGGACACCCAATCCCCTTGTGGACATGTCATGGTCTTAAGTACATTCACAAGTGTCAAGTGACACACACAAACATTTACACATCACTAGACACATGTCATATCCACTAGGGCATAACCACAAGGAAAATAAATATGAAAATAAAATTTAAGGAATAAATTCCAACAAATCAACCTTTTACATTTACAAATTAAATCATGATACAACAAAGTCTTGTCTTCTCATTAGACGCAACCTTGGCTTAAACTGAATTCACATATACCTATATTTGGTTCCCTGGATTTAATACCATGGTCTCATACCTGCACACTAAAATTCAATATCAGTAGTCCAAGAAAACAAATCATACATATAATCGATATACATAATGAACAACATTCCAACATATATCATTTACAATCTTCACAATAATTTCCAAAACAATATTCACAAATCAATTCTCTCAAGAGATCATTGATTCACATCGAATCATCATACAACTCTAATTGACATCAATTTCACTTCAAAATGCAATTCATATCTCAGTGCAGTTAATCCTAATTGTTTCATCTTAATGATAATCTAATCCTACTAACCACAATGCATATAAAAATAATCCATCATAACATTTTCATGTTAGCCTTTTATTTTAACCAATCTAATATTTAATTTCAATTCTCTTTTAATCATTAAATGAACATTTCTACATACAATCACGACTCAACTCAAATGATCAGTTCATGTTCTTATGAAAATAACATATAAGCACCTATCATATATCATAATCATAACTTATCCATTGTGAACACAATTTACTTATTCTAATACAATCCATGTTATTCAAACACTTAACTTCTGGTCATGAAAATCAGTAAATCAATAATTCCTAATGCAAGATAATGTTTCTGTTGAACCGTTAACATGAGTAAGAAGAAATAGAGTACATCAAAGTCCAGTCTTATCTCAAAATATATTATTCCATAATGTATCATAAAAGGGTTCACATATTAGGTCCTTAATGATAGAGGAATTGTCATGCTGACCCAAGCAGGGTCTCTCTAAAGTTTCAAGCACAACAATGGGAATATCCACAAAATGAGAAAAAGGCTAAATTGGATTGAGTGAGTCACATAGATGCCTCTAATAATATTATCACAACATCGCAAGATCATCTCAACTAGGCATATCATAACATATCAGAACCTCACAATGCATCTCAAGTCCAAGGAAGGTCTTACTAATCAGGTAGGCATGGATCGCCCCAAGGGTACAATCCCACAAGGGTACCACAAGGTCTAAAATCCAATAACAAACTCAATACATGCCCCTCAGAATGTCCAACATAAAAGGGGAAACAAGGGAGGCTCTACACATTAATAAATTAGGAAAGCATAAGTTTACAAATGAATTCTAAAATTAGGGGCCCATTGAGCTCAAAATTCATTCCTTTTATAGAAGAATTTGAGGAATGAAAGGTCAAGATTGATTTGTGAAGAGAGGTGGAGATTGAATCTTTGGTGATCTATGTGAGGTGATCCAAGTGATTTGACTCTCATTTTATAATGGATCAACTTTCCATTTTGCAAGTGAGGAGTTGTAATTAGGAGGTTTTACTTAATTACTTTTAATTAATTACTTTATCCATGTATTTAATTCTTTTGATTTGATTTAATTAGCTAAGGAATTAATGTGAATTAGTGATAAAATCACTTTGATTTTATGAAATTAAATTTGATTTAGATGAATTATGCCAATTAATTAATCAATTGTCTTTACATAATTAGGGGTATGATCACACTTAGGGAAAATAGGGTCTTTGGTCAGAGAAGACCAAATTAGGGTAGTTACATGGAGTACAGGCTAGATTGCATATGAATAATTTTCTGCATGTTTACAAGTTTATCATGGATCAAGAGCTGGAATTAAATGATGCTTTGTAGGATAGAATGATCAAGTTGATTGAGCTTGATGAAAATAGAAGGGAATAAAAAAGAAAAACATAAGGAATCAATAAAAGATGAAATACTTGTTTGATAAAAGGGCTAGTACTAGGAAATTCCATCCAAATGACATGATATTACAATGGAATGCTAGGGCTGAGGACAAAGGAAAGCACAAAAAATTTGAGTCTTTGTGGTTGGGTCCCTTTATTATTCATCAATTTTTTTGTAAGGATTCATATATTATTAAGAATATGGATGGTGAGGTGTTTGAACTGCCAGTGCATGAACAATTCTTAAAGCCTATCTTCAATTCATTTTGCTTTCCATGCACAGTAGTTGTGTAATCTATGTATAGGTGTGTTTGTTTCTTCTTATGTGTTTCTTTCCCAGTTGAGTGTTTATTTCTATAGAAGGTTAGTGCAGTTGTGGTCTGTCTCCCAGAGATCTATAATTATTCCTATGAAGTTGCATTAAAGCATCCTCAGATAGAGCCACCGTTGGAACTATTTTGTGTTTTCTGAGTCTTGCTAAAAGTTTTGGTTCCCAATATTGGTTTATGCCTTACAATTCAAAGTCTGTTCCAATGTGACATCAAATTTTTCTGCATTTGTCTTCTTCTTGAGCAATATGGTACTAAAAATAGATGAAAGCCTTAAACTCTAGGTCTCTTGTGTCTTTACCATGAAAAAACCCTAGACCCTCATGAATTTGTTCTATTTTGAAGTTACTTTTGTCAAGTAACTTAAGTGTTTTAAGTCATGTGCCTTTTTGGTCTTTGCCTTTATCTCATAATCTCATGATCAAGACCGAATATCCTTTATGGTCTGGAGACTTGTCGCAAGTAGTTATCTCTTAATCTTGGGAAGAAAGGAATAAGCTCTAATGGATTCAGAGATTAAGCATAGGTGTTTGATCTTGTTTTGATCATGCAGTTTGCGCATGATTTCTAGACAAAGATGAAGTCAACTCAAATATTCAGAGATTCGGCGACAATAATGGATGTAATTTTCATCATGTGGCTAGTGCTAGATATCATGACTTAACTCAAGTTATAAGAAATATTTGGAGATTCAGAGATAGCCTTATCTCTGAATCTCATGATCTAACCCAAGGTCAGGACAAATTTTACTTTTTGCTCTGTCGCTAGATCTCCAGATGGAATTAGAGTTAAGTGAAATATTTTGAGATTTATCAAAGATTGTTGATCTCATTTCAAATGAGTGGCTAGCGTATGATCTCCAAATAATATCCAAGGTCAAGATTTTATTCAGTGATTGAGCAAAGGTCATCGATCTTATTTTATCTTTGGTTTGATTGAGTGTTCTGCACGTAATCTCCCATTTAACTCTAGAGTTAGTAAATATTTTAGCAAATTGGAGTTTTAGTTATCTCCCAATCTCTAGATGAACCTGTGGTTGAAGCCAAGTCTAGTAAAGTTTATAGTGAGATTCAGAGATGACTTGATTGCGTGATCTTGGAATGAAAGTGTAGTTAAGAAAATAGTCTTGAGATTCAATGCAAGCCATTGGATCAAGATAAGAATCAAGGGTTGTCTCTTAATCTCAGGAAGAATTTCTCAAGTACAAGAACATTTAGAGACTTTGAGTTGATCATTGATCAAAGAAAGATCTGAATGCTAGCGCAAGTTCTCCATATTAAACCTGAGTTATAATAATTATTCAATGACTTAGAGATCTATTCAGTCTCTAAATCTCCCAATGAATCATGGTCAGTTGTGGTTATTTCAAAGATGATTCAAGTTTTCCAAGGAAGAATCTGGACCATTGATAAGGAAAAAGATGTGTGTGTGGAACTCAATCGCAAGAAAAGGTCAATAGGTCATGAATTATTTAGTGATCAGGAGGTAATGAGCTAAGATGCAGACACATGTTTAAGTGGCTAAGGAAATCTGTGGTATTTGTCAAATCTCAAATTAAACCCAAGGTTAGTCAGATCATTTAGCGATTCAGAGATAGCCTTTATCTCTAAATCTCCAGACTTGACTAGAGTTAGTACAAACATTGGGAGATTGCGAGATAGCCTTAGTCTTGTAATCTTGGAATAGACTAGAGTTAGCGATAAGGATTATGAAATCAAGTATGAACTGTCGATTGTAAAGCAAGATCAAGGGTTTCCATGTAATCTCCAGATAAATTGAGCTATTACAGAATGATTCATAGATTCAACACAAGACATAGATAAAGATCTCATTGTGTGGCTGGCATGTGATCTATAAATAGAACATGAGTTAGTCAAAATGTTCAGTGATTCAGAGACTTAGTTATCTCTAAATCTCAAAATAGACTCAGAGTCAGAATAGATTTTTCCTTTTGCCTTGTCACTGAATCTTTGAATGGACCTAAGGTTAAGTTAATACTTAGTGAGGATCATCAATCTCATCTTAGATGAATGGCTAGTGCTAGATCTCCAAATGAGACTCGAGTTAAGAATTTTTATTCAATGAACTGGAAGGTTCTATCATCTCTGGATCTCCAAATTTGATCATGGTTGAGTAAAGTTAAGTAAATTTACATTGAGAGATTCAGAGGTAAGAAGAAATGAGTTATCCAGTGTTAAGTGATGAACCAGAGGTAAGGTAAAGTTAAAATGAGAGGCTAGCATTGAATCTTAAGACAAATTCAAAGTTAATCAAACCATTTAAAGACTCAGCGAGGACCATATATTATGTAAGAGATATGTGGTCAGTGCTAGATCTCGTAATGTAACCCAAGTTAGAGGAAGCATTCAAAGACTTGGAGATAAAGAAGTCACATAATCTCTAGATAGACTATGGTCTAAGTGTGGTAAAATATTGAGGAGTTGTTCTTGTGCCATTCCAAGGAAATAATATAAAATGTAGGGTTAATAAAGATTGGAGATCCTAAAAAAGTACAAATAATCCACCGGGTTGTAAAAAGATAAGAAAAGCAGGCCAATTAGATTGTATCTTGAGCATTTTAACATAAAATAAGGTTTTAAAAACAAAAGCACTCATGACTTTTTCTAGCAAAGCATTCAAATTCAATTACCTATCAACTTCAAGCACTACGGCTAGGAGAAAATTGATGTTGATACACACAAAGTTATTGCAGAAGTGATTGAGCAATGTTTTCAAGGATCTTGACTAGACTGATGCATTAATTATTCAATGATAAATAGATGCTACCTTGGTCCATTATTCTTCCCAAAGTTTTCAGAGCAACAAAGTGAAAATTGCATAAGTTTCAGAGCAATTGAGAAAATCCTATTTTAGAGAGAAGAATAGTTTAGAGCCAGTAAAGATGAGTCAAGCAGAGCTTCATTTAGTGGTGAAGGAAAAGATGTGGAAGAAGAACATAAAGGAAATATGAATTATTCAGATGAATTCATTTATTTTCTACCTGGAACCAACCAGGATAAAAAGGTAAATGATGAATACTTATCTGATTATATGTCAAATTGTAGGGATCCCAACACTCCCAGGTGCTCTGGTCATCACTTGTTCAATTAATTTTACAGTAATAAGGATATAAAAATCCCTGTGTCAAACCCCTTGACATTAGGTTTATCCAAGCTAATTGTCCCACATGTCTTCCTAAATGCAGACCTTTTAGTTGAATTGGCTAAAAGATATGATACTATCTCCAAGACCATAAGAAAACATGACAAGTCAACCCTAGTCACCTTGGATAGGGCATCCTTTATGAAGGCCTTTGGTATATACCATGCCTCTGCCATAGATATAGACCTGACCAAATTGAAGAACAAGTATACTAGAGAGGTCAATGTGGTGAATAATTTGATCCAGTCTCATGTGCCTATGTCAAATAGAAATTATAAAGCCCCCATGCCTTCTTCTAAAGGTATGCCATATGAATTCAAGGACTTGAGTTTCTACATGAAGTATATAGAAAATGGGTTGTGTAGAGTACTGGGTGTTGGTGCTCAAATTGACAGATTGGATTTCCTATGGACTTGCCAATCTAATGTTGGGAAACCCAAGTGATTTGGCCAACTAACAAGTAGGCCTATACCTTGACTTATCCTTCAAGTTACAAGGATTTTTATAGCAGATAAGGAACACTTCAACCTTCTCTCTCAAGTATGGCAAGGAACTTGAAATAAATCTAACAGAAAGCAATATATCGT
>MU226409.1:324276-361048 GCA_018584345.1 Thuja plicata | reverse complement strand
TTTGAAGAAGTTCTATTGGTTTATCCGAGGGACTAATTGTAAAATGATAATGAAACTATTACACATGTGAAAGAAAAAGGACTTATCTTTATTGATTTTGAAAAAATAGTACATCCGGGTCCATGTTATACTTGTTGATTAAAAACTACCCAAATATGAGAAATTGCATTATATTTTTTCCCCTCTCTTCCCATTTTACATTATGTATATATATGTGTTTGAGTGGATTTCACACCTTTTTAGGCTGAAAAGACACAACTCTTATTACAAATTATTTTGAAAAAACAATAAACTAACTAAAAATAACTACCTAACTTTCAGATTTGGCTTTGGTCAAAAATCCAAAACACCTTGTGAAAAGCTAATATTTCTTCTGGAGATAGGAAATTTGATTTCTCGAACTGGGTCTTTTTTAGATTTTTAAAATTTGGCGATATTTATCCTCTATCAAAATCATCTTTGTAGCAGGTCTAAATTCTAGCATTTTCTGAAGGCTTCGATTAGTTAGTTCTATTTATTTGTGTCATAAAGCTTCCTTCCTTTGATATTTTTTTTTTTTCTGGAGAAACATGCTTCTTGATAATGGATTGGGACTTCTAAATTATCAAAATTTATGGTACCACCACTGGGGATTGATGGGCACACTTAGAAGATGTGTGCAGATCTACTGATGATCATCCTGGATATCCAGAACACCCATGTCAATACTGACTTTGACTACATTTAGTATGTAATTAATAGATAACATGAGGGCCTCATAAGTATTCAAAAGAAAACCAACCCCAAGTTCATGCATTATTCAATTCTAATACATTTGATTCTATTTTTCAACATAGAAAGTATGGATACTGAGAAACTGAGACCTAGGACCCATTTCCAAGGCCAACCAAACCATGTACAATTCTGGATTAGGGTTTGGAATTATACTTCCAATGAAAATGAATACTGTGGTTTTCAAAATTGGGTTTTACATCCAATTTTAAACTTGTTGGGTGTTAATGTGACTAGTTGATAGTTAAGGTGCTTAGACTTTTGAGACCTTGTGAATATATGGACAAGTGGCCAAGAGATCACAATTGGGGAGATTTTTATTATGAGAAGAAATACACACTGATTATTGTTTATGGATGTTCTCAGTATCCACACATACTTCCAAAGTATGTGCCTCTAAGGGTTGCCTTGATGGATTTTATTTGTCAATTGATGTGGACAAATAAATAGCACATAGCCCCCCATAGAAAAGGCACATTTACACCCAAGCAATTCATGGTTGTCAATTTTACCATTGGAAAAAGGGCCATGGATGCAGTAAACAAGTGGTTAGGGAAATGCAAGATGAGCATGGCCTTGTATAGATATGTAGATCTTGAAGACTTCATCAAAAGTGCCAAGAAATTTCTAACCCCAAGTGTCACTGCCATCAAGGAACATGAGGAGGTTTTTGAAGAGAATGTTATTAGAAATGTTCTAGAGGATGAAAAATGAAAAGGACATCCAAGAAGAGGTGGAATTTCCCCTCCAATTGTGCCAGGATGAAAGAGATCTCTATCAAGAATAATTTCTAAGTGATGATGCATTCATCAAAACTGATGAGTTTAAGAACTTTCTAATCTAGATAAATCAATAAGAATTTGGATCTCAGTTGTAATTAACAAAAGGTGGTACTGTGAATAGTGAAGCTTTGCAGGATTTAAAAGCCTATGATCCTAAGTTTGAAGCCATCACACCAGAGGAGGCTAGACAATTGATGAATTCCAAAGGAATGCAACTTGTGCCTAGATGGGATTTGGCCTCTTCATTCATAATTGATCAAATCAGGAAGCATCCAGAGGCTAATCCATCTTCTGAGAATCAGATTGGAGAGATGATAAGGGGATATGGATATGATCCAAGATCCCAGACTTTATCCATGTGGTCCCTGGCTCCAAGAACACAAAATCTATCGGTGGTTAGTGTTGAGGATAAAATGGATGGAGACAAGATCATCTAGACTATCAAAGACACAACTAATCCTTATATTTCCCAGGATGTTACCCACTTTTCCTGTCTAAATGAGGCAAAAATAGAGAAAATATCTACAAGGTATGGAAGAATCTTTGATGAGTCAATTGTTGTAGAAAAGGATAGGGAGAAATGCTTAAAATAGATCAAAGCATTGTAGGGGCAAGTGGAATCCTTGAACAATAAATTAGAAGAGGCTCCCAAAGTTCCTCCTCCAGCTAAAGAGGTTGCTTCTATGCAGACATATTCCACTAAGGACCTCCCATGAGCATTACAAACTCACATGACAGATCTCCCAGAAATAGTATGCCAAGCAGGGGAGATGATAGAATAAATTGGCACATCATTTTCCTTCTTCAAAGGAAAAGAAAATCAAATTCAAGCATGGGTCAGCATATTTGGCCCTAATTTTAGTAGGTTTATCCCTCATGTCAAAGGGGAAAATTATGTGATAAAATTTGTTAAGGAGTGGAGAAAATAATTTGACAATTTTCTTCCTAAGAAAGAGGTATTCTTGACAGTTTTTAATGTCCTTGATATGGACAGATTCAATAAAGCCTTAGGCAAAGATTTCAAAGCTGAAACAAACTTTCTTAAGTTTGTTATAGATGTCAAGGCTATCATTGATGCTAGGTGGGAAAGGTAAATAAAGAAGTTGGAGAATATATAAGGCTTTAGTTGGCCATTAGAGGATGTAGTCACACTTTGGGACAACATCACCAAGCCAAAGAAGAAGAAACCAACAATAATTGACTTGGATGTGATAAATGAGGAGTAAAGTGGCACTTGGCACCTGATCAATGAGCACAGGGAGGAAAATCATCATCAAGAATAGTGTAAGTTAGCCTGTATTAGTGGTCACTAGGTCTCATAAAAACTTTAAGAGGCTACCTTGAATATCTGCGGACAAACTTGTCAACTGAAAATGATTTGGAATGATTTCAAATCAACTACTCAAGTGTATTTCTTCCACCGATTGGAAATGTAACTATTTTTGTCTTTTAGAAATTTTAGGTTTTTCTTAGCAATCTGAAGCTTGCTGCATCCTGTCTCTTTAAGGATTCCAAGATGGCTAGTGCTTAATATATATATCAAGTTGTATTATATTGTAAAGGATGGTGAATTCACAACTGCGAGGCAGATTTTTGAATTTTGTCTAGTTTTAAGCTTTTGTGTCATTCTGAATGTATTGAGCAGAAATATTTTAATAAAATATAATGGAAGTTCCTATTTCATATCTATGATGTCTTCTTGTATTTTTTTCTGAGTTCTTGTGTGTTTAATCTGTAAGGCATTTTAAATATACTGGTTATAAGGTAATTGTGAGATTGTTTTTTATTTTCTTTCAAGGAGAGAGTAAATCTTAAAAGTAGTTTCAGAAGGCTAAATATTAGTATAAGAGTCTGATACATGGGTATGGGAATGAGAAGGTGGTTTGTAAGGAATTTCATCTGAGTTCCATTTGTGTTTCCATTAAGAAATTTTAGTGACTGTATATTTCAATTGACTCTTTGCCCTGGATTAGGCACTGGTCTAGATTTTGATTAGTAGTTATCATCATCAACATTAAATCTAAACAATCCTTTATATTTATGTTACTAAGAACATAGATGTTTATCATTTGTATTGGAAAATACAAGTAATTTTATTTATTCCTTGGAGACTGAATCATTAGGTCAGCCTACCTGAGTCTAGAACTGGAATAGAAGAAGGATGAGAATCCATATTTCATTGGTATTTTCCCTTGTCAAGTTCATGGTCTGGCTTGTAAATCTCTACATAAGATTGGCTCTATTCATTTGTATAATATGTTATCAGTTTTTGCAGTAAAAGGAAGGAGCAAATCACTGCAAATCCCTTATCCACTGTCAAATTTACTGAGAATCAGTAAATTGTAAAAGGTACACCCACCTGAGTCTATGGAGCTCAAATAAGGAGGATTAAATCATCATCATTTGAACTTTCATTTTTTGATTCAAGTCTTTGGAAGCATAGAGTCAAGCATTGATGCTTAACAAAGGTTTGAAAAGAAAAATCTCTAACAAAATGGTGACTCTACTAGGGAGAAATGGGTTTTAACAATAGGATTTCCAAATTTCATAGAGACTAATTATCTATTGTTCCATTTCTTGATCAATATAAGTAAATTTTTTCCCATACTTGTTGTGGGTGGCGACTCTATACTCTGTGTATTCCAATATTTGTATATTGAAACATTGAAAATTCTTGTCTAATTTAAAATGAGTTAGCAAAGAAACACCAGGTCTTACTATAGAAATAATCTAGAGAAAGATATAGGAGAAGAGATCCATTCACCTGGAAGAAGACAATGGTCCAAGAGAGGTGGATCAAACCATGACTCTCCAAGATTTCCAAAATGAAGAATGGAAACCCCTATCCCTGAAAGACTTTCATCTTCATCTGAAAGTGTTGAGTGTTCAAGGCCAGTTGGTCCTTATGTTGCTGACATTTCTTTTGATCCTCTCAGAGATGGAGAGATGACTGATGAACGATTCTTCCCTACACATGAAACTCTAGAGAAGCTGGGAGAAATATCTACTTCTGAGACTACATCCTATGACTTTGACAAGTTGCCAAATGAAGTTATAGCACTAAGAAGAAAGGAACGTGAGCAAATTTTAGAAATAGAGAATGAAATGAAGAAGTGAGAGAAAGAAACATATGAGCTACTGGTTGAAAGAGATGAACTCTTAAAGAAGACCAAGAATAATGAGCTCAAAGCTAAAAGCCTAAATGAGGAGTTCACGGGATTAGATGAAGAGTTGTTTGGTAACCTTGGGGCCTTGAGGAAACATGATGCAAACAATAATTCAAGCTCTAATAAAGATGAGTTTTAAGGAGATGGACTTGTCATGAGATAGTTTCACCCACATAAATTTGAGAAAAATGACAAGGATGTATCTGATAGAGGAAAACTGTTAGTAATAGCTGAGAGGGGGGGGGGTGAATCAGTGTCTTCAAAATTTATCCTTAAAAATTAACCACCAATCTATAAATCTAAAATTATTGTCCCTACAAGATGCATGCCATGAAATACTAATAATGATTAACTGTCTATCGGTTTTGTCTGTCAATCCTTATTCTTTCTTGATTACCGATAAGTAGTATAACTATTACTGAAACTCAGTAAATAAGCAGAGTATACTGATCAATCCAGAGTTAGCTATGTAAGATACACAACAGTAAAGAAGTGAATCATACACACATAACACATGAATTTTTAACTTGGAAACCCTGTTAAGGGAAAAAACCCATTGGGATTGGTACCCAAAATTTTCACTCTTCTGAAGTGAGCCCTGTTAGGAGCCAACCATGTTAAAGGTTACAAACACACTATTAAGTGTGAACTTGTTAGAGGATTTTATACATAGAGGTTGTCACTTTGTATCAGGCATCTATTGCTACCATCCTTGAATCAGCCTCCTTCTTAGATTGTCAATAGGTATCAGGAAATTCCAATGCTACTTTCGTGAATCAACCTTTTTGGCACTCCTTGAGATGTACCTCAATATATAGAAGATTGTTAAGTCTTACTCAGTTAAGAGACTTGATGCTTCAATGGTTAAACTGAAACACTATGAACTATTCATATCGCAACTTTGAATTGAAGATTTTTAGATCTATTTAAGTACATTACCTCTATGACCAATGTATTAATTCAATCCTTTGTACTTTGTACTTTCTACTCTGTGATGTTGTGCTCACTGTTCATTGGTGTCTATAGAATTCCTTAGCTCTTCCTTCAGCTTGTTTGATCAGTATTGCATGAAGTTGTTCTTTGTCAGTTTCTCTTCAATATCCTCTTTCTATTCACTCCCCTTAATCCCATTCGTAAATGAATTAAGATTGTCTCTTATATAGACATGATATTCATTGTTTCTTGTTTCTTGATTCTTGATTCTTGGCGTGAAAAATAATCCAGCCAATTAGATTTAAAGCATAACTTCTGATTTGTCTCGTAGATATCTTCTTGACAACTGTACAAATCATCTTTAAATCAATCACTTATCTATGGTAAAATAAAACAAAGTAGACAACTAGTTAAGTCTATTTTTAGCTCTATTAGCTAGATATTTTGTCATTTTCTAAACTCTTTGTTCCATCGGTCATCATTGCAGTTAGTTTTCAGTGACAACAGACAATTCCATCGGTGAGACTCTAGTTAGCTTCGTGATCTATGTCCATGGGGCATCATTGGAATTTTACTCATCGAGCAACCTTCTGAATTTTCTCGTCGGGCATCACTATGGATTTTCTTTGTCGGGCAACACTATACTTCTAATCATCGGGTATCACTGTGACTGTTCTTCTTGGCTTTGACCGTCGGTGTGCACTCCATCAATGTTGTTTGTCATTTAGTGAATACTTGACTTTTATGCATTACTAAAAGCATAAAATTTGTTCCTTTTATTCTCTGAAGTCTTTGGCATTATGTACATGACCATACAGATGATATCAGGTTGACATCAATGACAATATAATACATTAACTGATTTAATGCCTTCCATTATCTTCAACTTAACATTGTCAAACATTCAATCAGTTACATGTCATCAATCTCTCCTTTTGGCATTGATGGAAACATACTATATTATCATACTATACTATTTCTAATACAATATGAAATACAACAGTTGAAATTCGTCAAACTACCAATATTTTAATTTTGATAACCGATAAATGTCTGACCATCGGTAAGCTCTGTTTTAGCTTAGATTTTATTCTTGCAGCTCTTTGTCTTATGATGTGTTGTGTTCTTTCCTTGTGTCAATTTATCTCCCTTGACTGTCCTCTCTCTTTTTTATGTCTTTTTCTCTTGTCAGCAACTCTCCCTTTGTATAATCTTTCCATACAATTTCTCTCCCTAAGGATATAGTCTCTCCCTTTTGAAGTAATGGATAATCTCTTTCCCTTTCAAGAAAGATATGATAATATGGATAATTTCTCTCCCTTTGACAATAATTCCAAACAAATATTTTACAAATATCTGACATTCATGTCAAACAATCATTTCTCTCCATCCATAATATATTCCTTGAATTTCCCTTATCTATTAGCAATATGTCAATATGCTTTGGTACTTAGTGAAGATATATACCTGTTTGTATATAGATGTAGCTTTGAAGTTCATCTCTTTTCTTGCATCAACATTAATGATATTCTGATAATATGTAGGCTGATGCAGCCTTCTAGTCATTTTACTAACCAGTAGACAAGGGTTTGACCCCTAGTCTCTTTCTCAAGTACTCAAATGCATCCTTGGGTAGTGGCTTGGTGAAGATATCAGCTAATTGTTCTTTGGATTGCACATACTCAAGTGTCACTTCCTTTGCTTGAAATTTCTCTCTCAAATAATGATACTTGATGGCAATGTGTTTAGCCTTAGCATGCATGACTGGATTCTTGGAAATGTTTATTGCACTGGTGTTATCACAATAGATAACCACTGGTTCTAAGATTTTCATATGCATTCCTTCCAGTAACTATTTGATTCATGCAATATTTGAGCAATTTGCAGCAGCAACAACATACTTTGCTTCTACAGCAGACTGAGAGATGCATCCTTGCTTCTTGCTAATCCATGTGACAAGTCTGTCACTAATAATGTTCCTCCAGTTGTGCTCTTCTGGTCATCAAGATTTATAGCCCAATCAGCGTTGGTAAACACCTTAAGTTCAAATTTTCCTTCTCTTCTATACCATAAGCCATATTCCTCAGTATTCTTTAAATATCTTAAAATCCTTTTCACAGCAGTCAGATGTGATTCCCTGGGGTTAGCAAAAAAACTAGCAATAATTCCTATTACATGTGCAATATCCGGTCTAGTGTGTACAATGTACATGAGTTTTCCAATCATTGATCTGTACAAAGTCTGATTTACCTTTGTTGTCTTGTCCTCCTTTTTCAACTTACATCCAGTAGCCATCAATGTTCCAACTGGTTTGGAATCTTCCATCTTGAATATTTTCAGGACCTCTTTAATGTATTTGGACTGTGTAATGAAAATACCTTCACTTTGTTAAATGATCTATAGACCAAGAAAGAACTTGATCTCTCCAAACATAGACATCTCAAAATATTTTCTCATCTCATTAGCAAGTGATTTGCATAGCATATGATTGCCTCCAAATATGATGTCATCAACAAATATTTCAGCAATCAAAGTGTTAGCATCAGTATCTTCCTTCAAATAAAGATTACTATTTTCACTAGTCCTTACAAATCCAATACTTATAAGATAGGAATGAAGTCATTCATACCAAGCTCTAGGAGCTTGTTTTAATCCATACAAGGCTTTATGAAGTCTACATACCATGTTTCTCTTGTATGGATCCACAAACCCTTCTGGTTGCTCAATGTATACCTCTTCTTCAAGTATTCCATTTAGGAATGATGACTTGACATCCATTTGGTATACCTTGAATCCTTTGAATGCAACATAAGAAACTAGTATTCTTACACCTTCTATCCTAGCAACAGGTAAAAAGGTTTTTCCATAGTCAAACCTTCTTCTTGTGCATACCCCTTGCATACTAGTCTTTCTTTGTTTCTTGTGACTTCTCCATTCTCATTCATCTTATTCTTGAATATCCATTTAGTATTGATGACATTCTTATCATATGGTCCTGGCACAAGTGACCATGTCTTGTTCTTTTGAATTTTCTCAATCTCATCATTCATAGCACTTATCCATTCTTCATTATCAAGTGCAACATTGACAGATTTTGGCTCAAACTCACAAATTAATTAACTCGAGTTTACAGACTTACTTCTTGTTCTTGTACTAGCTTTCTTATCTCCTATGATCTGGATCTCTGGATGGTTCCTTCTTACATATCTTGCAAGTACAAGTATATCTCTTTTTCTATCAACTTGATCATCATTTTTTCCTTCATTCTGTTCTTCATCACCTTGCACATTATTTTGATCATTATCCTGACCATCAGTATTTCCAGCATGACCGTCGGTTACAACATTTTGTTTCTTGGGAATTAAGCATTGTTTCTCAGGTAGAGTGTTGGGTTCTTCACACTATACAAACTTGTTGTAGTCCTCTAGTTCTTTTGTGTTTTCTAGCTCATTCTTTCCTGCAAATTCATCTATCTTTACATTTGCACTTTCAACAATTTTATTAGAGGCCTTAATAAGACATTTATAAGCCTTGCTTTTGGTGGAATACCCTAGAAAGATACCTTCATCACTCTTGGCATCAAGCTTTCCATTTCTATCATCCTTTAAGATATAACATTGACTACCAAAGAGTTTGAAGTAACTTACATTGGGTGTTTTACCATACCATAGCTCATAGGGTGTCTTCTTTGTGTCCTTCTTCAATTGTACTATGTTTAGTGTGTAGATAGCAGTACTGATAGCTTCCCTCCAAAATATTTGGGTGATGCCTTTCTCTATCACCAGTGTTCTAGCACAATCAACTATTGATCTATTCCTTCTCTCAACAAACCCATTTTGTTGTGGTGTCCTTGGTGCAGAAACCTATCTTATTATATTGTGCTCATTAAAAAAATTAGTGAATTCATTTGATATAAATTCTCCTCCTTTATCTGATCTCAAGCATTTCAAATCCTTACCACTTTGTTTTTCTACCATAGCCTTATACCATTTAAACATCTTGAATGCTTCAGATTTATCTTTTAGAAACATAACTGTCATCATTCTAGAGTAATCGTCAACAAAGAGAATAAAATATCTATCTCCATAATAACTCTTTGTCCTGATTGGTCCACATAGATTAGTATGGACTAATTCTAGAATATCATCAGATGTATGGATTTTACTTTTGAAACTAGACTTTGTCATTTTACCTTTTTGACAATTCTTGCACATGATGTTGTTGGGCTTTGTCATTATCGGTAAGCCTCTTACATTTCTCCTTCTGCTTATTTTCATCATGTTGTCAAAATTCACATGACACAATATTTTATGCCACAACCATATGTCTTTGTTTCTAGTCATTAAGAAAGTGGTGCTAGTATCATTCAAATAGAATAAGTTACCTTTTGCCTATTCACTGGTACCAATCAATCTTCCTGATTCATTGAAGATCTTTGCCTTCTTATTCTCAAATGCTACTCTGTGACCTGAATTATTCATCTGAGAAACACCCAATAGATTATAATTCAATCCTTTTACCCAGTAAGCATTTTCACATTTAATCAGGTTATTCAACATTATAGTTCCTTTACCTTCAACTGGACAAGGTGTATCATTACCCATTCTTACTGTTCCACCATTATAATACTCAAAAGTGTTAAACTTTTCTTTGTCACCGGTCATGTGGTGAGTGCAGCCACTATCTATAATCTGGATGTCATTGTTTCTAACCTTAGATATGAGTGCAGATTCTACATACCATTCATCTTCATCTGAATCATCTTTTACAACCATAAACACCATCTTGATGTCATCATCAGGTTCGGTGTCAGTATCTTCATCTTTGCAAGCAGCTAGGTAGCTGGCTTTCTTGCCTTTGTCCTTGTAGTCTTGGGTATCTCTTTTTTTCTGATTGTCAGTAACTTCTGTAATCCTTGTTATCAACTCTATCAGATTTCTTCTAAAAGATCTATCATTAACTCTGTCATCTTTTCTTCTGTTAGGACATCTTGCAGCAAAGTGTCCAATCTCTTTACAATTAAAACATACAAGTGGTGACTTTCCTTTGTATTTACCTTTGCCTCTTTGCATTATTCTAGCCATAAGTGCTTCTATTTTATCTAGATCTTCTTCTTCACTTTCACTTTCACTATCTCTTCTAGATGTGTGTCTATGACTTGATTTGTTTATTCTCATAGAAGACTTAAATGCAGACTCTAAATTTGGTAAGACACTATTATCAAAGTTATTCATCTCAAATGAAACTAGTCTACCAATTAAACTATCAAGAGTAACTGTATTGTTTTCTATTGCTCTCATTTATTGAATGGAAAAAACTCTAATAGCATATACAGGAAATAAGGTTCTTAAGATTTTACTTACCACTGTCTCCTCTTCAAGTGTACCTCCAACTCCTCATATATCATTGACTACTTCTTTGATTCTTGTATTGTACTATGTGATGTTTTCTCCTTCTTTCAATCTGAGATCATCAAACTTTCCTCTAAGGCCTTCTACCTTGGCTCTCAGAACATTTGTATCACCTCCATGTACAAGCTTTAGTTTGTCCCACATCTTCAAATTCAACATTAGAGAATGAGGAAGAAAGCTCTATGACCATGTAGTTGTGCTCATGTTTCTCTCTCAATTGATCTATTGTCAATACTCATGTGTGCAACACATATTCAGTATCTAGGAATTGAGTAACATCATTACCAATACCTGATAAGTGGAGTCTTATCCTGCTTTGCCATGAAGAAAATTTGTCTTTGTTCAACTTAGGCATATCTCGTCTCTTCATCTTGTGATCTTGACTTAGGTCTTGAAACCTTCCTTTCTAAGCACACAAGATCTGATACCAATTGTTAGTAATAACTGAGAGGGGGGGGTGAATCAGTGTCTTCAAAATTTATCCTTCAAACTTAACCACCAATCTATAAATCTAAAATTATTAAGTCCTATAAGATGCATCCCATGAAATAGTAATAATGATTAACTGTCTGTCAGTTTTGTCTGTCAATCCTTATTCTTTCTTGATTACCGATAAGCAGTATAACTATTTACTGAAACTTAGTAAATAAGTAGAGTATACTGATCAATCCAGAGTTAGCTATGTAAGATACAAAATAGTAAAGAAATGAATCATACACACATAACACATAAATTTTTAACTTGGAAACCCTATTAAGATAAAAACCACTGGGACCGATACCCCAAATTTTCACTCTTCTGAAGTGAACCCTGTTAGGAGCCAACCCTGTTAAAGGTTACAAGCACACTATTAAGTGTGACCTTGTTAGAGGATTGTATACATAGAGGTTGTCACTTAGTATTGGGAATCTATAGCTACCATCCTTGAATCAATCTCCTTCTTAGACTGTCAATAGGTATTGGGAAAGTCCAATGCTACTTTCATGAATCAACCTTTTTGGCACTCCTTGAGATGTACCTCAATATATCGAAGACTGTTAAGTCCTGCTTGGTTAAGAGACTTGATGCTTCAATGGTTAAACTGAAACACTATGACCTATTCATATTGCAACTTTGAATTGCAGATTTTTAGATCTATTTAAGTACATTACCTCTCTGACCAATTTATCAATTCAATCCTTTGTGCTCCATACTTTCTTCTATGTGATGTTGTGCTCATTGTTCGTCGGTGTCTACAGAATTCCTTAGCTCTTCCTTTAGCTTGTTTGATCAGTACTGCATGAATTTGTTCTTCATTAGTTTCACTTTAGCATCCTCTTTCTATTCACTTCACTTAATCCCATTCATAAATGAATTAAGCTTGTCTCTTATATAGACATGATATTCATTGTTTCTTGATTCCTGATTCTTGATTCTTGGCATAAAAAATAATCCAGCCAATTAGAATTAAAGCATAACTCTTGATTTGTCTTGTAGATATCTTCTTTCCAACTGTACAAATAATCTTTAAATCAATCACTTATATATGGTCAAATAAAACAAAGTAGAAAACCAGTTAAGTCTATTTTTAGCTCTGCCAGCTAGATATTTTGTCATTTTCTAAACTCTCTATTCCGTCAGTCATCATTGTAGTTAGTTGTCGATGACAACTGACAGTTCCATTGGTGAGACTCCAGTTAGCTTAGTGATCTCCATCCATCGGGCATCATTGGAATTTTACTCGTTGGGAAACCTTTTGACTTTTCTCATCGGGCATCACTATAGTTTTGCTTTGTCAGGCAACACTATACTTCTGATCATTAGGTATCACTATGACTGTTCTTCTTGGCTCTAACCGTTAGTGTGCACTTCATCGGTGTTGTTTGTCACTTTGTGAATACTTGACTTTTATGCATTTTTGAAAGCATAACCTTTCTTCCTTGATTTTTTAAAGTCTTTGGCATTATGTACATGACCGTACAAATGATATCAAGTTGACATCAATGACAATACAATACATTAACTGATTTAATGCCTTGCATTATCTTCAACTTAACATTGTCAAACATTCCATGAGTTACATGTCATCAAAAAAATATCATTATCATCATTATTATAGTAAGATTGGATAGCTTTGATCAACAATTGTAACATGAAATTGGCTGTACCATTTTTCCAAAATCAATAAAGATAAGTGTTTTTTTCTTTTATCTATGGGAATTGATTCAACTTCATTTTTGATTAGTTCCTTGGATAAAATATTTTGATTTTCTTCAAAGTGATAGCTACATGTTGCATGATTTTTATTAAATTTACAGCTTTATCACCAATCGGTATTTTCATCTTGAAAGGTTAATTTCAATTAATTTGTGGCCAAAGTCAATTGGTCTATCATAAGAAAAGTTGAATTTAATTGAATTAGTTATAGATTTATCTTAAGATATATGCTCATTTGAACGCCTTTGAAGTGATATGTTTCTTGCAAAATGTCTCTAAGGTTGTACAAAGGGTTGGGATGATTTTGACTATATTTCCCATGAAAGAATAAGGAACTGATCTATTCATTTATTAGATTATGGTTATTCAGTTCATTGTTTAATTTTTGTGACATTCTATCCATCTATTTCATTTCAATTACATACATATCTACTAAATATTCTTTCAACTACTCAAAGTATTTCCATTTTGCAGATTATAATATATTGTGTTCAATTTGATTTATTTCAAGTTCTTTTGCCTTATCTTGAGAGAGAATATTTGTAATGTGTTCTATCTTCTATAAAAATCCTTAAGACTTGAAGGATAAGCTAAGGTATAGGCCTACCAGCATTGGTTCTGCAGAGCCAGAATTGCAGAAGATTCAATCTTGCCTTGGTTGAATCTTGTTAGTTGGCCAAATCACTTGGGTTTCCAAGCATTGGATTGGCAAGTCCATAGGAAATCCAATATTTTGATTTGAGCACCAACACCTTCAGTAATGGATGCTTTTTTGCACTTGAATCTCTCAAATGCACAATAGCTTTCTTGTATGTGTGATTACAATAATGGATGGATTATGGATCACACAATAATGGATCTTAAAATGAGAGGCCTTGATGTACTTTTATAATCATTTTAGGACTCAATATTGTCGTTCAACCACAAATCTATAAACCTTTCAAAACCATCAGAGTGGATCTGAACCCTAAATTTGGGCTCAAGATCCTAGGATAAGGCTACTATTTGTGGTCTTGTCCAAGATAAGGATGCTATTTGCGACATTGTTCCCAAGGACTTTGGTGAATCCCAAAAGGTAGGTCAAATTCAATTTGAAGGAATGAGATCCAAAACTGTATTTAATTATAATGACAGGATTGAATTTTGAGTCCAAAAGAAGGTGAAATAAGGCCTAGGAGAGAGAATGAATTTTTTGATAGGATGAAAAAATGGAAATAAATCATAGAAGATAGATCCATTTTTGAGTTTTGAAAAAATAATGTTGAAAAATTTCTATAAGGACATGAAATCAATGTGGGAACCCATACATACTAAAATGGGGCTAAAAATGAGCACCTAATAAGAGTGTTTACTTTTTAGGATGGTACATTGAGCCCCCACTTTACTAGGAGTATGATTCCACCTCATGCTCATAGTAAATTAGTAGAGAGAGAGAGAGAGAGAGAGAGAGAGAGAGAGAGTGTGTGTGTGTGTGTGTGTGTGTGTGTCTTGGTCTTCATTGTAAGGTTAAGGGTCTTAAGGTGCATTATAAACCTTGAAGTCTACCTAGACCATTAAGACCATAGATTTAATTATTTAGGTGTTGTTGATGGTTTATGTTTATTTTGATGTTTTTGACCTTAGGCCAGGGTCCTTTTATGTTTAGAGTCAATCCAAAGATCATTGGAGTCACATTTTTTTGTTATTTTGTAAAAGTTGCAAAAATTGTCAAATGTTGTCAAATTGTCAAAATGTTGCTCGAGAAACTTTTCAAAAGTTGCTCAAGACATTTCATTTAGAACACCAACAGTCACAACCATTCCTAGGGAAGTTGGATCATTGGGATGGAGTTAAAGTCTAACACTTCCTTTCAAGAAGGAGATGTAGATTGTACATGTTTGATAATTTTGAGGAATATGAATAGTTTTTCTAAGAAATTTGATTGTGTACGAAATTTTATAGACTCATTGATCAAAACCAATGATATAATTTTTCAATGGTGTGAGTCTACTTCCATTTTCATTTTATTTCATTCAATTTGGTGTTGATTTGCAGAAGTTAGAAGTATTTTTTGTAAAGACGGTCCAGAAACCCTCTAAATTTGGGTTTGTGCATAAGATGGGCCCCTAACTTGGAATTTCACTGATGGATCTGCACAAACACTTGGTAAATACAAGTTAGGGACATGTATTTTAAGACTTCAGAAGCTCAGGACTCCATTTTTTATTTTTTATTTTTAAGGTCAAGCCCTATGTATTTAGTGAGTCAATGAAGTAAATGTATGCACTCAACAGATTGATGGGACCCTGTAGGTTGGTGTTTTGAGGCATTTTGAAGTATTAGAACAAGTCTTTGTGGTTGTATTAAATCTTTGAACCCATTTCCTAACACTTTCTATGCAAACCAAGCCTCATTTGGCCAATTCGATATGTGTGTCTTGTAAGTGTTCAGAGGTGCTAGAGTAGAGTTGGTTTCTGCCACTTTGGGGTTTGTTGTAACTTCCAAAAGGGTCCTCAAATATTTGGTTTATTTACCTGTTCCCATTTCAAAATTAGAATTTGTGTCTAGAAATCCTTGAGAATAGACCTAGCAGGATTCCTAGGATAGTAAGGGATATAGAGGTTAAGGGTGTGTAAGACTCAAACTAATGTTTGATTTCCTATTCAGTGAACATAAGTAAGGCATCTTAGTCAATAGATTGGTTGGTTGTTGTGTGTAAGGAAGGATTCCTTAATTGAAGCCTTGGCAACAGAAAGAGTCCCTAAAGTGTGAATTGAACACAAGTTGGATCAGACATCCAAAGGACCATGAGAGTGATTACAGTGTAAAAAAATTTGGAGGGTTGATATTCAACCTATTAACAAGATTGGTGAGATTATATTTGGAGAAGAGAGCAAATTTCATAATTTGAGACTTGGGCCCATCATAGTGGCTTCTTGTAGTGCAGCTTTGCATCAAGTGGTATCAAAGCCAAAAAAAATCTTGGGAAAAGCTAAAGATGGGAGACAAGACAGGAGGAAAAAATGATGAAGAGATCCCTTCAAGGATCACTAATGTAGAACTAGCTAAGATAGACAGGGAGAAAGAAATGAGACATAAGCAGATGGAAGAAGAAATCAAAAAGTTTAAAAGTATCCAAGCAAGAAAGCACAGTGAAGAACATTAAGAGTTTGAAGAAGAAGAGGAGTAGGTACCACAACATTAAAATTTGAAAATACCTATGGATAAAAGACCATTTATAGAAGCCCTCTAAAGGGTTGGGAGAAAAGATCACAAAGCAGATATACCTATGTCTCTTGGGAAGATGAACCCAAAAGAATGTGTGGATTGGATAAAGGCTTTGGAAAATCACTTTTGAGTGTGATGATGTTAGAGAAAATCATAAAGTCAAGATTTCTAAATCAAAGATGAAAGGTCCTGCTTTGAGTTGGTGGAATTTTATACAAAATGAAAGGGTTGAAGAAGAGTAGACTCCTATTTCATCATGGCAAATAATGTTAGTAGAGATCAAGAAACAATTTTTACTAGAAGACTATGAAGTTACACTCAACAAAAAGTTGCAAAATCGAAGACAAAAAGACCTTGAAGTAAGTAGTTACACTGAAGAATTTCATAGGATGAATTTAAAATCCAAAGTCCCTGAAGAATTTCATAGGATGAATTTAAAAGCCAAAGTCCCAATCCTAGAAGTAATTTTAGAAGTGGTAGAGGAAGTGGTAGATGAAGGTCTGGAGGAAGAAGTTCACATGTGTTCATGGGAAGATGTTCCACCTGGAATAAGATTGGTCACCAATCCTTTAGGTGTCCAGAAAAATCAAGCACCAGTACAAGTAATCAAGGAGGACAAAGGAGGGTGAAACTTTCTCAAGAAGAATATTTCCAAAGAATGACATCATACCACACCACCTCTTCAAGGCCTGCAACACCTGAACATGGAGAATGTATTATGTTAAATAGAACCCTCTTTAAGATGCCCATCAAGAAGGAGCCACCACAAATAAAATATCTCTTCAAGACCTTGTTAGGAATAACAGTCCACAAGAAAACTGAGAGGGAGGCGGGGGTGAATCAGTTGTGATATAGAATATTAAACTTTAAAATTTATAAACCAAAACTTCAATGCAAATGATAAAATAGTTAATGCCAACACAATAACACAATACTTGTTGTCAAGGAAACCATGTTAAAGGTAAAACCCCAATGGGAATTAGCACCCACAAATAATGTACTAAGAGTATTATATCCTTGATAAAAGATTTATCCTTGTTAGGAGATAATTACCACATTATAGTACGTAGTTCCTGTTAGGAGACAGACCCTATTAAGATTCATGAAAGGTAGTAGGCTCACTACCTAGGCACATTTCCCAAAGAAGGTTAAAGCAACCCTCAAGGATTCACAATCTAAATAAGTGTATATAGAAAATATACAATCCAACAAAATATCTGATAGCAACTATCTTTTCTTATTCAGTTCCAATGAAGTACTCTTATCACAAACTTTGCTCTACATCCAGCAGAAAAACAAGCCTCACAGCTTTCACTTCTCTTCCTTTACAATATCTTCCACAACCACATCTTTCCAAAAGAAAAGATCACTCATATATACCCTCTTACAATAATTCATTAGGTCAGCAAATTAAGCTTTCCTAATACAAATAATTAATTAGGTTGGCCAATTAGGGCTTTCCAATATACAAATAATTATATAACCCCTTGCTAAGATACACATGGTACCTATAAAAAGAAAACATCATTTACAATCCATCAATTATGCTTCCAGATTCACAATCCACACTCACAATTCATATTACATACTACATGTCTAAACTCGGCCACCAAATAGGTCTCCTCTAGAATACACACCATAGCTGACATCACAAGTAATCACACAAAGATAAATCTCAACCCATTATTCCAAAACATGTCTTCTGACCTCCAGTAAGCTCACTTCATTAGAAATATCTTTTCCAATAAGATATACCCAAAACACAGAGACCTTCTCTATCAAGCATTACAGTTATAGTCTAGAGTCCAGTCTTCACCAAAAAAACTATAACATCCTCAATATGTAACAAAAATCCAAGTGACCTTAGGAATAAGGTCATCACAAATCCTTCTTCATATAACCAACTTTGATCATTTTGAAACATCCATATAGTTTCCATACACTTCTGCCAGTCAAGTAATCAGTTTGCTCTCTCCACAGAAACATATGTTGACATCAATGACAAAACATGAATATCAACAACATGATTAGTACCCAAAACTGATATCATCCAACAATCTCCCCCTTTAGCATTGATTGAAACATATGGTAAAATCCATCAACCCAAAAATTACTTTCTCAATACAATCTTCTCAATATCCTCAACACAAATCTCCCCAAAATAGTAGTGATTTTCACATAGATTCCTTCCCCCTTTAGTAGCATTAGAAAAGGGTGCCATGACTCTTATGTAATCTTCTATAAGGTGTAGCTTTTTCAAATATTCATGTCCAATAGCCAGGTGCAATATCACCCAAATGTTCTCTAGTGTTCCTTCGATCACTCCCCCTAAGGAGTAGATCCATACATCAAGTCCAGAAAATGATATAGCTCTTAAAGCCACTAGACTGATGCATATCTATACCAATTAATTACCATCGGGATGGGCTCTAACCCCAAGCATGCTTCTGAGATACTCAAAAGAATATTTTGTCAAAGGTTTTGTAAATATATCTTCTATCTATTCCTTTGTGCTAATATATTCCAGTTTAATCTCTTTTGCTGCTACCTTCTCCCTCAAGAAATAATACTTAATAGAAATATGTTTACTCTTTGAATGCATTATAGGATTCTTCAACATATTCATTGTGCTGGTGTTATCACAATGGATAACCATCGGTTCTTCAAAAATTATTCCAATGTCCTTTAGCATTTGTTTCAGCCAAACAAATTGTGTGCAATTTATTGTAGCAGCAACATACTCTGATTCAGCAATAGATTGAGCAATATAGTTCTGCTTCTAGCTCAACCGAGAAACCAGCCTTTTCCCAAGGAAAAATGCACCACCACTAGTAATCTTTCTTTCATCCACATTACATGCCCAATCAACATCAGTATAAGCCTGTAAAATAAAATCATTTGATTTTTCATACCATAATCCATATTCTATTGTTCCTTTCAAATATCTGAAAATTCTTTTCATAGTAGCAAGATGTGTCTCTTTGGGATTTGCTTGATACCTTGCCACAATACCAACTGCATTGGTAATATCTATTTTAGTATGAGTTAGATATTGTAGACCACCAATCTTAGATCTATACTTTGTCTAAAAAACACTTTGAGTCTCATCATTACAAGTCAGTTTGTAACTAGTCACGATAGATGTTCCAACAGGTTTACAATCTTCCATTCCAAACTTATTCAACATTTCCTTAAGATACTTAGTCTAAGATATAAAAATGACATTCTTACTCTGATTAATTTGCAAACCAAGAAAAAATTTCATTTCACCAATCATTGAAATCTCAAATTCATTTTCCATTTCTTTAGAGAAATTCTTACTCATTTTATCATTGCCTCCAAAAATGATATCATAAAAAAAACTTCTATGATTAAGATTCCATCTTCATCAGTTCTTAAATATAAATTACTGTCTGCATTACCTTTTCTGAAAGCAAGACAAAGTAGATACTTATCCAGTCTTGCATACCATGCTCACGGTGCTTGTTTCATTCCATATAGTGCTTTCTTCATCTTAAAAACCATGTCTCCATCCTCTATCAAAGGAAAAACATCAGGTTTCTTAATGTAAACTTGGTCTTCTAGATCACCATTCAAGAATGTTGATTTCACATCCATCTGATATAATTTAAAGTCTTTATATGCAACATAAGCAATAAATAGTCTCACAGCTTCCAACCTAGCAACAAGAGAAAATTTTTCTTCATATTCTATGCCTTCTTGTTGTGAGTAGCCTTTACACACCAATATAACCTTGTTTCTTACCACTATTCCTTCCTCATCCATCTTATTTATGAAAATCCATTTTGTACCTATCACATTTTTGTTCTTAGGCCTTGGAACCAATCCCCAAGTATTGTTTTTTTTATCTATTCAAGTTCTTCATCCATAGCTTTAGTCCAAGATTCATCTCTACATGCTTCATCAGTAGCCTTCAGCTCAACTTGAGAATTCAAACAAATTTCATCTCTAACTCTAGATCTAGTCATCATACCTTTATTTGCATCACCAATAATTTGATCTTCAAGATAATTCTTCTTAACATACCTTGGAGTCTTTGGAGTCTCAGTAACCTCAAAAGATTCATCTTCAATTTCATTTTCAATCATAAAAGGTTCTTCAGGTTAAGTAGTGACCTCTTTCATCTTTGTAATCTGACCACAGTCATACATTCTCTCCTGAATCTAAAACTTTTCATCTATCCTCACATTGGTGCTTTCAATCAACTTCCTCAATCTCATATTGAAACATTTATATGCTTTACTCTTAGTAGAATAACCAAGAAAAATTCCTTCATCACTTCTAGCATCAAACTTCCCTATCTCATCATCTCTTTTGATATAGCATTTACTACCAAATATTCTAAAATATTTTATAGTAGGTGTATGATCAAACCATAATTCATAAGGAGTCTTGCTTGTACCTTCTTTGATCTGTATTATGTTCAAGGTGTACATATCAGTGCCAACTACTTAACTCTCTCCAATGAACATATGACACATCTCCTTCTAGAAACATAGTCCTTGTAGCATCTAATATAGTTTTGTTTCTTCACTCTGCTATCCCATTCTATTGTGGAGTCCTAGAAGTTGATGTCTGTATGTATATTCCATGTTCTTCACAATATATATTAAATAAATCTGATATAAACTCTCCACCTTTTTCTGATCTAAAACATTTTATCTTCAAACTAGATTCATTCTCAACTTTTACTTTAAATAACTTGAATTTGTCAAATGCTTCAGATTTCTCTCTCAAATATGTAACCCACATCATTCTAGAAAAGTCATAAAAATAAAGTATAAATTACCTTTCACTATAGTATGATCTTGTTCTTGTAGGACCACACATATCTGTATGCACCAGATCTAACTTCCCTTTTGTTGAATAATATTTACACATAGTGTTAGATGGATTTACAATCTTAAATAGATCTCTCACAGCATTAGTCATACTTGCCTTCACAATGTTATCAAAGTTAACATGAAAAAATCTTGTATTCCATAGCCAACTATCATCAACCTTTACAATAAAACAAGTAGCTTTAGATGTATTCAATTCAAACATTACCTCTAGATTTAGTACCATATGTGATCAAATCTCCCAGTTTACTTCTGATATATCATTTCCCATTAATGAATTTCAAATGATAACCTTTGTCCATTAAATGTCCAACACTCAACAGATTATGCTTAAGTCCATCAACAAGTAATACATTGTCAATATTCATCTTTCCATCCAGACAAATAGATCCTACTCCAATGATAAGTTTATGAGTATTGTCGCCAAATCTAACAACACCACCATCATATCTTTTCAAACTCACAATTTTTTTTTTATCTCTAGTCTTATGATGTGAACAACCATTGTCTATAACTCATTTAGATTTCTTTTCAACATGAGATACTACGGATTTTTCCTCATGTATAGGTTCATCATCCTTTATAGCAATAAATCCTATTTCATCATAGTCACCATCATCATTAGAAATACCCTCACTAGCATAGTAACATTCCTTATCTTTAGGATACTTAGATTTGTAAAGCTTAGGTTTATGCTTAGGAACCCTTTTAGGACATCTAGATGCAAAATGAACAATCTTGTTACATGAAAAACATTTCAAAGGTAATTTTCCTTCAAATTTACCCTTACCTCTCTTTTCTCTTCTAGTGATCCACGCTACCACTTCATCTAGATTCCTTTCTTCCTCTTGTATATGTTTCCATTCCTTAGCATAGTATCTGAGATCTTCTCTCATATTACTACAGCTAGTGCTCGCAATTCCAGATAAGGTCTTTTTGTTCTTATGCATGATTGGCTTGAATGCTAACTCAAATTTAGGTAAAGTATCTCCCAATTCTATAGCCTCAAAAGTCATTATCTTTCCAATCAAGATCTCTCTAGTGAATTTTGGTGTCAAAGATATAATCTTCTCTATAACTTGTACTTTGGTTCTATATGTAGGTGTTAAAGATCTAAGTATATTTGCAATCACTTCTTCCTCACTGTAAACACCTCAAGAGTTTCTAATGTTAGTAACCACTTCAGTAATTCTCTATCCATATGACCTAATGTTCTCATCTTCTCTCATCTTTAGTGATTCCATCTTTGTCTTCCATTTCTATAGTTTTTCCTATTTTTTAAACTTATCTCCTACATACAGTGCCTCCAATATTGTCTAGATCTCATGTGTAGAATCCAAGTCTTTTACTTCTATGAATTCACCTTCAGAAAGTGTGCTAATCATTGATTTCCTTGCAACCATATTACATGAAAATAGATTTTTTTAATCTTAAATATCCTTCTCCATTTCATCCTCATTCACTATCTTTTCATTCTTCTTTGTGATCATCCAGTAGTCAAGTCCTAAACATAGTAAATGTGTTCTCATCTTGATCTGCCAACTGTCAAGGTTTTCAAGATCAAATTTTAGACTATCCTTCTTGTAGTAAGACATCTTCAAGATCACCTCAAGATATTAATCTTTCTCTCTAAGGACTAGTAGCTCTGATACCAATTATTAGAAATAACGGTCCATAAGACAACTGAGAGGGCGGGTGAATCTGTTGTGATATAGAATATTAAACTTTAAACTTTGTAAACCAAAACTTCAATGCAAATAATAACACAGTAAATGCCAACACAATAACACAATACTTTTTTTCGAGGAAACCCTGTTAAAGGTAAAACCCTAGTGGGAATTAGCACCCATAAATAATGTACTGAGAGTATAGTATCCCTGTTAAAAGATTTAGCCCTGTTAGGAGTTTATTACAATATTATAGTACCCAGTCCTTGTTAGGAGTCAAGAAAAGTAGTAGGCTCACTGCCCAAAGAAGGTTAAAGCCACCGTCAAGGATTAATAATCCAAACAAGTGTATATAGAAAATATACAATCCAGCAAACTGTTTGATAGCAATTCTCTTGGCTTGGTGAGTTCCAATGAAGTACCCTTATCACAAACTCTTCTCTACATCTAGAAGCAAAACAATCCTCGCAGATTTCACTTCTCTTCCTTTACAATCTCTTCCACAACCACATCTTTCCAAAATAAAATATCACTCATACATACCCTCTTACAATAATTCATTAGGTTGGCCAATTAAGCTTTCCTAATAAAAATAATTAATTAGTTTGGAAAATTAAGGCTTTCTGATAGACTAATTATATAACCCCTTGCTAAGATACATACGGTACCTATAACAAGTAAACATCATTTAAAATCCATCAATTATGCTTCTAGATCTGCAATCCACGCTCACAATTCATATTACATGTCTGAAGTCGGCCACCAAATAGGTATCCTCCAGAATATATGCCACAGATGATGTCACCAATAATCACACAATAATTGATCACAACCCATTATTCAAAAACATGTCTTTTGACCTCTAGTAAGCTTTCTTCACCAGAAATATCTTTGCTAGTAAGATATACCTGAAATACGGAGACCTAATCTGTCAAGCATCATAGTTACAATCTAGAAACCAGTCTTCACCAAAATGAATGTAACATCCTCAATATGTAACATAAATCCAAGTGACCTTAGGAATAAGGTCATCACACATCCTTCTTCATATAACCAACTTCGATAGCTTTGAAACATCTATACAGTGTCCATACACTTCTTCCAGTCAAGTAATCAGTATGTTCTCTCCACAGAAACATATGTTGACATCGGTGACAAAACATGAATATCAACAACATGATCAGTACCCAAAACTGATATCATCCTACAGACCTCTTGTAAGGTAAATGGCAAGGTGTGTAAAGTCATTGTTGATTTGGGCTCTACTGAAATTTTGGCTTCTATAGAAATGATAGAAAAGCTTGGGTTGAAAAGAATACCACATCCTAACCCCTATAAAGTGTCATGGTTAAGTAGGGATCATCAAACCCTAGTTGATGCACAATTTTGGGTAGATTTTCAGATTGGGGAGTATAAGGATAGATTTTTGTGTGAAGTTGTAACCATGGATGCTTGTCATCTCATATTAGGGAGACCTTGGCAGTATGACACTAGTGCTCAACATGATGGAAAGAGAAATGTGTACACCCTAGTCAAGAATGGGATAAGTTTCACAATGACACTTTTACCAGATGATAGCAAAGATAGGAGTTTGACTAATAGTGTAATGTTGGTGGGCAAAAAGGAGTATATGAAATTTCTTGAGGAAAAGACACCTTTTTCCATCATTGTAAAACCTAAAGAGGAGTCCCAAAAGAAACCAAAGAGTGCAGAACTAAGGAGAGGTTTTGGTCCTAGGGAAGTACAAGAGTTGTTGGATAAGTATATGGGAATAGTTGTAGATAGTAAGAAAGAGTATTTGCCACCAAAAAGGGAGATTAGCCATTGTATTGACATCATCCCTGGTTATACACTACCTAATAAGGATTCCTATAAGTTAACCCCTGAACAAAATGAAGAAGTATCAAGATAGACTCAAGGATTTTTGGAGAAGGGCTTCATTAGGAAGAGTATCAGTCCATGTGTTGTTCCAACAATCCTAGCACCTAAGAAAGAAGGCACATAGAGGTTGTACATGGACTCTAGAATCATCAACATGATCACTATCCGTTATAGGTTCCCAATACCATGAATGGAAGACTTAATAGACTATTTGGGAGGGGCAAGGTATTATTCTAATATTGATTTGAATGGTGACTATCACCATATCAGAATTAGAGAGGGAGATGAGTGGAAGACAACTTTTAAGACCAATGAAGGTGTATTTGAATGGGTTGTTATTCCTTTTGGTCTTTCCAATGCACCAAGTACATTCATGAGGCTCATGAATGAGGTTCTTAAACCTTTCATTAATCATTTTTTTTGTATATCTAGATGATATTTTGATTTTTAGTAAGAATGAAAATCATCATCTAATGCATTTGGAGATGGTGTTAAAAAGGTAGCATGAAGAACAGTTGAGGATCAACTTGGAGAAGTGTGTTTTATTGCAAGAATAACTTGTGTTTCTTGGATTTGTCATCTCAAAAGGTAACTTAAAGGTGGATCCCTCCAAGGCAGAAGCCATTGTGAATTGGCCAACTCCTAAATCTGCTAGTGAGGTAAAGAGTTTTCATGTGCTTGCTAGTTTTTATAGAAAATTCATTAAAAAATTTAGTGGGGTTAGTGCACTGATGATTGATATCATAAAGGGAGATAGAAAATGTCACTTTGTTCAGAATGATGATGCACATAAATCCTTTGAATATTTGAAAACAAGGGTTGCAAAAAAACCTATACTAGTCCTTCCTGATTTCCATAATAGAATGTGATGCAAGCAAGAGGACCATTGGTGGTGTCTTGAGCCAAGAGGGTAAACATGTGGCATTGTTTAGTGAGAAAGTTAATGAGGAAAAGAAAAAGTATTCTACTTATAATTTATATTTTTATTCTATGGTTCAATCTCTAAGAAAATGGAGATATTACTTGTTACCACAGTAGTTTGTCATTTATACTGACAACCATGCCTTGAGTTTCCTGAATAGATAGGGGAAATTGTATCATAGGAACTTGAAATGGATGGAATATCTCCAATCTTTCACCTTTACCATTAAGCAAAAGAATAGGGTAGCTAATAAGGTTTTTGATTATCTTAGTAGGAGGAGTATACTTGTTCAATAAATTTAATTGGAAAGTGTGGGCATTTCTGCTTTGAAGGATATGTACTTAGAGGATGAAGATTTTAAGGAAGCCTATAAAGTTTGCATGGAGTTAGGGGACATGTATCATACTGAATTTTTAGATTTTATCATTCAAGAATGATTTATTTTTAAAGGTAGACAGTTGTGTATACCTATGTTTTCAATGAGGTAAAATGTTTTTAAAGAAAAGCATTGTGGTAGTTTGTCAGGACAATTTGGGATAGACAAGACTCTTGATCTAGTTAAGAGGTTCTATTTCTTGCCTAAGATGCAGTCAGATATAAGGAGGTTTGTGGAAATTTGTTTTATATGTAAGAAGGCTAAAGGACATACCTCAAATTCATGCTTGTATACACCACTTCCCATCCCTTCTAAGCCTTGGGATTCTGTCAACATAGACTTTGTTTTAGGACTGACCAGAACCAAGACTGGTTATGATAGTGTGTATGTGGTTGTTGAAAAAATTTCCAAGATGGCACACTTCATTCCTTCCAAGGCCATTCATGATTCTTCTCATATTGCAGGTTTTTTTTCAAATAATTTGTTAGAATCCATGGTTTTCTCTTGTCCATTATCTTAGACAGAGATCCAAAGTTTTCAGGACATTTTTGGAACACACTTTGGAAGAAACTTGGTATAACTTTGTCACTGACATTTGCTTACCATCCTCAATCAGATGGTCAAATTGAAGTAATCAATAGTTCTCTTGGGAATTTGCTAAGATGTCTTACACAAGAACATGGTGCTACATGGGATGCCATATTGTCTTAAGAAGAATTTTAATACAATAATTCAGTGAATAGAAGCACTAGTTTAACCCCTTTCTAAATTGTGTATGGTAACCATCCTACGGGTGTTTTGGAACTCAGATATGTGAAGGATTTAGCCAAGAGGAGTTCCCTAGTAGAAGATTTTTTTGAAGTAATGAAAGACATTCATGAACAGGTACAAGCCAAGTTGAAGCATACCTCTACTAAATAAAATTCATGTGAAGATAAGAAGAGAATGGATTTGGAGTTTGAGGTTGGAGATATGGTGATGATTCATCTAAAAAGGAGAGGTTTCCTAAAGAAAAGTACACTAATTTGATGATGAAAAAGTTCAAAATTCCTAAGAAATGTGGAAACAATGCCTACAAGATTGATTTACCTCCTAGTGTTGGTTTGTTTCATATCTTCAACATTTTTGACATCTATGCTTTAAAGGTATTATTGGTGATGTAGCTACCCTAGGTAATCAAGATCAGGACTCAGAGAAGTTGTTACAAGACTTACCCAAGCAAACTTATCCAGAGAATGAGTCAATTATGGATAAGAGGGTGAGTAAACAAACTAAAAGGAGAACTTATTATGAGTTCTTGGTCAAGTGGAAAGATCAACCCCTGGAAGATGCTTCATAGATGACACTTGAAGCCATTGAGAATATAGGAACCAAACTTGCAGACATACCAACTCAAGAGACTAGACTTTCTTTTACAATGAGGAATATGGTGCATGGAACCCTCTACATGTTTCAAAGATAGGATAGTTTTGTTTTGAAATAAAGGGATTAGATAATTTGGGTCATCCTAATATAAATTCTTGGTCTGCATTGTAAGGTTAATGGTCTTAAGGTGCATTATAAACCTTGAAGTCTCCCTAGACCATTAAGACCATAAATTTAGTTTTTTAGGTTTTGTTGATGGTTTATGTTGATTTTGGTTTTTTTGACCTTAGTCCAAGGTCCTTTTATGTTTAGATTCAATCCAAATATCATTGGAGTCACATTTTGTTGTTATTTTGCAAAATTTGCAAAAAACTATCAATTGTTGTCAAATTGTCAAAATGTTGCTCGAGCAACTTTTCAAAAGTTGCCCGAGACATTTTATTTGGAACACCAACAATCAAAACCATTCCTAGAGTAGTTGGATCATTGGGATGAAGTTATTTTAAGAAGTATAACACTTCCTTTCAAGAAGGAGATGCAGATTGTATGGGTTTGAGTAATATGAATAGTTTTCCTGAGTAATTTAACTGTGTATGGGATTGTACCAACTCATTGATCAAAACCAGTGATAGAATTTTGCAATGTTGTAAGTATACTTCCATTTTAATTTGGTTTCATTAAATTTGGTGTTGATTTTTAGAAGTTAGAAGTGTTTTTGTAAAGTCAATCCAGAAACCCTCTGAATTTGGATCTGTGCATAAGATGGGGCCCTAACTTAGAATTTCACCAATGGATCTGCATGGACACTTGGGAAATACAAGTTATGGACATGTATTTTATAATTTCAGAAGCTCAAGACTCTATTTTTTGTTTCTCATTTTTAAGGTCAATCCCTAGGCTAAATATCCCTGTGTATTTAGCTAGTCGATGAAGTAAATGTATGTGTAGATGAATGAACAGATTGATGGGACTTGGTAGGTTGGTGTTTTGGGGTATTTTGAAGTAGTATAACAAGTATATGGGTTTATATTAACTCTTTGAACCCATTTCCTAACACTTTCTATGCAAACCGAGCCTAATTTGGCCAATTAGGTATGTGTGTCTTGTAAGTGTTCAAAGGTACTAGAGTAGAGTTGGTTTCTTCCACTTTGGGGTTTTCTATACTTCCAAAAGGGTCCTCAAATTTATCATTTATTTACCTATTCCCATTTCAAAATCAAAAGTTGTGTCTAGAAAACCTTGAAAAAAGACCTAGTAGGATTCCTAGGACGGTAAGGGATATAGAGGTTAAGGGTATGTAAGACTCAAACTAATGTTTGATTTCATGTTTAGTGAGCCTAAGTAAGGTGTCTTATTCAATAGATTGGTTTGTTATGGTGCATAAGGAAGGATTCCTTAATTGAAGCCTTGGCCAGGGAAAGAATCCCTAAAGTGTGAATTAAACACAAGTTGGATCAGACAAAAAAAGGACCAAGAGAGTGATTAGAGTGTGAAGAAAAGTTGGAGGGTATATATTTAACCTATTAACAATATTGGCGAGAGTGGATTTGGAGAAGAGACCAAATTTCATAATTTGAGACTTGGGACCATCATAGTGGCTTCTTGTAGTGCAGCTCTACATCAGAGAGAGAGAGAGAGAGAGAGAGAGAGAGAGAGAGAGATTGTGAAAATATAATATGAATATTATAAAAATAAAATTTATAATAGTTATGAAAAAGTAAAATAAATATTCAAAATAGGATGAAAACAAAAAATTGCAAATTTCAAATTTGAGGGGAAGCAAAATTTGGGATATCCTATAATATCGGATATACAATATTATCAGATATCCAAATTTTTTTACTAGCATCCGTAAGCATAAAATTATTCTCTTGGTCCCTCAGTCTGAGAACCATGTTTTTTGTAGAGAATATCATGGGATTGCAATAGTGGAAGAGGAAAACCCACTTTTTACACCCTTTTTGTTGGAATTTCTCTATTTAAAGGTTTTAACATCACCTTTTTGGTCTCACCATGGGGAGTAGTAGCTGTCGAAAGCATAAATGGAAGAGGAAGCTCACAAATGAAGAGATTGAAGTGTATAGAGAAATGGATAGGGTTGTCCATCGGAACAAGAGACAAGGTATGTTAAATATTAATGAAGATGAGGGCACAGGCCCACCCTTAAATGTGGTTTCAAGTGAATAAGAAAATGAATTTTAAATGGTTTATGACAATAATATTGAAAATGAGAATGTATGGATTGAAGATGAAAATGTAGGATTTGAAAATGAGCATGTAGATGTGGACAATGGAAGTGTGGACATTGGCAATGACAATCCACTGATTGAATATGAAGGAATTGACAATGATAATGGTGCACAAGAACCAAATAAATGTTACACATCTCCAAATTATATGAGAAATGAAGTCCCTTGGGAGGAAGAAAGACAAACTTCAAATTTGAGACCTTCAAGAACAACAAAATGGTTACTTGAAATTGATGATAACATAATGAGCAATTTTGATGGCAAGAGATCATAAAGAACCATTCAGTTGTTGGTTTCAAAAAATTTTGATCAATTTTTTAGCCATAAGAAATTGGTTGAGAAATGTCAAATGTTTGTGCAGTTGTTAAAGATGCAGAAGATGAGACCTATACTAGTCAAATTGAAGATTAGTGTGAACAAGAAAAAGGAGATGAATGCTATTATTGTGAGAAATATTTTTAGTGCTCTCAATTCCATTGGGAAGACTACCAAGGAAAAAGATAAGAGAGCTGCAAGGAGGGTTATTACAACCTCCTTAGTAATTTTTCATTTGATAAAGGCTCGTTTGATGAGACAAACTTGTGTGGACTTGAACCTAAATCGTAAAACTTTGGATATAGCACTTGTAAGAATAGAAAGACTTGATGTTCCTCTTCAAAATTATACATGGGATTATGGTGGGAGACTTCCATGTTGTGATAAGAAGCTTACCGATGGTGTGAAGGATCAAATTCAACTATTTTGGCAATCTAACTCAAAAGTGTAACCAAATGTGAAGGATGTCTTGAAGTTGAGAATTGGTATTCAAGACCACACCCCTCATCCAAAACATTATTTGGAGGTGATTCAAACAATGTTGTTAAAAAAAATTTGTGAGACACATCCAACATTTCAAATATCACAAAGAGCATTTGAAGCATTCAAGCCTTTTTTCTGTGTCTCTTAAGATTAGAAACACTTGTTGCAAATATCATGTGGAATTTTCAATGCACCATGAATTGTTATGATCTCTTCATTTTACTTTGTATACTACTAAATGTTGGAGGAGTGTGGTGCAAGTGATCTTCCAAAATGGGCAAGAGACTTGCTTGATCATTTTTATGTCCTAGAGATGATGGATGTTTCTTTTATAGACAATATTTCTTAAATGACAAGTGCTCAGAGTGTGGTGGGATAGTGAAGTTTGTTTGATGTTTTCATGAGGGTTGTGAACATGATTTTGGAAAGATAATTGTCCATAAAAAGGTATTATATGAAACTATTAAATTAACATTGAAAAGTGGAGGTGAAGGCTCTAGATGTGAGTTGGTTACAAAATAATGCAATATAGCTGATTTTATTTCAGATTTCAGTAAGAATAATTTTTACAAGTATGCAAGGCATTGTCACATGTCTCAGTGGTTGGATCACAATTCAAGATTTGTAAGGACACTTTCCCGAATGGCACTATTATATCATTCGTTAACTTTATAGAAAAATATACATTGCAGCCCCAAAATGAGTTGCAAGCTCAATATTATAATTCTATTCAAGTTTCTATTTTTGTGCACATAACATATAGACATTCCCCTAATAGTACAGAAGATGACCGGAAGATAATCAAAGAATACCATTTTTTATATGAGCGATCATAGATCTCACTCTCACAATATGTCCAACATTGCTTTGAGAATTATTTTGAGTGGGTGTGGGAAAATTATATTGCTATGGATAGAGATCTCATTTGCTCAAATAACTGCACAGGTCAATTAAAAAATGCTTGTATGTTTTATTGGTTGTGTAGAATGCATGTAGAGAGAGGTGTACCTCATATTTGGATTTTTTTTAGGCTGGTCATAGAAAATGGTAGCATGATGGAGTAGGTGCATGTGTAAAGAGAGCTCTAGTTAAGGAGAAATTGAGGATTTTAGGTGCAAAACTCCTTGATTCTCGTTCTATTGTTGATTGGTGTACTTCATTATTGTCATGGGGGGACTCTTGATTGAGCAGTGTGTAGATTATTTTGGTTGGTTGAGTTGGGCACAATAGGAGATAGGTTGGATTTTCAAACCGTGAAAGATTCTTTAAAAATTTATTCATTTTGAAGCTCAAATGCTAGTACATGGACCATTTGGACATGAGAATTGGCTTGTTTTTGTCTGAGGTGTCTTCAATGTGATTGGGATCAGTGTGAGTCAAGTGAGTGGGTCAATACATGGGTTCCACATTATCTAACTCCTTTATCTATCACACTATCTATAATAATAATGACATGGATTTTTCACTTGACTATGACAATCTTTTAGATTTTCTACATCTAGGACATTTTTTTGCATTGTTTGTACCACGGCGGAATGATGAGAGATCAAATTACTAGTTAGCACATTGTGTACAAGGAAAGAAAAAACTTGCACAACTGATGAAAAATGATGATATGTTCACATATCCAATAGGATCACATGTTGTTGTGGGAACATGGTTGCGAACATACATGATTATAAATAATGGAATTCCTTCATTTGAAGACTATGAGAAGCACAAAACTATTCTTGTGCATTCACACCTTGTTATAGAAGAGAATTTTAAGTTGTTCAAATATCAAGGAAAACCCAAGACAAAATAACTTTGGACTATTAGTACTACTGATCATGAAGAAATATTGAATACCGTCAAGCAGAGAGATGACCCTTCAGGCACACTTCAGTAGGTAAGTGCAACTCACTACAAAGTTTTCCATGTTCATTACACTTATATTTAATACATTAATTGCAGTTGTATGCTTCATTTGTTTGAGCCAATAAACTTTCTTTTGTATGTGGATTGTAAATGCAGTTGGATACATATATGATAGATATAGAATATTGAGGTGTTCATTTGATTAGCCCATCTTTTATGATGATAAACTTCACTATGCATTGGATAGTCATGTTCTTTGGTTTGTTTACTTATACATTCATAATCTTTTTGTCAACCTATAAACTTCTTTTTTTCTCTATAACTTTTCTCGTGCCTTATGAATGTAGGGATTGGAATGTAGATGTCATTGAGTACCATGTGTTAAACTTATACACTTTACGAGTGGAAATGACACTTATTTTTGATATATTGTTGTGTATCTAAGATTTTGAGTAATTTTATATTTCAGCCTTTTGATAACATTGATATATTTATTCATAATATGTTTTATTCATATAAGTGTATTAATGCATGGAAAATTTGTTGTGTATGGTAATGGAGTTGGTTTGTTAGAAGACTTAAAAATTTTGTTTTTTTGGTTTGTTGGGAGGGGTGGCTGAATATTAAAAATAATTGAATTTTAGAGAGTGTTGACTAGCTTAATCATGATTAGTTTCACAATTCAAATTTTAAACATACCACTAACAATTTGAGAGAATCAAGAACCGTTCATCATGGGAGAAAATCATCATCTCCATTGGCTCTGATTGGCTAGGCAAATGCTAGTGGACACCTTTTTTCGCTTGCATAGCATCAAGAATGTTCTGGTGCATGTCAGACTGAAGTATTCCCAAGGTGCACTAAGCCAAATTGGGCATCAATTTTTGGAGAGCAATATCTCTGACCTCGTGAGAGATATTAGAGATCCATGAAGTGCACAAGGACTATCTTGGGAAGTTATACAAGAACCTGGCTTAGTTCTAGGAGATTCCACTCGGATTCCATTTAGCGACCCATTCTTGTTTGGTGCAAAAAGTTGCATTGTTACTCAGTAGAAAGTTTCTCAATGGTGCATCTTTCAAACCGTTCATCATGGGAGAAAACCATTAGCTCCATTGGCTCTAGTTGGCCAAGTAAATTCTAGTGGACACCTTTTTTTTCTTGCATAGCATCAAGAAAGTTTTGGCACATGTCAGACCAAAGTGTTCCTAAGGTGCACTAAGCCAAATTGCGAAGTGAATTTTGGAGAGCAATATCTCAGACCTTGTGAGAAATATCATAGATATTTGAAGTGTACAAAGACCATCTTGGGAAGTTCTAAAATCAAGTGGCTCATTTATAGGAGATTATAGTCAGATTCCATTTGGCGACCTGATCTTGATTGGTGCAAAAATTTGCATTATTTCTCAATTGAAATTTGCTCAATGGTGCATCTTTCAAACCATTTTCCATGGGACCAAACCATCAGCTTCATCATCTCTAGTTGTCCAAGTAAATGCTAGTGGATAATTTTTCTTGCTTGTGTAGCATCAAGAATGTTTTAGCACATCTCAGACCTCGTGAGAGATATCAAAGATCTTTGAAGTGCAAAAGGACCATCTTTGGAAGGTATACAAGTATGTGGCTCATTTCTAGGATATTCCACTCAGATTCCATTTGGCAACCCAATCTTGGTTAGTGCAAAAATTTACATTGTTACTCAGTTGAAAGTTGCTCAATGGTGCATCTTTCAAACCATTTGTCATGGGAGAAAACTTCCAGCTCCAATTGGCCAGGTAAAAGCTAGTGGATACCTTTTGTTTCTCACATAGCATCAAGAAAGTTCTGGCACATGTCAGACCAAAGTGTTCCCAAGGTTCACTAAGCCAAATTGGGCAGTAATTTTTGGAGAGCAATATCTCAAACCTTGTGAGAGATATCAGAGATCTATGAAGTGCACAAGGACCTTCTTGGGAATTTCTACAAGCATGTGGCTCATTTATGGAAGGATACACTTAAATTCCATTTGGCGACACAATATTGGTTGGTGCAAAAAGTTGCAATGTTGCTCAATTAAAAGTTTCTCAACGGTGCATCTTTCAAACCATTTGTTGTGGGACAAAACCATCATCTCCATTAGCTCCAGTTGGTTGGGTAAACACTAGTGGATACTTTTTCTCACTCATGTTGCATCAAGAATGTTTTGGCACATGTCAGACTGAAGTGTTCCTGAGGTGCACTAAGCCAAATCGGGCAGCAATTTTTGGAGAGCGATATATTGGACCTCATGAGAGATATTAGAGTTTCATGAAGTGCACAAGGACCACCTTGGGAAGGTCTAAAAGCACATGGCTTGGTTCTGGGAGATTCCACTTGGAATCCATTTGATGACCCAATCTTGGTTGGTGCAAAAAGTTGCATTTTTGCTCAGTTGAAAGTTGCTCAATGTTGCATCTTTCAAACTGTTCATCCTAGGACTAAACCATTTTTTCTACTAGCTCTAGTTGGCCAGGTGAACCCAGTTACAAACTAGAGGCAATGGTTAAGTCTTGGAAAAAGTGTGGAATTATGTTGGAAGTTGATTAAAGGTGCTAGAGGCCACTAGTGGGTAGGTCTTTTCATTCATTTTATGCAATTGGGGCCTATGGTGCATTTGGGGGTTCCTAGGGTCATTTTCTTTATCTTTGAAATCATATACCTCTTATAAAACTTAATAGTTGTCAAACCAATTGCCTTTGCATCATTAGGGTATGAAAAATTGGACTCTATTAGCCTAGTTGCGGTATACTACACCTATTACTTTGGTTTGACAAAATATTTTCAAGGTAGTTGCTTTGGAAAAGATTAGGTCTATTACACATGAAAACACATCACAAAGATATAATATGGTAATGAACATACATACAACACATGAAAAAGATGTAGTATGGAAATAATACATACATACAATGCATGAAAAATATATAATATGAAAATGAACATGCATACATAAATACACTGCATGACAAAGATATAATATGAAAATAATACATACATACAACACATGACAAAGATATAATATGGAAATGATACATACATAGAACACATGACAAAGATAAAATAACTAGAATGAACATCTAGATATGTATATATGGAATTGTTTGTACAAAATGTGGCACATGAACCATCTCAAAATAGTTGCAAAATCAACATATCTAGATACAATGTGGCATACACCATCTCAAAATGTGCCATATAGCATATCCAAATAAGAAGTTCAACTATAATTGTTTCTAGGACATCCTATTCTACTGGTGGATCATCAAAATGAAGCCTCTTCAAAGTACTCTTTGGCTTTGATGGATCCTACATTCAAACACAAAAGTGAAACCCCAAGTTAGATTACTTAATTTATATAGTTTCTACAAATAAAAATTAAAAATTAAAAATCATAGTCAACAATAATAAATAAACAAACTTTAAAATTGAACTCTCATGTACCTCGCCTCTTTGTCTCCTCATGCGGTTAGGAGACCTAACATATATCCTTGGTAGCCAAGGGACAAAGCCACCAATGTCGACTCTGACCTGTATATGTTTGTGAACATAAGATTGATCTAGGAGTTATACTATTTAATGTTAAATCCTTGGTAGCAAATATATATTTACAAAATAACTAAATTAACATTAAAACTTACTTGTGTTGAACTTTCTTCAGGCAATGTTGGTTGAGTCATCAATGATACAAACCCTTGGTATTGTACCTCCCTCAAACTAGGGGTGACCTACAAAATTCAAACAAATACTTGATACAATCATGACTTGATCATATTATATATGCTTGATAGTAAAATACAAACAAATAAATTTAGAAATATACTTACCATGGGGCTATCACTGTGAATTGAGATGTATGTGACTCTGTCATAGCGAACTAGTCTCATGACATCTTCAGAAACCACCCCTTATCCAATAAACCATGTAAATTAAAAATAAGTACGCACAAGTGACAAGTATACATATTTGCATAAAAAATCAAAAATACTTAATGTAGACACCCTAAAATGGACAGGCTTGCAACTTTACGTTAAAACCCTAATTTTCATCTATTAATTAATGGTTTCTTAATCATTAATTAATCATCTATTTTCTTCTAAATTCATCTTTCTCAAATCATCTAATCCAATTCTCAACATTAATTAAATAATTAATTTTATTTAATTATTTAACATTTAAATGATTATTTACCAATATTTAATCAATTAAATTCAATTTCCTATAGTTTAAATCCAATTATTTAAACTTACTAATTTATTCTTCCAATTAAATTAATTTCAATTAAATTAATTTAATTTCATCAAATAAAGCAA
>MU226409.1:284027-311478 GCA_018584345.1 Thuja plicata | reverse complement strand
ATTGAGTTGCACCTATCTTCAGGATATGCATGTGTATATTCATAATGAGTTATGAGTTGTTGATATTAATCTAAAGGCACCAAACGTATTTCAAGAAGATTGCAAAGTTATGATTAAATTGGTGAAGTCGACTTAGTGAAGCGATGCGTCTATTTATTTTATACTTGTGCGGTTGTAATTATGCTTGCGCGCTTAGTAGAGCCAACAAGGATGTTAAGAAGATTTTTCCTACAGGTCCCATGATCTCATACTTGGAGTATGTGCTTATAGAAGATCATTTGGGATAAGAAGAGTTGTGAAAGCCAAAGATAAGAAAAGTAGAGCAAAGTGTTAAAGCAGCAGAGCTATATTTATCATATGTTGATAATATAGATATTGAAGTTGAAGCTTTCAAAATATAGATAAGATTGTTGTAGTGCTTTACAAGAGGTTAAAGCATCGGCGCACAAAAGGAACTGATCAGACAAGTAGTGTCACAAACAGCAGTTCACCTTATTGATACAGTGTGTATCAAATAACCAGAAGGTTGTAGCCTTCATCACTTGGACAGTGAGTCCACCACCCCTAATAGGGTTATTGTAAAAGACTCCTAACAGGGTTAGACCCTTAACCAGGTCACTATACTACTGCATTGTAAAGAACAACTCCTAACAGAGTTGGAATATCTTTTAACAGGGATCACTATAAACAGTATAGTTCTTTGTGGGTACTAATTCCCACCAGGGTTTTTACCATTTGGTTTCCCCGTAACCAAATCTATGTGTTGTGTAAAGTGTTATATGAATGTGCATTTACTTTGTATTAATCTGGATTAATAAGTATAAGATAAAGTTAAAGTTGCTGATAACTGATTCACCCCCCCCCCTCTTAGTTATCCCTGAAGTATTCTAACAATTCCAACAATATGTCCCCAAAGAACATGTAAAAGTTGTCTTAGGATGATCTTGAGGTACTATTCTAATTTGATTGTAGATGAAAAAATCATTAATCAATGATAACATCATAGTCAACCGCAATATCCACTATGATGCCAATATTTGGTAGGGGGGGTCATCTTTAGGGAATGCCTTGTTGAGATCATGAAAATTTGTGCATATTCTTATGCCCCCACTATGTTTTCTAGCTAGGACTGAGGTTTAAATCCAATTTTCATAATTAGTTGGTCTTATAAAACCAACATCAAATCATTTCTAAAATTCAGCTTTTACTAGGAGTGTAATCTGGGGATGCATTTTTGTCAATTTTTGTTTCACAGGTTTTGCACCCAGTTGCAAAGATAGATGATGGAAAACCAATTCAAGATCCAATCTGAGCATGTCTATATATGACTATGAAAAGTTGGTTTTCCTTTCTAGGAATTAGCTTATTAAATCAGTCTTCTCTTGTTTGGATAAGGACACTACAAATTGTATGACCTTTGGATTATTTGCTGTTCTCGGGTTGATTTCCTATGTCATTTCTATCAACAATGATGATTTTAATTTTTGTGGAGGTATGTCCAATCTTCCATCCTTAGGCACCTCAAAGAGGTTTTCATCCTTGGATATGTCCTTTATTTTTTTGTTTTCATGGTCTAATGGTGTCTTTCGGTTTTCACCGGAAGACCTATCTTTTTCATTTTTTTATTTTTCATTTTTATGAATAGAAGATGGAATTGGATCCCAAAAATATGTTGTGGCATCTAAATCAATAGAAAAAGCATGCTTTATGATCACCTAGTGGTATGCCTTCTCACAGCTCAATTAATTTTTCTATAGCTTCATCATTTTTGAAATGATCTAAGCTTGGAAATCCTTGTTCGTTCTAATCTATTAGTTTGGGGTAAAATAAATGCATCTCATCATCAGTATTATATATCTTTTGGATGCCTAGAGTAATGGTAAGGATATAAATGTCAGTCATGTTAGTATCATTGACATCATCCTCAAAAGTGGTGCTAGGATCCCAAAACATTTTGATCCAATCTTGAGGACAGGTTTTGACAAGGGGAGGGGTGTCATCAACATGTTTATCTTTGATAGGTATTTCATTAGGGTCAAAAAAGATAGAATCAAGGTCATAAGGGATGGAAGAATAAGAATTACATTTCCACTCATTGGAATCAGTTTCAGGATTGGTCTCCTCAGACATTGTATCATCATTCAAGGCATTCACTTTTTCATATGAGGGTACCTTGGTACTCAAAGAGCCAATTCTCAATGGTCTAAATCCAAGTCCACTATTTGGAGGTCATTCTTGGGGAACAATGGGTTCAATGATACCTTATTTTTGTGTTCCAAGACCACTACAACCATCATAACCTTTTTTTGCATTATTCTAAACCCTAGTCCATATCTTTCAAAAGACAACTAAATAGGTTCTTCTTCTTCTTCATATATTCATCCAAATATGTCTTCATCAATGCTTTTTTATCTAACCCTCCCCATATTGTGAATTTAGTAGAGGTATTGAGCTTGATGGTGGTTTGTTGGTATTTTTGTAGTAATTGTGGTTTTCCATAATACTTAAGGGAAATATGTAATTTTGTTGGAATTACTGATGTTGAGTACATTGAGATATTATGGTATGTGTTTGTTGTTGATATCATGATAGGTTGATCAATTATGATATTGTAATTGATGTCAACTTAGTGTTTGTTCGTTGACTGTGTACCTGTTATGTTGATGTATGTTCAAGAGGTTGCATGTGGATTTGTGGTAAGATTTGGTGTGTATGATCGTACAAGAAGAATAAGTGATCTCTCTAGATCCTATATCTATGACCCACATGTTGACCTTATGCATTGTGTGAGTTATGATTGATTGAAGGTTGATAGGGTAATAAGAAGAACATGATGTAGCGCAAGAAGATTGATTTGAGGTTTGTGTCAACTAAGTTTGGATTTACATGTTGTGGTCATGATATGTTTATCAAGACTATGTTATTAGGTTGTGGTTGTGACCACATCATGATTTGATGACCAGAAGATGATGTTTCAAATTATAGAAGGTTGTTTAGCAAAGAGTTAAAGAAGTTCTTAAGAACGGTTAGTTAGATCCTTGACCGATGATGATGCACCATGTTGTTGTGAATGTTAATATGTTCCAATGATCATGGTAATGTTGAAGATTTATAAGATTGATGAGTTGGAATTTTCTATGATCATTGTGATTATATTCATTGGAGGTTGTGCAATAACATTAGAGTGTATTGTGTATTGACTTTTCTTTGTCAAATCAATGTGCGATGGATTTTAAGGCCGACCTAAGTTTGTTAGAAAGTGTTTTATATTCTTAACACATTTTAGGTTTTGTTCATTGAGCGGAAAATATTATAAAACATTTTGTAAGGTGGTTAATTTTCATAATGATCTTGTTATGTATAAATATGTAAAATGATGAAAATCACAAGTGTAGATCATGGATGTAGAGGTGTGATTGAGAGAAGACACAAGAGAATATTGTATATAGGTGTAGCAAAGATTGAGCTTGAACTAGATCTGTATTAGCAGAGAGTTCTTCTCAGGTCATTTACTTATTGATTCCTAATAACTTTATCAAGTAAAATCCCTTAACGGGGTAGATCCTAATAGGTTTGAATTATAAATTTTTTAACCAAGTGAAAATTTAATAAGGGTTTGAAATCCTTTAATCAGGTTACTCCTAATAGGGTAAAGCTCATAATAGGGCTAGAGGTAAATCCCTTGATCAGGTGATTCCTAACAAGGTATTTCTCTTAACCGGGGAATTTGTAAAGATTTTAACAAGGATAAGCTCTTAATCAGGCATACTTCAGAATAGTGCAAATTTTAGTGGGTGCCACACCCCACATGTGGTTTTTCTCAGTTGGGTTTCCATGAGAAAAACTTTGGTTTTATTGTGTTTCATGGTTGTGGATGTTTATCTTTACTACTTAATTTTTTCATGCAATGGATTCTTATTGATGAAAATGGTTGAATAGTTATTGAAAAGTCATAATTTTTAGATTAATGATTCAACCCCCCCTCTCAGTAATCTTGGATGTCTTAATACTAACAATTGGTATCATAGCTTTGATCATCTTTGTGTAAATTCTAACAGTTTGAGGAAAAGATCCAATGATGAGGAAGGAACCTCCCAATTTATCTAAGGACAACTACATGGTATGGTGTGACAAAATGAAGTTATATATAAAACATATGGGATCTCAATATTGGATACATGTCACACGAAGGTATATCACCCCTCCTAGAACTCTCATTGCATATAAACTAAAGGAACAATAGGAGAGTACTCAAGCACATGAAGCCATTGTAAGTACCCTATCTGATATTGAATATGTTGAAGTTCGTGGACTAGAGACTTCCTATGATGTCTACAAAAATTTGAAACTTATCTATGGTGGAGATATTCATGTGAAAAAAGATTTGGAAGATAGTCTAAGAAGAAAATATGATGACATGAAGATGGTAGAAGGAGATAATATTGCGCAATATGGCCTAAGAATAAAAGAAGTTGTTGGTTCTATTACAAGTGTTGGTGGAACTATTGAGGAAGATATTTTGGTAAGTAAAATGTTAAGAACTATATTTTCTGCTTATGCCATTAGAGTGTCTACTATGAATGAGTTGATAACCTTTGATAATGTTACTAAAGATGGACTTATCAGTAATCTTATTGCATTTGAGTTCAATAACTTTGATAATAGTATTCCAGGAGTCGAGGCTTATTTTAGGCATCGGTGTCTAATGTACCAACAAGGAAAGGTAAGGAAACAAGTCATGATTCTGATTATATGTCAAGTTATGCTAGAAAACTTGAATCTATCCTAGAAGAAGAAAGGAAACAAGGAGAGCTTGAAGCTCTACTTGCAAAGAGATTGCCTAGAGGGACTGCTAAGTACAAAGGTAAGATTCCACTGAAATGTTTCTCATGTAATAAGATTGGACATATTTTTGATAGATGTCCAAATGGTGAAAAAAAGGATATGTTTAGAAGGTTTAAGGGAAAAGAGAAGAAAAAATTCTTTGTTGCAATGGATGAAGGTGTTACCGATTAAGAATCGGGAGATAATGAGGAAGAAGAGTTTGTGTTTGTTGCAGTGAAAGAAGATCCATCAGAAGGAGAAAAGGAACTAGTTTCCCACTTAAGAAAAAATTATGAATGGATTATAGACAACGGGTTCTCATATCACATAACTGGTGATAAGAGTAAGTTAATTAAACTTGATGAGTTTGATGGTGGTGTGGAAAGGTTTGGTAATATTACACCTTGTTTGGTTAAAGGTAAAGGCACTATTTCTTTGAATGGAAAGAGTATTACAGATGATTTTTATTATGTGGATAGTCTACCAGATAATTTGTTAAGTGTGGGTCAACTAAATGATAAAGGTTGCAGAATGGAATTCAAATGAGGTGTATCCAAAATAATTGGAAGCTCTAGTGATGATATTTCTACTGATTGGTAGACTAGAGGTAATTCTTTCCATCTGAATACTACTATGAATAGTTGTTTGGTTGCAAAGGTTGAAGATAGTTGCCTATGGCATAAAAGGTTTTTCCATATAAACTTTTATAGTTTGATAAAAGTAAGTAATATTAATGCAATTAGAGGATTGCATCAATTAGTCAAACCAAACAACATGATGTGCAAAGAATGTCAGCTAGGTAAGTTAACTAGTTCTACTTGATTTGGTGCATACTGATCTTTGTGGGCCTATGAGATATAGGAGTTATCAAGGTGAAAGATATTTCATACTATTTACTGATGACTATTCTAGAATGATGTGGGTAACTTTCTTGAAGGATAATTCTGATGCATTCCATAAGTTCAAAGCATTTAGGGCACTAGTTGAGAAGGAATCAGGTAAGAGTTTGAAATGTTTAAGATCTGATAGAGGAGGTGAGTTTACTTCTGTAGAATTTGTTAAGTACTATGAATACAATGGAATTAAGAGACAAATGTCTGCACCAAGGACTCCACAAAAAAATAGTGTTTCATAGAGGAAGAACAGAACCATAGTGGATGCTACAAGAATAATTTTGATTCTAGTTGATTTACCAAAGATGTATTGGAGAGAAGCAATCAGTACTATTGTTTACACACTGAACCGAGTGCAAGTAAAGAGAGGATTATATAAGATACCCTATGAGCTATGGTATGGTCACTCACGTAATGTTAAATATATAAAATTCTTTGGAAGTAGATTTTACATTAAGAGAGATGATGACATTGGAAAGTTTGATCCAAAAAGTGATGAAGGCATTTTCTTGGGTTATTCTACTAAAAGAAAACCATACAAGTATTTTAATAAGAGAACTAACAAGATGATTGAAAGTGAAAATATAAAGGTGGGTGAATACCCTGATAAATCTGGTGATTTAAGCAAGCAAGTGATAGAGGATGATCAGGAGATTGTGTATATTCAACCTAAAGTACATGAACCAACAAATCAAGACAATGTGGGAGAAGTGATTCAACCGGCAGAAGGAGAAGCTCCTAGACCTGAACTGGTGATACCTAGGTATGTTAAGATGAATCATTCTTCTAATCAGATTATAGGTGATAAGAATGCATGTGTTTTAACAAGAAGAAATATTAGAGAGATTACTTGTTTAATTTTAAAGTATGAGCCTAAGAAAGTGAAGGAAGCAATCAAGGATGAAGATTGGGTAAAAACTATGGAAGAAGAACTCGATCAAATTGAGAAGAATGATACATGGGCACTTGTTCCTAGACTTGAAGATAAACATGTGATTGGTACCAAATGGGTTTTCAAAAATAAATAGAATGAATATGGAGATGTGATTAGAAATAAGGCAAGGCTTGTATGCAAGGGTTATGCACAAGAAGAAGGACTAGACTATGCTGAGACTTTTTCTCCAGTAGAAAGATTGGAAGGGGTAAGAATTCTACTTGCTTATGATTCTTACAAGAAGTTTAAATTTTTTTCAAATGGATGTTAAGTCAGCTTTCTTGAATGGAATTCTTGAAGAAGAGGTCTACATAGCACAACCTGATAGCTTTGTATTAACAAAAGACAAGGACATGGTATGCAAGCTACAAAAGGAATTATATGGACTAAAACAGGCTCCAAGGGCATGGTATGAAAGGTTACATTCCTATATTATTCAGATTGTATTTAATAGGATGAGTGAGAATACTAATGTGTACCTAAAAGTTGAAGGAGATAAGTTTTTTTTAGCTGAAGTATTTGTTGATGACATAATCTTTGGAGGAAATGATGAGATGAGTTTAACATTTGCTAAAGAGATGGTGTAGAAGCACCTCCTAAATGCATGTAAGCCATAATTTTTGTTATTTTTGAGTAAAGGAACATGAGATTTAATAAAGCCCCAACTTGATGTGGGTGCATAATGTATGGATCTAAGTTAAATGTAAGCCACAAGTTGGCATAAGATGTAATATTAAGACCATTCAGGGCTCTATGGTTAGAATTTGGAAATTGACCTCAAATGGAGGCATATGTGATGTAACATCATTGTTTTAGACCATTTAGGAATATATAAGTCAAAAATGATGAGTTAGGGGTCTCAGGTTGTGTAGGATTCTATGTGGCAAAAATTTATCAAAACTGTCACAAAGTTGCAAAAAGTTGTCAAGCAACTTTTGTAATTTTTGCAAAAGTTGCTCGGTATGTTGCTACCAATAGTCAATTGGTTTTAAATTGGTTGAAAATGTTGGAAACTATTGGGAGTATTAATTTTTAGGTATGAATGGTCTTTGGATGTAGCACTGGTGATTTTTGACAAGTGTGGAGCAATAAAATATCTTGGAGTATTATGCAAATTGCTAAGTTTTCTGAGTTTTTCATAAATTGAATTAATTGGTAACTCTGAATCTTCTTTGGATTTTGAATCAATAGTGAATGTTATTTTTAATGTAGTTGGCTTCAATTTTATAACTTATTCCTGGTGCAATTTATAAACACATTTTCATTGTTGGGTTTGTAACCCTCACAGTCCTAGGGTTTGACAGGAATGATGCCTTTTGGCCTATCACCCTCAGGTAAAAATCCATGAAACCTTGGGGTTTTATAGGTCTATGTATGTACTTTAATATTATGCATAATTTTGGTTGGTCTAATAGAGAAGATAATTTTGATAGGAAGCCTTAGGTCTGGCATCTACTTGTGATAGGCAGGAAGAGGGGGAATCGGAGTTCGAAGACTAATTGAAGGGAATAGGACAAGGGTTTGAATGTGTAGAACATGTATTTTGTAGGATGTTTGAACATGTCAAGATCAGAGGAGGGCTAAATTTTATGAGTGGAGACAAGTGCTAGAGAGTGACACTGTGGGATAGGCCTAGTTAGCCTTATTTCCCCTATTGACATAATGTGGGTTAGGTCATTAGGGAGTCAGTTGAGAACCCAATTTTGGGATGTTGTTATGGTCTTCCAAAAGGGTATCTGAAAAGTGCCTTGGTTTTTCGAGGTCATTCAGGGGTAAAAGTTGTCTTCAGTTTATTTGATCAGGAGACCTAATTAGGATTAGACCTATTTAGAAGTCTAAGTGCCAATTTTAACATCAAAATTGAATTTAGGTTGGCAAGAGCCATATTTTTGTGTTTGTAGGTGGTATGAACATCTCTCCAAGCACCAATAAGAGCTAATAGTCTAGTGGGACATTCAAACCCCTAAAACTTTGATCTAGCCCACTAAGTATACAAGGAGATATAAGTTAAGAAATTTGATTCTTTATAGTGAGTCCTTATTGGGGAAATATAGGAGTCTTAGAGTTTGTATCAAGGCTCTTTCGATATGTTAAGTCACCAAACTGAAGTGAGTCAATTAGAAGGTGGCATATAGAAGTTAGATGGGCTTTTAGTCCTTTTGGATTTGTGAAGGTTGGGATTGTTGCCCTATTTCTAGAAACCTCCTCATCATATTGGTATCAAAGCAAGGAACTAGGTCACATAGGTAGTGTGATTCTAGTGTATGTCAGTAGAAGAAGAAGAATTTATAGAGGCTAGCACCATGCCTCCTAAAAACATTTCCCAAGATGCTATCAAAAATTTGATAGAAGAGATGTTAGAAATATAACTTAGAGAATTGTAGAGGGATAAAGGGAAGGATAAGGATGTTGAAGATGACATTGGTGGAGAAGGAGAAGAGGAGGAATAAGCCCCTAGGTAGGTAGAGTTTCATGTGGGTTAGAAGGCCTTTTTAGAGGATTTTAATTCAATAAACAGATATCCTATTGAAGGGTTACCAGTATTCACTAGAAGTTTAGACCCTAGGGAGGTGATAGATTGGGTGGAATCTTTGAAAAACTACTCCAAATACAAGGAGGTCCCTAAAGACAAGAGGGTGAAGTTGGAAAAGGCAAAATTTAAGGGATCTACTCTCTCATGGTGGAACTTTTTACAAGGTGAAAGGGTTAAACAAGGGAAGATTATGATCAAATCCTAGAAGAGGATGAAATTAAGGTTTAAGAGTCAATTCTTACCAATGGATTATGAGGTTAAAATGCATAGAAAGTTGTAGAATCTCAAACAAAGAGACCTAGATGTGAGCAGTTATACTAAATAATTTCATAGATTGAGCCTCAGATCAAAGAGTCATGAAGATGAGTTAGAAAAAGTTGCAAGATACTTGAATGGATTGAGAATGAACATTCAAGATGAGGTCACTATTTTGGCACTAGAGACAGTATATAAATTCTTCCAACTGGTCCTAAGGGCAGAGGATAAATTGAGAAGAAAAGCATAGCAAGGCAGTAACAAAGGTAAAGGAGGGAGAAGATTTAGAGGTGGGGGTAGTTTTGGGGGGAGAGGTGCTAACCAAAGGTCTAGTGGTGAGTCTAACCAAGGAGAGAAAGTGGGGGACTTAGGTAGCAGAGAAGGCTACAGAGGGAAAATACCTAATGGAAGAGGTGGGACTAATGGATCAGGGAGAGGATCCAAGTTCTCTAAAATGAGATGTTATAAATGCAATCAGATGGGGCATATAGCTTACAGGTATCTAGAGAAGGCCTCAACTTCAAATGGTGGTGAGAGGAGAGCCACCTTGATTCAAGAATATGCAAGGAGTGTGACATCTCCTAAAGTGAATTTGGCATTAGAGATGGGGGAATCTCTAATGATCAAGAGAACATTTCTAAAGGAACCAGTGAAGACAAATCCACCACAAAGGAATTCTTTGTTTAGGATCAAATGAAGGATCCAAGGTAAGGTTTGTAAGGTAGTAACTAAATCTAGTTCTACTGATAGCATTGTGCCTTTAGAAGTAGTGAATAAGTTGAAAATGGAAAATATACCCCATAGTTGTTCATACATGGTTAGTTGGTTGAATAAGGGGCAACACATACTCATAAATTAATAAGTGTCGGTAAAGTTTAGTATAGGGGGTATAAAGACAAAATTTTGTGTGATATCCTTCCAATGGATGCTTTACATATGTTACTTGGTAGACCATGGTAGTTTGATAGGAAAGCTCACCATGATGGGGAAAATAATGCTTATTCTTTTCAAAAGGATGGGGTGACTTATAAAATACAGTCATTGCTAGAGAAAGAATCAAAGTAGATGAGATCTAGTGAACTGGTGGTAGGAGAGAAAAGGTTCTTAAACATACTCGAAGGAATATGGAATGGGTTTTTCCTTGAATTTGAAACCCAGGGAGGAATAGAAGGGGGTGAGTGAGAGATACCCAAGGGAGATTAGGGAATTGTTAGAAAGGTACAAAGGAGTAATTGACGAGGATATACTAGATTCTCTTCCACCTATCAGAAACATTAGCCATCAGATTGATCTCATACAAAGAGCATTACTTCCTAACAAGGCAACTTACAAAATGACCCCACAACAGAATGAGGAGATAGAAAAACAAGTCCAAGAATTACTTGATAAAGGGTTGGTAAGGAAGAGTTTAAGCCCTTATGTCATACCTAATGTCTTAGCCCCAAAGAAGGATGGGAAATGGAGGTTATATACATATTCTAGGGCTATCAATAGGATAACCATAAGGTACAGATTCACTATCCCTAGAATAGAGGACTTGATGGATTGCTTAGGAGGATCCACATACTTTTCTAAGATTGACCTAAAAATTGGGTACCATCAGATAAGAATAAGAGAGGGGGATGAGTAGAAGAATGCATTTAAAACTAATGAAGGGTTGTATGAGTGGCTTGTGATGCCTTTTGTTCTTTAAAATGCTCCTAGCACCTTTATGAGGCTAATGAATGAGGTGTTGTAGAAATTCATTGGTAATTTTGGGTAGTATACCTTGATGATATTTTGGTGTTCAGTAAGAGCAAGGAAGAACACTTGAAGCACTTGGAGATAGTTTTTTAGAGATTGCATGAGCAGAAGTTGATGATAAACCTAGAGAAGTGTGATTTTATAAAGCATGAGTTAGTGTATGTTGGTTTTGTCATATCCAAAGGTGACTTGAAGATGGACCCTTCCAAGGTATAATCCATTTTGAATTGGCCTTCACCCAAAGTAGTAGGAGAGGTAAGAAGTTTTCATGGTCTAGAAACATTTTATAGAAAATTTATTAAGAATTTCAGTGATATTTTCTCACCTATTTTAGAAACCATCAAAGGTAGTGGAAAGGTGAAATTTGTGTTGATTAAAGAAGAATACCATAGTTTTGACTACTTGAAGCAAAGGTTTGCTAAATATATATCCCTAGTGCTACTTGATTTCAAAAAATTCTTTACCATTGAATGTGATGCAAGTGGATGTCCATAGGAGAAGTATTGATCCAAGAAGGAAGACCAGTGGCCTTCTTCGGTGAGAAGATCAATGAAGAAAATAGGAACTATTCCTCCTATGATTTAGAGTTGTATACCATAGTACAAGCTCTAAAGAAATGGAGGCACTATTTTATTCCTAAGGAATTTATTGTGCTCACTGAAAATCATGCTCAATTTTTTGAATTGATAGGAAAAGCTCAGTCATGGTCACATGAAGTGGGTTGAGAGCCTACAAGCATTAAAAGGGGCAGGATAATAAAGTAGTAGATACTCTAAGTAGGAGCGTGTTGACAGTGTAATAAATACAGTTATAGAGTATGGGTGTGGAAGCACTTAAGGAGATGTATTCAAAGGATCAAAATTTTAAAGAAGACTATAAGGTATGCAGTTAGTTTAAGAAAGCTTTTCATAATGCATTTTCTGACTTTACCTTGTAGGATGATCTATTGTTCAAGGGGTGTCGGTTATGTATCCCTAGATGTTCAATGAGGGACAATGTGGTGAAATAAAAACATTATGGTGGTTTAAGAGGTCATTTTGGACTCAATAATACTTTGGACTTGGTCAAGAAATTCTATCATTGACAAAGAAGCAAACATATATAAGGAGGTTTGTCAAAAGTTGTACTATGTGTAAGAGGGAAAAAGGAGTCTAAAAAATGTAAGGCTCTATCAACCATTTCCTATACTAGATAGACCATGGGAAAGTCTAAGTATGGACTTTGTAATAGGGTTTCCAAAGATAAGAATTGGTAATGACATTGTGTTTGTTGTAGTAGACAGGTTCAGCAAAATGGCTCACTTTATCCCTTGCAAGACCACCAATGATGCTAGCTGCATTACAGGGTTTCTTTCAAAGAGATTGTAAGAATCCATGGGTTTCCTTTTATTATTGTGTCTGGTAGGGACATAAAATTTATTGGGGTTTTTCAAAGGAATTTGAAATATCAATGATTGGGGAGATCAAATTCTTTATTGGATTACAAGTTTCACAACAAAAGAATGGTATACACATTAGTCAATTCAAATATGTAAAATAAGTGCTCAAGAATTTTGGTATGGATGTCTCCAAACCAGTTGGAACCCCCATGGTAACAAGATGTAAATTTTCTAAGGATGATGAATCTGATGCAATAGATACTACTTTGTACAGATCTATGATCGCTAAGCTGCAATATGTTGTTCATGGAAGACTATATATTTCTCAAGCAATTGGTAAAGTGGATAGATTTCAATCAAATCCTAAGGAATCTCGTATGGTTGCAGTCAAGAGGATTTTTAGATATCTTAAAGGGACAGTTGACTATGGTTTGTGGTATGCTCATGATGGTGATTCTTCTTTGAGTGTGTTTACTAATGTTGATTGGGAAGGTAATGTTGATGATATAAAGAGTAAAAGTGGTGGTGCATTATTTCTAGGTGAAAGGCTTGTATCTTGGACAAGAAAAAAGCAAAATTGTACACAACCAACTATAGAGGAAGAGTATGTAGCATAAACTATAAATTATACACAAATTACATCGATGAAGCAGATTCTTGAAGGCATCAAAGAAAAGGTAACTGAACTGGAAACTATCTTTTTTGGTAATACAAGTGGAATAAATATTTCAAAGAATCCTATGATGCATTCCAAGACTAATAATGTTGCAATTAAGTATCACTTTCTAAGAGAGAAAGTGCAGGAGAAAGAGGTGAAGTTGGAATACATATCAACAAACGAGTAGAGAGAAGATATCTTCACCAAGCCACTACCTAAGGATACTTTTGAGTACCTTAGAGGTAAGCCAGGGGATATGCCCCTAACTAAACAAAACTAAGATGTTGTAGGTGCATCAATCCAGTAGATTTATTGCTATATCTTTCATTGTGGATTGATGTTCAGGGGACTACTCCTTAGGGGGAGAATTCAGATAGAGATGAAGGCATTTGCAGCAGATGATGTATTGGACTTATTGCGCCTTTGGAATTGTTTTGAAATAGGGAGATGACTAAGAGAATACTTTGAGAAGAACTTGATATCAAGATCAAAGAACAAAAAAGATGTATTAGCTAAGGGGAGCAATTTTTGGTATCTAGATGTTCTAGATGATTGATTTGTATTGTTTGTGTTGCGATCAATGCCAAAGAAGGAGACTATTGGCATAACTAATGTTGACTATGTTGAGATGTTATGGCGTGTGTTTGGTGTTGATCTAGATGATAGTTTGATCAATTATGATGTTTTCATTGATGTCAACATAGTGTTTGTTGGTTGAATTTGTAATTGTTATGTTGATATATGTTCAAGAGGTTGCATCTGGAGTTGTGGTAAGATTTGGTGTGTGTGATCATACAAGAAGAATAAGTGATGTCTCTAGATGCTATATCTATGACCGCATAGTTTTATCTTATGCATTGTGTGTGTTATGATTGATTAAAGGTTGGAAGGTTAATAGGAAGAACAAGATATAGCATAGGAAAACTAATTTGATGTTTGTGTCAACTAAGTTTGGATTCAAGTATTGTGGTCATTATATGTTTATCTGGACTATGTTATGAGGTGTTGGTTGCAAACACATCATGATTTGATGACCATAAGATGATGTTTCAAATGACAGAAGGTTATTCAACAAAGAGTTAAAGAAGTTCTTAAGAATAGTCAGTCATATCCTTGACCAATGATGATGCACTGTGTTGTTGTGAATGTTTATGTGTTCCAAATATCATGGTAATGTTCAATATTGATAAATATTTATGAGTTGGCATTTTCTATGATCAGTGTGATAAGATTTATTGGAGGTTGTGCAAGAACATTGGAGAGTGTATTATGTTTTGAATTTTCTTTGTCAAATTGATGTGTTATGGATTTGAAGGCCAGCTTGAATTTGTTAGAAAGTATTTTAGATTGTTAACACATTTTAGGTTTTTTTCATTGAGTAGTAAATATTGTAAAACAATTTTTAAGGAGGTTAATTTCCCTAATAATCTTGTTATGTATTATATCATCTTAAAATGGAAGCACTTCCATGTTAAGAATGTTTAGCCCTCCTTAGGGGATGTTTTTGAACTCCATCATATCATCCTCCCATTTCTGCATCATCCCCTACTTTTGTGCCTGATTAGGACCCTGATTGGGCCTCTCCGGGCACCTTCTACCCCACCTAGCATGTTTTCCAGGGGTTCTGGCCCCCTGGGTCAAGGTCCACCTCAACCTTGACCTAGGTCAGGGTTGACCTCGACCCTGACCAGGGTCTCCCTTTCAAATCTGGAAGCTTGTCGGCTGTCGAGGGTCATCCAAAACTCAATTTTCCCACTTCCAGGTCAGTTGTTTCGGGTTCCAAAGCGGTGATTCCTAAATTATATTTAACTTATGTCCTCTCCTAGGGGTAAAGGCTTTAATGGGAATTTAATTCTCCTATGTCAGCCTCTTTAGAATATTGTGCCCTAATTCCATATAAAAGAGAGCCTTTCTCCCCTCATTTTCTGTAAGTCCTCTATGGAAGCAACCAAGCATTCCTAAGAATTGTCAAGAAGCAAAAAGTTAAAGCATCCATTGTTCCACATGTTCTCAAGCTCTCAAGGTGTTCAAGTATTCATCTCAAGCATTTTCTCCATTGAAGATCAAGGATTCAAGCTTTCAAGCCTTTGAAGGGATTTGGCACATGCATTCAAGATTCATCATTCAAACCCTAGATCTAGCCATCATGGTGGTATGATCTTCCTTCAAGATCCTTTGTGCATCCTCAAGACACATTCATCCTCTCTTCAAGGTGGATTTCAAGCATATAATCATGGAGGTTTATGGATTCTATTGAGTTCAAGCTTTCATATTTACATACTTGCATACATTTGAATTATAATTACATATCTATTGAATATCATAGCTTCATTGTTAGATTCAATTCTACTACTTGTTAGCATTCTATACTTTATTGATTTCAATGTTAATTCCTAAATCAGGGTTTGACTAAGGCAAGCCCCTCCTCAGCAACAAACAAATCTCTTTTTCTTGTAGGTATAGGTTTGGGACTGCGGATTTGAACACAGATTTGGATACCCTTTTCGACTTTCTTTCAGACTCTGCAAAAAGATTCTTTGTTAGACCCCATGCATGTCAGGGTCGACATTATTGGGTTAGGGTCAAAATTTATGGGTCTAGGTCAACCTTTTTCATAAGACGACATCTGATCAGGAAAAGATTTCTAGGTTTTGTTCATCTCTACGTTTCTATTATGAGTCATCCTTCAGATTTTCCAAAAACAGTCTACAGACCTCAGAAAATAGCATTCTTTGATTTGCAATACTTTAAGGTTGGTTCTTCTTCCTATCCTTTTCAATTACTGTAATAAATCATATTTATTTAATAATTAACAGAATTTAAGATCTCCTTCGTTACTCTCTTTTCCAAATAGTTGATTCATTTGTGGATTAATCCTTCTTTGGGGTTAATCAACTTAGATCTTCCATTTGTGCATTTGAGGATAGAAGAGGAGCATCTTCTCTTCTCCCTAATCACAATTGCAATATACAATCTGTAATACCTACCCCTTTGTTTGTCTGTTTGTGTTAGTTTTTTTATCTCTTTTAGACCATAGTATGTATGTGTTAGCTCTTTCAGGTGATTTTAAGGATATTCATGGGATACTTCTCAGTATGTTATTGATCCATTATTATCATGTTGTATCTTCTGAGTGTATTTGATTTATGGTTATTTTATGATGCTTATGTATATATTAGGATTTCATTTCGATTATGATTTTCTGACAATACTAACCCTAGATTTATATGCACATGGATCATTGTATATTTTGCATTACTGTTTGATGTATAGGGTATGGTATGGAATAGAGTCGTAGTTACTTGCTTCGGCAAGATCCACATGATAACCTGGTCTCAACCATTGTTTACCATATGATATATGCATGTATGTTCATCTTTGTGATGATAGGTTTGCAGGTACCGGGCTACGTCTTCCCTGAATTGGCAGGAGTGAGTGTGCCCTATCGCATTAATCTCAATGGTAAGAGAGGGGAGATAGTTTTCAAGTCCAAATCCCATCCTGAACCTTATTGTCCTAGTTATTGGAGAAGTACCTATTTGGCTACCTTACCGAATTCGTATAGTTGATAGGAATTTGTGTATACCTTTCCTTGTGCATGTTTGATTTTTGCATGTGTTTGATTTTAGGTGCTTGATGTGATTATGTGGGTGTTATATCATATTATTTATTTAATTGAATATTATTGCAATTAATTATTAAATATAGGGTATTTAATTAATTGAAAATTGAATTAAATACCTATGTTTAATTGTAAGTTTAATTAAAGTGCAATTATTGAATATTAATATTTAATTGAGTATTTAATTGAAAATTAGAGTAAATATGATTTTATACTTAATTAAATAATTAAATATTGAGTTGCATGGATAATTGTGATGTAAATATTTAAGTTATTTGAATTAATATTTTATTAATTACAAGTGCAAGATTTGGTTGAAAAAGTATTTTCAAACTTAAGAGATCTCAACTTGATTTTAGGAGTCAAAGTTGAGTTGTGCAAGTAATTAGATATTTTAATTTATTAATTGTTATTTTCTTTCAATTTTGGGTAGAGTCCTTTTAGGAGTTAACTGAATGAGTTGTCATTAGGGATTGCTTCATTAGGGGAAGTTGATCCTCATTAGGGGGATTCTTCTCTCATTTTGAAATAACAGGTTTTTTGGATTTGGGGAGCTTTTGGTGATTTGGAAATTTTTGAAGGATTGTGGATTGTTGTGGATTCTTGTTTCTTTTAATTTTTCAGGATTTTTCTTGCTTGTGTGTGTGTGTGCTCGGATCTTCGTGGTTTCCAGATCTGTGGTCGAATTGTGCTTGAAGGGTTTCAGATTTGTTCTCATCTCCAAAGACACATTCTTCCATTCTTGCATTGGAAATAAGGTTGGTTTTGTTCTCCATATTTTGTTGTCAATTTTGCAAAGAGATCTAGAGTTTTTCAATGATTAGATGGATGCATGTTTGGTATTTTTGCATTTAAATAACTTATTATTGTTTATATGTTTTTGGGTGTTTATTAAAATCCTAGATCTATCATTTTCATGTTTTTATATTTCTTAGCATAGTACCCTTATGTTGTCAAAATTTCATGAAAATATCTCCTCTAGAACTCCTAGAAATTGAAAAATCAATCCTGCCTATAGTCCTAACTATAGGGAAAAATTAAATATTTGGTTTCTATGTAATTACATTGAAAAAAATTAAATCAGTTGGAAAAACCAACTCTCTGGAAAGACAAAGTCTGGTGAAAAAATAAATAAATAAATTCACCCAGAAGTTAAAAAATAAATAAATCCCTTCCCTTTTGGTAAATTTCATTTTCGGATTTTTTTTTTTTTTTTTTAAATTAATTAGCTTTACAAAAAGTAAAGCATTGTGCATATTAAAATGGAACAATTTAAAAAATAAATAAATTTAAAAAATATAAAAAGGATCATGGGGCGGTGGGACCCCATCCCTACCCCCCATGTTTAGTGCGCTGCCTGCGCAATGGCGTACCCTATGGGGGGCCCGCGCTGCCATAGGCAACACGGCCACCCCAAAGGGTAGCCTGCTGCTACAGTAGCGGCCCCATTGGTTGGGGTGCGGATATATACCGCGGGGTATGGGGGGGGGACCGTTCCCCCACCTCAATATATTTTGTTATTTATTTTTTTTGTTTTAAGTTAGTTTTTTTTTTCTTTATATTATTTTTAAATATTAATATTGTTAAAATTAGTTTTTCCTTAGTTTTAAAACAGTTATTAATAATTTCTATTTGGTATTTTATGTATTTATTTTAACGTTGAATTAATACATTTATTATTAGTGTTTTATTCGATACGTGTTATTAATTTTAATCAAATAGGATTATTGATTTTTAATTAATGTATCCATAATTAGATTTTTATTAATATGTTTACTAATTATTTCTAATTAATGTGTTAATTATTAGAATTAATTAATATATTAGTTATTAATTTAAGTAGCATGATTTATCTACCGATTTTGATTAATGTATTAGTAATCATAATTAATATGTCAAAATGATTTAACTATTAATTTCAGCTAATATGTTATAATGAAGGAAGACAATTTATGATGGGTTTAATGTGGTGATTCTGAGGTAAATTAGAAACGTTAAGTATATTTAACTTGTTGCAAATCATTTAACAATTATTTCAATAAGCCTATTTAAATACTAGGAAGGGTTCAGGTTAGATTAAATTTGAAGGGCAATATTTAATCTTCCAAACCTAAATGTTTGGACTGAGTTATGATTGAGTTAGCTGTAAATGTTATTTCTTATGATCATTTTTTAGTCCTTTAGGACGTTTTTATTTCTATGCACTTGTATGGGTTCTTTTTCTTACATGTGTTATTTTTGGGGGCATTAGATGACCTAGGATGTATACAGAGGCTGGAGGGGAATGTTTATCATTTCTATTACTTTATGACTTGTGCATTCATGTTATTACCCTAAATCGACCATGTGACCTTTTCGATCTTGTTATCATGCTTTCAAGTATCTGTTGGGTTAGATGACCCTAGGACTTAAAACCAAGGGTTTTGGGATTGTACTTTCTGTATGGTATTTTTTTATGAAGTCAGTTTGTGATTTATGATGATGTCATGGTCTTGATTTATTAGACCCAACTTGGTTCGGTTATGGTGTATTGATTGGTCTTATGAGGATACTGAGGATGTTTTAGGGTTACTGAGAACCTATGTGCACCTGGATGTACAGGATGCAATTTGAAATTTGATTTATCCTTAATGATGCTCTTTGTGAACTTAGGGTAGGTTACCTAGTTGTATAGTAGGAGGTGGCTTGCAATAAGTACCAGAGCCCACAAGTGGCTGTCAGGATTTGCTTATTGTAAGTATTGGTAACAAGTGATAACATAATTAATCTAATTAGGCTGACCTATTATTAAACTAATAATATTAATGCCTCACCCATGCTTAAGTGCTAGTATAGGCTGAGATGGAGGATGAGATGATGCTTGCCCCCTTTCAAGGTGCGGGTTCGGGCATCATTGGTGATCTTGTCTGTTTGAAAGGTCATTGATGTCGTGTGTAGTCACTTGTGTGCCGGAATCCATTAAGGGATTGCTAGGACAAAACTCAAGGATGTGATGTACATGATGACACCTTCCTATATACATCTTAGGTTATCCTACGTGTGTCAGTACCTCTGGTGTTGTTTAGTGTTCCTTGTTATGGTTTAGATTGCTTCTAGGATCTTCCTATGCATTTGAGTATGAGGTCATGTATACCTTGTTTGTATTCTTGTTGTATACCCCATGTGATGGGCCTGTTACTATCTCCTCAGCATGGTGGGAGTGGACCTTTGGTTCCACGCAATCGGGAGGTAGTGATTCTTATTACCATTGAGATTCTGACAGATTCTTTGTACTGCTTAGATGTTCCTTATTGCAGTTTCATATTCCTAGTCTTTTGGAGACTTGTTCAGTTACTTGAAATGTGTATTGTACCATATGTATATATTTGTTATCATCCTTTGGAGGATGCATTGTATTGTTATTATGTATTATTACATACCCTGCAACTTGTGCAGTGGATGATGATTAGGTAGTATACCTTTTGGTATCAGATGTATATGTTATCTTTTATTATGAAATGTATGTAACTAGATTCAGATTATGTAACCTTTATGTTAGTTATTTATTATTGTAATCGTAGATTAGTTTATTTAAGTAATTCTATGTCAAGGAACCCTTGAGAAATGTTATCTTGTATGAGTTGTATTTCTTGTTTGTCATGCACTTCATTGTGTTGCTTCCGCATTGTTATCATTATTGTTTGTAAACATTTAAAAAATAAATAAATTATTCCGTGAACTTAGTGTCTTGTTTAGGTTAATTTCTCTTGGGTTCCCTTGTGGGGCATTACACTTGGTATTAGAGCACACATTTCTACACTAGGAGCTCTGGGAAAATTGTGTGCCCTTAGTTGGTTAGTAGTGCATGTTAGCTCTCCTTGTGTCATTAGAGTCATTGTTCATGATCTTGTATTCTTGTGTGTGGTTCTTTCCACTTGATTTGGGAGTGATGTTTAGTCTTGGTTGCTATAGGTGGATACCTACTGAGGCTCAAATTGTGTTAGGATCCATGATTGAAACTCTAGGGTCTCTAGTCTTATCGATGCTCATGAAGTTTGTAATCATCTATAGGAGTGTTTTTATAGTGAGAAGATGGCTTACTTCTTTCAGTGGTGTGTTGGTATGTATGAAGACTTGGTGATTTTCATTCGACTGCCTCATCTATTATAGCATGATAGTTGATATATTTTGAATGTGATATGTTGTGGTGATGGAGTCCTAGTTTGAGGAACTCCATGTTGCGTGATTTCCTTCCCTTGAATGATGTGCGGTTCTTGAGTGACCTATTTCTTAGCCTCTTGAGTGTGATTTTATTGATCATGTATGATTAGACTTGCATGTTGTATTGAATAGACTTTGTTTGAATTATATGAACTTTGTTGTGTGAGTGTTGTAATCAGCTCTGGTGGAATATGATTGATTATGAAAATTATAAAGTAAATTCTTGTTTGTTCAATACATTGTGCATTGTTTAGAAATATATATGTATCATTCATTAGGAGTGCATTAACAGATTTAGAATTGTACTCGTTATTATAAATCAAATTGGGTAAAGGACCTAAGTCCCCAAGTAAAATGTGCATTGCATCCTTAGTAGAATGCTTGTAACTCTTAACCTATTTGTAGCAGTTTTCAAATGATTGATTAGATATTAATGCTAGTAATAAAGTAGAATTCATAATTGCATGAAATTGCATAAGGATGTTGTTAGAAGTATAACAATTGTCTTCCTTGAGTGATTTTTTGCATACTCTAATGCATCTAACATGAAAGATCTTGGATGTCGTGAAGTGACTACTCCCTTGAGTGTGGCTACTCCTAGTCACCTTGTTATGTGAAATGTTTTCTTATATTGGTTATTAATTTTGGTTGATTGATATCTTGTTGTGTTGTATGTGGTCAACACTAATTTCTTTTGAATTTTCTTATAACTGGACTAGTCACCCAAATCTCTTTCATTGTCTAGTTTGTGGCATTAGTCACAATTGATTTATTGTTGAAATGGTACCCTTTTATGAGTTAATTTTGAACTTTGGAAGTTCTCCCACTTGGGTTTTTCTTTGAGTTTTATGATGGCTATTCTGAATGTTTGTTGATGTTGACCATGTTTTGTGATAAGTATTATTTCTATCATGTTCTTTATGGACCCCTGATAGTATGTGTAAGGGAGGACATCGCAAAGATGACACTGTATTTGTATGAGAAACAAAATGCATTATGTAATTTATATGTCGCGTGAGTGTTGCAATAAGTAAGGTTGCATGAGATGTTCAAAATTTCTATTTGATATAAAATTGATATGTGTCTTCTATATTAAGATTTAGTATGTATGTATTTCATGATTTTTGAAAGCATTAAAGATAAATACTTATTTAAAGAAATGTTAGATGACGAACAATTGATCAAGGTGATTTTTGGTTTATGCTTAAATTTGAGTTATATTATTCCTTTTGTTTCGTTATGCATATCTTAAAATAAGATAGTTAAGTTAATTTGCATTAGTTCTTCTTGAATGTAAATGAGTGATTATTGTGATGGTATATTCTTTTGGTGTTTATGAAGTGGGTTAATCTTCTTGTTTGATCCTTATTAATAGGGGGTGTAGCACTATGGTGTGAATCCTTCTGATTCTTTACTAGATTAGTTATTGGCTTCCACGAGTAAGCCTAGTTTCAGGGGAGGAGGATGTAATACCTACCCCTTTGTCTGTCTATCTGTGTCAGTTTCTGATCTCTTTTAGACCATAGTATGTATGTGTTAGCTCTTTTCGGTGATTTTAAGGATATTCATGTGTTACTTCTCAGTATGTTATTGATCCATTATTATCATGTTGTATCTTCTGAGTGTATTTGATTTATGGTTATTTTATGATGCTTCTGTATATGTTAGGATTTCATTTCGATTATGGTTTTCTGACAATACTGACCCTAGATTTATATGCACATGGATCATTGTATGTTTTGCATTACTATTTGATGTGTTCGGTATGGTATGGGACAGAGTCATAGTTACTTGCTTCAGCGAGATCCACATGATAACCTGGTCTCAACCATTGTTTGCCATATGATATATGCATGTATGTTCATCTTTGTGATGACAGGTTTGCAAGTACTGGGCTACGTCTTCCCTGAATTGGCAGGAGTGAGTGTGCCCTATTGCATTAATCTCAATGGTAAGAGAGGGGAGATAGTTTTCAGGTCCAAATCCCATCTTGAACCTTATTGTCCTAGTTATTGGACAAGTATTTGTTTCGCTACCTTACCAAATTCATATAGTTGATAGGAATTCGTGTATCCCTTTCCTTGTGCATGTTTGATTTTAGGTGCTTGATGTGATTATGTGGGTGTTATATCATATTATTTATTTAATTGAATATTATTGTAATTAATTATTAAATATAGGGTATTTAATTAATTGAAAATTGAATTAAATACCTATGTTTAATTGTAAGTTTAATTAAAGTGCAATTATTGAATATTAATATTTAATTGAGTATTTAATTAAAAATTAGAGTAAATATGCTTTTATACTTAATTAAATAATTAAATATTGAGTTGCATGGATAATTGTGATGTAAATATTTAAGTTATTTAAATTAATATTTTATTAATTACAAGTGCAAGATTTGGTTGAAAAAGTATTTTCAAACTTAAGAGATCTCAACTAGATTTTAGGAGTCAAAGTTGAGTTGTGCAAGTAATTAGAAATTTTAATTTATTAATTGTTATTTTCTTTCAATTTTGGGTAGAGTCCTTTTAGGAGTTAACTGAATGAGTTGTCATTAGGGATTGCTTCATTAGGGGAAGTTGATCCTCATTAGGCGGATTCTTCTCTCATTTTGAGATAATAGGTTTTTTGGATTTGGAGAAATTTTGGTGATTTGGGGATTTTTGAAGGATTTTAGATTGCTGTGGATTTTTGTTGCATTGAAGCTTTCAGGATTTTCTTGTTTGTGTGTGTGTGTGCTTGGATCTTCGTGGTTTCCAGATCTGTGGTCGAATTGTGCTTGAAGGGTTTCAGATTTGTTCTCATCTCCAAAGACACATTCTTCCGTTCTTGCATTGGAAATAAGGTTGGTTTTGTTCTCCATATTTTGTTGTCAATTATGCAAAGAGATTTGGAGTTTTTCAATGATTACATGGATGCATGTTTGGTATTTTGCATTTAAATAACTTATTATTGTTTATATGTTTTTGGGTGTTTATTAAAATCCTAGATCTATCATTTTCATGTTTTTATATTTCTTAGCATAGTACCCTTATGCTGTCAAAATTTTGTGAAAAGATCTCCTTTAGAACTCCTAGAAATTGAAAAATCAATCCTGCCTATAGTCCTAACTATAGGGAAAAATTAAATATTTGGTTTCTATGTAATTTCATTGAAAGAAATTAAATCAGTTGGAAAAATCAACTCTCTAGAAAGACACAGTCTAGTGAAAAAAAAATAAAAAATTCACCCAAAAGTTTAAAAAAAATTAAATCCCTTCCCTTTTGGTAAATTTCATTTTCGGATTTTTTTTTTTTTTTAAATTAATTAGTTTTACAAAAAGTAAAGCGCTGTGCATATTAAAATGGAATAGTTTAAAAAAAAATTAATTTAAAAAATTTAAAAAGGATATATACCATGGGGTGCGGATATATACCATGGGGTACGGGGGGGCCCGCTCCCCCACCCCAATATATTTCATTATTTAATTTTTTTCTTTTAAGTTAGTTTTTATTTTCTTTATATTATTTTTAAATATTAATTTTGTTAAAATTAGTTTTTCCTTAGTTTTAAAACAGTTATTAATAATTGTAATTTGGTATTTTATGTATTTATTTTAACGTTGAATTAATACATTTATTATTAATGTTTTATTCTATAGGTGTTATTAATTTTAATCAAATAGGATTATTGATTTTTTTATTTTTTTTTGTTGGAGGATTCAGACCTGCGATTATTGATTTTTAATTAATGTATCCATAATTAGATTTTTATTAATTTGTTTACTAATTATTCTAATTAATGTGTTAATTATTAGAATTAATTAATATATTAGTTATTAATGTAAGTAGCATGATTTATCTATCGATTTTGATTAATGTATTAGTAATCTTAATTAATGTGTCAAAATGATTTAACTATTAATTTCAGCTAATATGTTATAATGAAGGAAGACAATTTATGATGGGTTTAATGTGGTGATTCTGAGGTAAATTGGAAACGTTAAGTATAGTTAACTTGTTGCAAATCATTTAACAATTATTTCAATTAGCCTATTTAAATACTAGGAAGGATTCAGGTTAGATTAAATTTGAAGGGAAATATTTAATCTTCCAAACCTAAATGTTTGGATTGAGTTATGATTGAGTTAGTTGTAAATGTTATTTCTTATGATCATTTTTCAGTCCTTTAGGACATTTTTATTTCTATGCATTCATATGTGTTTCTTTTGCTTACATGTGTTATTTTTGGGGGCATTAGATGACCTAGGATGTATACAGAGGCTGGAGGGGAATGTTTATTAGTTCTGTTACTTTATGAAGTGTGTGTTCATGTTACTACCCTAAATCGACCATGTGACCTTTTCGATCTTGTTATCATGCTTTCGGGTATCTTTTGGGTTAGATGACCCTAGGACTTAAAACCAGGGTTTTTGGGATTGTACTTTCTACATCGTATTTTTTTTTAAGTCAGTTTGTGATTTATGATGATGTCATGGTCCTGATTTATTAGACCCAACTTGGTTCAGTTATGGTGTATTGATTGGTCCTATGAGGATACTGAGGATATTTTTGGGTTACTGATAACATATGTGCACTTGGATGTATAGGATGTAATTTGAATTATGATTTATCCTTTATGATTCTCTTTGTGAATCTAGGGTAGGTTACCTAGTTGTATAGTAGGAGGTGGCTTGCAATAAGTACCGGAGCCCACAAGTGGCTGTCAGGATTTGCTTATTGTAAGTATTGGTAACAAGTGATAACATAATTAATCTAATTAGGCTGACCTAGTATTAAACTAATAATATTAATGCCTCACCCATTCTTAAGCACTAGTATAGGCTAAGATGGAGGATGAGATGATGCTTTCCCCCTTTCAAGGTGTGGTTTCGGGCATCATTGGTGATCTTGTTTGTTTGAAAGGTCATTGATGTCGTGTATAGTCACTTGGGTGCCGGAATCCATTAAGGGATTGCTAGGACAAAACTCAAGGATGCAACATACATGATGACACCTTCCTATATACAACTTAGGTTATCCTACGTGTGTCAGTACCTTTGGTGTTGTTTAGTGTTCCTTGTTATGGTGTAGATTGCTTCTAGGATCTTCCTATGCATTTGAGTATGAGGTCATGTATACCTTGTTTTTATTCTTGTTGTATACCCCGTGTGATGGGCCTGTTACTATCTCCTCAGCATGGTGGGAGTGGACCTTTGTTTCCACGTGGTTGGGTGGTAGTGATTCTTATTACCATTGAGATTCTGACGGATTCTTTGTCATGCTTGGATGTTCCTTATTGCAGTTTCATCTTCCTAGTCTTTTGGAGACTTGTTCAGTTACTTGAGATGTGTATTCTACCATATGTATATATTGGTTATCATCCTTTGGAGGATGCATTGTATTGTTATTATGTATTATTACATACCCTGTGACTTGTGCAATGGATGATGATTAGGTAGTATACCTTTTGGTATCAAATGTATATGTTATCTTTTATTATGAGATGTATGTAACTGGATTCAGATTATGTAACCTTTATGTCAGTTCTTTATTATTGTAATCATAGATTAGTTTGTTTAAGTAATTCTACATCAAGGAACCCTCGAGAAATGTTATCTTGTATGAGTTGTATTTCATGTTTGTCATGCACTTCATTGTGTTGCTTCCGCATTGTTATCATTATTGTTTGTAAACATTTTAAAAAAGAAATTATTCCATGAACTTAGTGTCTTGTTTAGGTTAAGTTATCCTGGGTTCCCTGGCGGGGCATTATACAATCAACACAATTCAATTAAATGTAAAGTAGGGTTAAGGAAATCAACACTCTTTAATCAAATCAAACAATAATTAACAAACAATCTCCTTACCCCTTTTCCCCCCTTTACATTTTGGTGAACCCGCAATAGACAACTCCTTCTTTTTGGTGTTAGATTTACATCTTAGATTACTATTTGCATACACAAATAAAAATAAAAAAAATAAAAAATAAAAAAATTTAAATACTCATAAAATCCAAAAACACTTCTTGCATTTTCATTATGAAGTTCTTTTGGTGTGTGGCTATTTTTCTCATTATGCTTCTTTTAGCATATCTTTATAGTACCTATGATGTCTATGAGAGTATCATCCATTTTATCATGTTTGTTAATATTCATGTTTCACTTGCTTATGCTATTTTAAGATTGACCAATACTATTCTCCCTACATTCAAAACTTTAATTAAGGATTTGTGTAGTGGGCTTATTTCTCTTTTGGATTATGTGAAGAATTTGGTGGATGATGCCCCATTGCCTAATATTCCTAATCCTAATCTTAACCTTCCTAATCCAATCATTCCTAATAACCCCACTCCTATTCTTCCATCCTCCATCCCTAGTTCTTCTCATACTTTTGTTAAGGCTCAAACTATGGTACAAGATGAGGA
>MU226409.1:258027-273919 GCA_018584345.1 Thuja plicata | reverse complement strand
TGTCAGAGTAAATGTCACTTTTGGAGGTCCAAAAGGTCTTCAGTGGGGAGGCCTGATCCGGTGGATATTTTCAGTGAAAATTGAAGTGTCTCATTTCTCTCCAGAATCTACACCATCAGAAAGATCTTGGCATCCTGATTCCAATGCAACTTGAATGGACAAAAACAGAGTCTGGATGCAGAAGTTACGCTCAGTCAAAGTTTTGGTCAACTAGAGGGATAGATAAGAGGCAAAATCAGACCATCTCAAAAGTGGTCAACAATCGATGTCAAATCAAAGATCTCATCACAATCTTTCCGACGGTGTTCGTTTCATCAAAAACGGACTTCATATGTGAAAGTTATGGCAATTTAAATTTTGGAGGTAAAAAAAAGTCTTTTGAATGTTGATGACGCCATCATGATGTCATGGTGGCAATTTTAAACGAAAATAAGTAGGTGCATTTTGAACCCATAACCTCCCACCAATAAATCCAATCTACTCATGCTGCTAGACCACAAGCTATTTTGGAACCTATAGCGGAGTAGTTTGTTATAACCAATAACAGTCGGAAATTGCGTTGAGGGGGTGGAACCTCTAGCCACGCGAAAGTATTGTTAGCCATTGCGCCATAAATGGCGCTTGAGATGTTTATGAGCTGGTTTTTATTTAATCTTATACAAACCCGCCAACCTTATTTTAAAAAAGGTTATTAGTTAAAACTAACTCCCAAAAATGATACGAGATCAAATCCATAAATTAGGAAATGGATTATTACAGAGATTGTATTAGTTGAAAGGGATTATGTTTGTAACTATTTGTTTTAGCCTTATTTTGGCTAATTTTTATGTATAAATAAGGGGGGAAATGGGCTTTCTAGGGGAGATCCAGGGAGGAAAAAAAAAACTTACAGAATTTCTGAGCGGGTTTTTTTTTTGGTGAAGTTTTTCAAAGGAATAGGGAGATTTTTCTAGGAGATTTTTGGAGCCATTTTCGTACTTCGAAGGACTGTTATGCTGTCGAAGTGCTAGAAGAAATGGTTTTGGTGCATAATTGTAATTTATTTCTGGAGATTAATCGGATCGGTCGTACTCTATTGGAGCCAACCCGGAGACGTAGTCACATTTGTGGCGAACTCTGAAATCAAACTTTGTTTGCACTTTCTATCTTCTTCTCTCTCAATTATGTTTTTCACCTTAAGTTTTTAAGTTTTAATGCATAATTTCATTTATGTATAAATGTATTAAGACTTCCGCTAATTTGATTTTAATTAAGCATTCAATTCAGCAATTAGTCTAGATCCGTTTACAGATCACATGATGACTTTGTCAATGTATCAGTCATTCCCATACGTCCTCTTTGTATATAAATTATGTCTCTTGTCAATTCATGATCGTGATGGTTTGAATTTGATAATATTGGAGTATCTAAATTTGATGAATCTAATGATAGAACTTCAGTTTGTGTCATTATGGCATTTCGATGTCAACTTGGTTGTTGTTTTTGTTGATATGGTGGAAATTGTGCCATTGACTACCCATATTGTTGTTGAAGTGCAATTACTTTTTGGTGTACTCTTGGATAAAAAAATTATTGTTGTAATGGAGGTACTAGTTCATAATATCGTACACATACTGCTAATATTATTGATATTGCAGTTTTTGTTGGCATTGGTAAATAGATTGCATTTTTTGGTGGAACATGTTGAAAAGTTGGTTGTGTTCCTTGTTCCACTTGATATTGTTTCAATCTTGGCATTTGTTGCTCTTGTCTTGTTTCTTTTTTATATCCCAATGGCCCAATTAGACTATTAAGAGTTTTGGATTGATGCTTACATGATTTATAATGCTTCTCTTGAAATATCATATTCACATGTTATCATTGTGCAATATTTGATTGTACTTGTAAAGGATCAATAACATTCTTTTTCCTTGGATCAATCGATGTGCTTGTTCTAACTATTGTAGTCGCAGATGATGCATTTGTTAGTTTAGGAATATATACCCTTGATATGTTTTCCCTTAGCCCTTTAGGTGGTATATTTGTTGAAGTCTTTTCTTTCATTGTAGGATAAGTTAATAAAGTGGGTCACTTTGTTGTGTATTCTTCTTTTCTCCCAATAATGGCATTCTTGCAGAAAATGTAAGCGCGTCTTTTGTTCCTTCTTGCTGATTTATAAAATTCCTCAAATTAATATTTTATGTCCTTTTTGGATTCACATTTGAAGACAAATTAATCTTGATCATTTCTTGAGGTAATGGAGATGTATCAAACAAGGGGTTATTTACTCTTCCAAAGGTAGTTTTTGGAGAAATTTCAATAGTTAATTCCTTACAAGATCTTTTTGGAATTATCGGATTTTTTTGGTCCAGTATTTGCTTCCCCTTTATTTTATCCAAGGTAAGTTTGGGTTGGCTTTCTTCCAAGGTAGATTTCACATGATTTCGTAAATCTAGATCTTCCAATAATTCGGGATTCATTTTATTTAGAATATTAAAGTATCATTGCACATCTTTTCACATCAAGTATTCCAAGGTTTTTTTAACCTTCTTGTCTTTTATTGATTCACCAATTTCTTTCTTAGGTAATTCCATTATGGAAAGGTGACTTGTATGTGATTAGTTTGAATCCAAAGATGTGTCTAATTGGTCATTAAGTTCCTTTTCGAAAAGTGATGGTGAAATGGGTCTAAAATAACCAAATCCCATATGATATATAGGTTTCATTTTAGATGAAGAACCTTGTTGAAAATAATAATGAGCTCGTTGATTAAGTTCAAATGTCATTTACTTTTCTTCTTTAGCTGTTTGTGGAACACTACCACATCACATTTTCATTGGTACAAACACTGGTTCAAAGTGTGGCAGCGGTCCCCATTCCATCATGTCATAGCTTGGTAATGTGTTTATAGGGGAAACCATGCTTGGATTAAAACCTTATTGATTGGTATAGCCTTTTTTGTGTCAAAAAGCATGTATGTTGGTGTAATCTTCTTGTTGTGAAGATAAAGTTTACTTTGGGTCAAGAAGTGTTTGTGTCCCTTCACTTGAAGTGAACATGGGTTGATATGAACCTTGTTGTCTTCTGGAGACTTGGGATCTTGTTAAAATGGTCATCATGTCTAATGCAACTTAAGGAAAATTAAGGGTGTATGCAAAATGCAATTTGTTTTTTTGTTTTTTTAAGTTTTTGAATGAGTATGACCAACAAAATTTAGGATATGCAAAGGAATGACTATGTTTTTGGGTTTTAAAAGTTTTGAAATGTAATCAAGGGATGCAAACTTATGCTTTGACTTTGGACTTTGAAAGTGATAATGCAAGCTATATTTTTGGGTTTGATTCAATTTAGGGATGATAGTGACAACTAAGGGTTATGAAATGAATTTTTGTTTTTTGTTTTTTGAACTTTGAAAGCTTTAAAAATGCAAGACAAAAGGTAGGACCTTAGGAAATCAGAATAAGATCAAAACCTTTAGAGGTCAAAACGACAAATCAAGAGACAAAATACAAAGTAAAACCCGTGATTGACAAGATTGGGTATTGACTTAATGATAAAAATGATAAAAGTAAAAATTTGAAACAAGGTCAAGATCCTTTTCCAATAACTTAATATATAACCTTAGACTAGAATTCTTTGAAATTTTATAAATTTTTGATAGGCTCTAAGTGCAAAATGATAATACATGAACAATATACAACTATAATGAGGAATTTTTATGCCAAAGGTTGATAATGAGGAGGAAATATGCAATTAGGAAAAGGGATAATGAAATACAAAGGCAATATGATCTAACACTTAAGGAAATTATGAGGACATATGCAATGAATATGAAGGCTAATGGAAGGACTAACAAAAAGCTTAACCTAAAGTTGCAACAAGACTTTGAAGGTTTGTTTGAAATTCCAAGCTTATGACAAGGTTTTGAAATGATTTTGAATTGTGATATTTCTATCAAGAGTCAACTATGTTTGACTCAAAAAACTACACAGTTGAATCCTGATAGCAATATCACAATTTGACTTGTTCTGGAAAATATCTCCTACTTATCAAATGATTTTGAATATTTTGACACAATTTTGAAAAGTTTTTGAAAATTTTGAGATAGTTTTGAAATGTTTTGAAACATTTTGGTGAGGTTTTGAATAATGCAATTGTTTATAACACTCACATAAGACACTTCAAACAGAATGGTTATTTTTTACTTTTTGCAACAAACGCTTCATAACCTAGGCCAAAAGGACATTACTTTTTGAATCCCCAATTACGTCATAATCATAAAAATGAGTGGTATCCAATTGCGCTTATTCAAAGAGGATAGCTTAAATTTTTTGTGGCACGGGCTCCCCCTTACAGTGCACTCTCTTCTCAGGCACACCAAACTTTGAATTCCTTCGGTCATCACTTCCCAAGGAACTGCTATCTCTACTAAGAACTACAAGAATGTGGGGTGTCTTAGTCAGTCTTCAACCTTTTGTGTCAGCAAGTAAAAGGATTTTAGAAAACTACAAACACTTGGCTTTTTAGTAAGGGGTTCTTGTTTGAGAATCCAAGAATTCTCTCTCCCTTGGGAGGCTCCCTTCCTATAGAACATAGGTACTAGGGAAATTGGCATGGGTAGGAAATTAGCACCCGTGGTGAGGATTTTGGATTGCACTCATTTTATATAGAAACTAAGAATGGCTTGGATTTAGCTCGTTATCACTTGGGTCATTCCCTCTCACCTAACCTTATGGGCTTCTTGTGAGGCAGGCCCTCTAAAAAAGATAGAATAAATTTTTCTTACACCCAAGATCCACGAAGGAGAGGGGAGAGGATACGTTCCTTCTTTCTTTCTGGAATTAACAAAAATGTGTTTATCGCACCACACACATCAAAAAATATTGTTCATTTTATCCTTTTGAAATTGAAGTGTGCTCTAAACTACTAAAACCAAGCACAATAGTTATTACAAACACACAAGGGTCTTCATCACACATCTTGCATCATACTCATTAGTAGAGTTTGTATATGACCTTCATCTCATGATTGCCAAAGTGTTGCAGAGAGTGATTAGTAACACCAAATCTCTATTTTAACAGAAAATAAAAGAGATAGAAAGAAGAATGAAAGCATTAAACCATAAAATGATTAAACCTTCCAAACTGTGCAACTTCCATCCCAACTGCGTAGGGGCAACATCCAAGTGCACACAAAATAGATTCCTAACTATGCATAATAGATCCCAACTATGCAGCAGAAGTGCCCAACAACAAAGAATAGCTCCCAAGTGTGCAGTAGCACCTAGGACAGAATGCACGATTACTCATATTTTTACAAAATTCAGTTAATTTTGAAAACTTTAGGCTCCTAATGATGCCTACCTAAGAAAATTAGGGTTCATTGAGCCATTTTGATTAATCTAACTCAAAATTTTATGTTAATTAACCCTCCTAATTAAACTAGGTGAAGATTTGATTTGATTTGAATTGCCTAAATAGACTAGATTATAAACAACACTGAAGTAGATGAATGTTGTTTTTACATGAACCCAAATGAAATGTGAATATTCATTTTAGCATCAATTTGCAAAACTTGAGGTTTATTTTAACCAAATTTAAGAATTTTATTGATATTTAAGTGCATGCAAGAAACAAATTAACTCCTATAACTAGACACTAAATCAGTCTTCCCAACTACATAGATTTGTGTCTAAGTGCACATATATGGCTCCAAACTACATAGTTTGGGTCCTAACTGCACAGTAGGACTTCCTGATTACACAAAATAGAGGTCCAAGTGTGCATATTGCACCCAAAGTGCACAGAATCCCTCCTAGGTGTGCATATTTCTCTCATGTACCTACGAACACATTAAAAACAATAAAATCAGTCATATTTTGCATGTTCGCGTTGGGTTCACCAAATGTAGGGAGGAAAATTAGAGCCATTGCATGTTAGAGAAACCACAAAACCCTAAATGCATACAACATAACATCCTAACCTAACATTGAAGCTATGAGGAAAAGTGCATAAACATGAAACAAATTCAACAAAGACTCCCTTCAAAATGCTCCAATGATTTTCTTTCTTCTTTAAATTTGATATGTAGCTCACATGTGACAATATGCACCTAATCATGAAAGACAAATGACAACAAGAGTACTTGATGTGTGCTTAGTTGAAATAAGAAAAATGAGTCCAATTTATAGAGTTTTGGAGCTCACAATTGACAAACAAGATCAAAATCCAATCGACGGTCATGATTGCATATGAGAACTCCAAAATGGCAAATGACATTTTGGAGAATGTCATAATTATGATATTTTATGACAATTGAGATGCAAAAATTGGAAATGCATTCAAGTTAAGGAAAATTGGAAGCTAAAATGATGGGGGGGAAGGTGTAAGAGGGTTGGAGGCTAAATTATAGGAGGTGTAGGCTAGAATTTAGAATGGAAGCACAATTATAGGGGAAATGGAGGAAAATTAGTAGGAGGTTAAAATTAAGGGATAAAATCTCATTTGGAAATGAGAGAATATTTAATTTAAAAAATCAAATAATCTCAAATATTAGAAATTAGCCAATCAATTAATAAAATTAATTAATCATGGGGGAAAAGGGAAAAGGGAATAAATAAATAGAATTTATTCATCAAGACTTGGGACTTAGGGTAAAGGGGAAATTATTGGTTATTTACCCCTAAAGAGGAAAAATTTGATCAATTGATAGGATTGACATGAGATTGATTTTTTATAGAATCATATAATCGGACATGGTTGAATGGTCAAATCAATTAGAATATGATGCAAATTAGGGACAAATATTAGTAATTAATTAAATAAATTTTAATGTTTAATTAATGAAGAATGACACAATGCTAGCACATGATAAAGACCATATGTGCAACATAGAAGAACAATTAGGGTTAGCAAAATGATGTTTCAATCGCAATGCAAAAATGTTAAAAAGTGGCACCGCAAGTGTTAACCAATTTTTATCGTCTACAATCACACCTTGATTTCATGCATATTTCCAACATCCCCATATCAAATTGGATCCATAACCCACATCTGAGCCTATTTTTGGTGATCAAGGGTGACTTGGTGGGTCTGGGTTGAGTTGGGTTGCCCCTAACCTTAGAGTTGCCCCTGACCTCGAGAAACGACCCTAAATTTGAACTGGATAATTGTCATTTGATTTTGAAAGGATCCCCAAATCCATGTCAGACTTCATCAAGTCTTTCACCCTAAAATGTCTAGGTACGTACATAAGAAAGGATACCTCCATCATTTTGGTATGCATTCAATAACTCAAGCAATCCATCCAAGAATTCAAGGCATTTCATCCCATCATATCCTTGATTGTGGCAAGCTTCAAAAACCTTCATGCAAGCATGTCTTTTGTTATTTCATTTTATGTTTTGTGGAGTCATATTATCGCATCAACACTTTTCATCCCATTTCAAGAGCATGTGCATCATCAAGGTATAAGACATCGTATTTCTTAGATCTAGCCTATGTTCTAAATCAACGTGTTTTCCTTTTAAGTACATTTTAATTCAATTTCATGGTTGATTCTGAAATCAAGATTTGACTTAGGCAAACTTCTTTTAACAATACTTTTTCCTCTTTTTCTATGTGCAAGAGGCGAGTGTTGTTGTGCAGAAGGAGCTACAAAAATTTCTGATTGGGAGCTATAGTTTGACGGTCATTTCATCAAAAAGTGCAGGGTCAAAGGCCTGAGTGGACTCACCCCTAACCTCTTGGTCACCCCTAAAACTCCTAGAGGGCTCTAACATCCTATTTGGGACTTAAATTTATAACATAGGTCAGTCACTATTTATGCTTCCTAGATTTGGTCTTAGAATTGAGTCCTAAGTCTATAGTCAGTCTATGCATGCAGAAAACCCTCTCTTTCTCTATCTTTCCCTAGTTCTTGTATTTTCCAATTATATTTGCATAGCCATCTTCCGTGAATGTGAAGGTTATAGAAGATATAGGTGTGATCTTCCTAGTTTATCCATTCATCTTAGTGAATGCAACTCACACCCTATTTTTTTCATCATAATAACATATTGAAATTTTTATGTCAAGTCACCTAACTCTTATTTTTTGAATTGGCATTATCACTTAAGGGCCTAGTTTGGACCTTCATGATCCTACACACATAAATAAATTGATAAATGTTTAATTCCTATCAAAGCTTATAATTTTGACATAAAAATATTTCTAATTTGGTGGCATCAAAAAAGGATAACAAATGGCTCTAACTAGGACAAAGACTACAAAGGGCACATAATGAATCTTCTATCTCAACAAAAGATTAATGTCTTATCCATAGGGCCACAAATTGGAAGGGAAGACAAGATAGGAAACTAATTAAGAGACTAAACTTAAGCCAAAATGAGATAGACACAACCAAAACTTCATAAAATTATGTGCATGGAAAGTATCCCTACTTCTAGCTACTCCAGGTTGATCATGCAAATCTATTGATGAGTTGGGGAGAATGTATGTCATGGTGGGGTAACAAATGGAAATTGTGAAGGGCATGTGCAGTCAATTGTAACTTTACTCTTTAAAATTTATTTTGAAGGTTTTCACCATGTGCAACTTCCCTAGGTGGAGCATCATATTTGAATAACCTTTCTTCATAAAAAATATGAATCTAGAATCAACTAAAATTCCCTTTGCATGTTATATATCCCTTCTTGAATGAGATAAGGTATTACAGATTCAAGCTTTTTAACACACCTTTGATGATTCTAATCTATAACTAGGTGAATTGAATCTTCACTATTAATCAATCAATCAATGTTAAAGAGATTATCAAAACAAGAGGAATCTTTATCTAATATCTTATATACACAAGTAGGAACACTATGAGAAAAACTATTTTATTATATTTGTCTTGATTGGTCATCATTGATCTTTTGATCCCTTGATACTTGAAATTATTTTTCTTTGAATGATATGATGTCAATTGGACATGACAAGCAATGGTATAAATTTGAAGATTCATTCCTAGCAAGCTCGACTTATAGAAGTTGACCTTCATCCTCTACTCCTTTTTGATCTTGCATTTGGCTTAAAGACCAAAATCCATTGGAAAAAGAACTTCCATATAGATTACCACTAAGTCCTTCATCTTCACATCTTGATTGTATCTGCAGTAGAGTAGAGGTCTCTTTTGCCTCTTCTTCACATTTTTGGTCCCTCGATCATAATGATTTGCATCAAGTCCCAATTCTTTTGGAGTTTAAGATTCCACCTTTTAATGATACAACATAGCATGATTTTCTTTAGTTGATCTAATCATCTCAATAGAAAAGACTTCTTTGGATATATGATTTTCTCTTAACAAGGGTTCGTGGCTATTAACAAGAAAGTGAGAAAAATATTCATTACAAAGAAAGTCATTATGAATTTTTTTTGGAGCACTTGGAGTAAGGGCTTCATGAACTAGAACATTCTTATCAACACTCTTATCCAACTCTTAAAATTCATTTTTGTTAACCTCACTTGTCCATAAAATTTGTGTACCTCCTATTGTATCACCTTCATACACAATTCTTCTATCATTGTCATTGAACATCAAAACCTATTTTGTGATTAAAAAAATTTAAAAAAACCGTTGTAATTTTTTATTGCTTGTGAAATCTCAGTTGGTATTCATATATATGTCATTTGAGTTTATGTTATTTTTCTTTCTTTAGTTTTTTTCTCTTTTTGTACTTTTAGATTAAAAGTACATGTAAATCTTTAAAACATCATCATGTCAGGGAGTTGCCCCTCTCAAAAAAAAAGGAAGATCATCATTCCATAGTGGTCTCTCCAAATGTTGGGACATTTTTCACTGCTCATTGAGTCACTTTGAAATCTATAGTGAGAAATATGTTAAACATGTCTTAACATTGGATTTTTGCAACTTTACCTACATCATCAATTTCCTCGCTACACCCGTCTAGCATGTACTTTCTTGTTTTTCATATCCATGACATTGTTCTATAGGATTTGGCTTGCTTATTGCATCATTTTTTGGTCCATTATGGACCAAATCTAGTATGTCTCATTGTTTTTTGCACCTCCTCCCCTTTACCTAGTTGTCTACCACCTTTTACAAGAAAATATTTCTTTCGATTTCCTAAATATTTATTTCCACCTATCAAGTACCTTTTGAAGTATGCTATCCAATAGTGTATCCTCTTGTTGTGCTAGTTTCTCTTCTATTTCCTTTGAATCTTACTGTCTATTTAGTGTCTTTCTTTAAATATAGAAGGCATATCCATATTTGTGGTTTCAAGAAGAACTTTATTGATTGCATGGACAAGGTGGACTAACCTTCCCACAATCTAACAACTAAGATTGCAATGTGGTCATTTAAAATCATGTTGGGAAAATTACATTTCACAATTGATCTCCTAGCATAAAATAAAAATGTTATGACTTTACTAACACCTTTTGGACTAGTTTTTCCAATAGTTATATGGAACTCCAAGTAGATAGTTACATATGGAGGCTTATTCTAATGTCCCTATCGTGCTTCAAGAAATGAGTTTTTATTGGATGCACTTTTTTAAAGAATTTAGACAGCATGGATATTCAAATCTATGGCCAAAACCTTAGCGTTATATTCATGATCTTCTAGATAGAAATCATAATCTCCTCTTTTAAATTCCATATGAGATTAGACATCAAAGGAGGCTATAAAGGAAGGATACTTTCCTTCTTGCCTTTATTTATAGTGGTTATTCAACAACAATATATAAATGAAGTAGGGCTAAGGGAGAAAAGCAACAAGCATGATCTTGTAGTGCAAGCCACCTACCCCCTGCAGGGATTTCTACCTTCCTGCTCAGCAACTATCTAACAAGAATCTATCAAATACCCTATCATGGTTAATACTAATGTGGATGACATAACAAACATTTTTTAAAGTCCTTGGATTATTCTCAATTTACTAAGAGGCTTGCAATGACAGATCCATCACTAGATTTTTCATAGATACCACCAAATGTTTATTTGGATGATTTAATTGAAGAAGATATGTAAGCTTCATATTTTCTACTTTGGGCAACCATCTCTAAGTTCTAATGTAATTGAAGGTGTGTAAGATTCGTATTTTCAACTTTGGGTAATCATCTATAAGTTCTTTAGATCTTGATTAGTTGTGTTTCTTTTCCTACGCTTCTATGTAATAATGGTAATTATACAAATTTGCATAAAAAAGGGTGGAATTAAATGAAACAATTTGCATAGTTGGAAATACCTTGCCTTTTTAAGACATTTTATGGGCAAAATTTAGAATAGTTAATTACTATTGGAATTAATGGGAAGTAGTACTGAGAGGGGAGGGGCGAATCAGTACCTATAAAACTTTTATCACCTTACACAATTTATCATTAGTAATCATCCAATTCTGATTTACCAACCATTACTGTTATACTTTCTTATGTGTCTATTGTTTGTTCACAATCTTTAATAGGTTTCATTCATTCATAGAAACATTCATGAAATTGAAAAACACATAACACAAGATATGGTATCGCAAAAAACTCCTGTTAGGAAGTAAAAACTACGGTGGGGATGGCACCCACAAAACTTCACTATCTGCAAAATGGAAGGGAGCCGGTTAAGACTTACAATTTGATCACTTCTAATGATCTACCTTGTTAAGAGTATTAAGGTGGAGACCTGTTAAGATCTACTCTGTTAAGAGCTTTAGCAACACTGATTTAAGTGTGCACTCAGTTATGAGATTTACAATAGGACGGTTAAGCCCACCTTTCTTGAAAGGATTTTATTAGTGTACTACACTTGTTAGAATGAGTACAAATGTTGACCTGACTGTATGCAATCTACTATTGCTTATTTACAGATCCATTAAAACCTTTACAATAATAATATCACCTTAAGTGATTGATGAATACCTTTTTTCTACTTGTCGGTAGCCTCTGTTCTATTCTTGAAAACTGATTTGAATATGTTTGTATTCTTCTGCATGAATTCTTTGTCTGGTCTTTAGTTTCTCTTTGTGGCTACTATCTTCATTGAACAACTTTCTTATTCTCAATGGATTGAGCACCTATATATACAAGTTTTTGACCTATCTTGGAATTCACGATTTTCAATGTTAACTCTCAAATCCAAGGTTTACAACTTGACCTTGATCTTTAGTTTGCATGTTTTAAAAAAGTAAAATGAATTAAAACAATAAAGATTACATTGCTTCTTTCGCACATAATGTATTTAAAAGAAAATCAAGAAGTTATAAATACAACTTCAATGACTTATCTGACGTGGAAAGTCAGATCCACTTTTTGCGGGATATAACTGACTGTCGGTTCTTGGTTGTCGGTTTGAACTTGTAGTCTATCGGCGTTCCTTGACTGAATTTTTCATCAAGTTCCCTGCATCTGTCGGGTACCTCTCTTTGTTGTACTGTTGGGTAGCACTGTTGTTACTCATCAGGTATCGTTTACCTTTTTGTCACCGGGTAACACTTAACAGTGTTTGTCGGGTAACCTTGGCATCAGATAGTGTTGTGCCTTGTCTGTTGATGTAGAGTAAACTGATGGTTCAGATCATGTTTTTCTTCTAAGTATACTAATGGCAAAATATAATGCCTTTAATCTCCCCCTTTGACATTAGTATCAAAAACTGATATGTGCATAATACTGAAATTATTACACCATGTTTATATCCTTGTCATAATATGACTCCCCCTTACTGTGTTCATCGGTATAGTGTATGTATATGTAAATGTATACTATTTATTCTCTGACTGTACATTATTTCCCCTTTCTTCCACTATACATATGATTTCCTCCTTTAACTGAGGTGATGTACATATCAAATTCCCCCTTTCTTTGATACTGATGACAAAAATGTACAACTTACAATATGTCAAAAATTGTGACAAAAATGTGTAACTTACAATGTGTCAAATATGTTAGAATGGGTAATTTTGATATCTTCCATTAGTTTCTCCCAATGTTTTTTCAATTGTTCTAGGGCCATGTGTTGCAGCTCTAGTCTGGCGTGCATATCATAAATGTTGTCTAGTACAGACATTTCATGGGTGGCAATTAGAGTACTTGCCTATGTCATATTTTGTTGCAGGAGTGTAAGTGTCGGTAAGAGCTTAACTTGGAGCTCATTGACCTCATCTCTGTACTTCATCTCTGCAAACTGAATATCCTATCGTTGTTTCCTAGCTTGTATGATTTTTTGATTGCACAATTTAAGTGCTTCTTCGATGTTGGCTAGATTTTGTGCACTGGACTGAAGATCAACATCCATTTTTGCTATCTTTTTGGTATACTCCTTAGTGAGTTGATCTAAAGTGCACAATTTCTTGATTAAGGTAACAGCTTCTGATAAAATTGGATCAATTGTACTTACCAATTCAGATAGCTTGACCTTTTTCAGTGCAACTTATTGTCTTATCTTTTCTATGACCTTGAATTCATACTTTTGTTCAAGTCTCTCTTCCATTGTCTTCTCAGCATTGGTATTCTAAGATGTTATGGCATCTGTTAGTATGACCAGTTGATCAATAATTGGGGCTTGTTGATCAATATCTATGTCTGGTACAATTTGTTGAAGTATCTCCTTTGCTACTTCTAGTACCTTGGCCTCTTTTGCCGCTATCTTCATCTTGTCTTGAATGGATTTTCTCTCACATAGCTTCACATATTTTGTCAATACTGTCAGATGCAATGTTCTTGGATTACAGACTAGAATCTCAATGATTTCATCCAATGTTACTGGATTTTTATTCTTTCCTTTCTTCTTCTTTGAGATTTGAGGGGATGCAGATGTATGAACTACCATAGCTAGTTCATTTGTTCGCTCTGAATTGCTTGGGGGAGGTTTTTTTGATGATGCATCTAGTGTTTTCTGCTATGTGGGCACCTATCGGTTATGTGAAGACGTCTCTTCGTTAACCTTGGGTGTTTCTGCAGAATGTGCTCTGGATTTCTTTTCAATATCATCCTTCTTTCCTTTTCCACCTTTCTCTGAAGGCTTGTCCCCTGTTTCCTTTTGAGTGTTTTCTTTATTCTGATCAGTAGATGCATTCTTCTGATCATCAGTTGCAGCTTGCTCTGCAGTAGTATCTGTTGTCCCTTTGGCTTCTTCATCACCCTTGTCTTTGGGTGTGCTTGTTTCTTTCTCATTTGATCCCTCATTGCCCTCTAGTATGTTTATTTCCTTCATTAGGATAGGCATGTTACTTTGAGTTGCTGCTTGGGCTTTGTCAATATTGGTGTCCTACTCGTCGGTTAGTGCCTTGTTAGCAGTGACATCCTCATCCTTTTGTATATCTTGTGCAGGGTCTTGCACTATTGGGTGCATGAATAATGTGTCCTACATTTGTTCATCAGCAATGTCAATTATCTTTCCATCTGATGTCTTCAGTACTTGATGGATTTGTTGATCCTTGAGTGTGATAAATATCACATCATCTTTCTTCTTTGGATCATTGTCGGAATCATAGTGAGTGATATCTTGGATATTATCATCCATGCCTATATCTAAGTTAATAGGCTCATCATCACTTTCTTGATTGTCCAGAGCAATATGTTGAGGACTTGCATTATTTGTCTCCTCCTCTCTATGAGGTGTGTTTGTGAGAAGTAATTGCTTCTCAACACTTGTTGACTCTGCCGGTAGATCTAGGAGATGTCTCCATTTGGGTTTTTTCATTGAGTCCAATTCTATAAGCTTTCTCTCTAGTACTCTATAAGCCCTTATTTTGGATACAAATTTACTTGAGTGTTTCTTTAGTACTTCTTGTATCTCTTCAAATTTGGATTCAGGAGGCATCAGTCTCACAAGAACACTTTCTCTTGCTTCTCTTTCTATTTTCAAGGCATATGACCACTGTTGGTATACCCTTTTACCTATCTCTTTAGGTATTTGATTTATAAATTCAGCAGGGGCATACTTATTTTTAATCATTGATTTTATAACTGCTTCCTACATTTTATTCTAATCCTCTGGATTCAGTGTATCCCACTACTTGATCTTTTTATCAGTCATTGTGTCATGGGTAGAAATAGATTTGGCAGCTTCATCTACCATTTGGTTTCTGAATTTCTTCTTTACTACGTCTGGTTCATCATCTTTGGTGTCGTCCAAGTCATCCTGTGTCCTGACAAACCTTTTTCTCTTCTTTGGTGGTGTGGTTTTGACAAGTTGTTGTCTTGTTATTTTTGCTAGCTACTTCCTTATATAGGTCCTTACTTGACCTTTCTTAAGTGGAGTGGTATCGGTAGTAGCAGTTTGACTTCTTGTTCTTTGCTTCTTTGCAGGAGGTGGAGATGGAGGTGTATCAGATTCAGTATCCTCTGTATCTGATTTCTTTTCTTCTATCTCTTTACTGATGGTGCCCTGTTCATCGGTTTCCTCTTGTTGATCCTGCTCTTCTTCTGAGACCGATAGAATCTTCTTGAGATTCTTAATCATTTTATCTTTCTTGTTTATAGTCTTCTTGACTTCTAGGCCATGTTTTATTTTAGATTTGGCCTCCTCATATGTTCCAAACCTTGGTTGTTTCTTATCATTGGGCTCATTGAGTAGTGCCTCAATTGCACTTGTAGCTAGATCAATATTGATCTCATAGTCTAATGATGATAATCAAGTTGTTCTTGGTACAACCGGTTTGATATGTGTGAAGTCTGTGTCTACCATGAAACATATCTCATCTTTGTGTTTTTCAACTAGTTGGTCAGGAATCCTAGTTCTTTCCATCATCTTTTCCTTTAACTCACGGAAGTATGCAGACATGATGGACTCAAAGTTGTCTCCTAGTGACTTAATCAGTTCACTAATCTATCGGGTTACCAGTTTGGTAGAGTCCCATACAACTTTTCCTACTGAAGGAAAGTATTCTTGAAAATAGAAAAATATACACATGATAAGTGATC